>OZ010662.1:33582522-34105596 GCA_963932335.1 Andrena marginata
TATCTTGACTGTTAGTTATAATTAGGGTAAATATAGATATATAGATGATATATCATCAAGGGGGTGAGGGAGGAAACTGAGATACCTGCCTCTGGCCAGTTCTGTATCCACGCAAACTTACAATCTAGCGATCATCCTTCACCGAATGCAGCAACCACGGAAGCATCGTGTCGCGCCTTTAGACACGCGCTTCCAACGATTAATCTAATATAATGCCGGCGAATTCGAATTACTACGAAACATCATCTGAAAGTCATCGTTTCTTTCCTCAAGCGAGAGTGAAACAAAGCGCGCTTCGAATATTACGATTGGCCGTTATCGAGCAATTAATTAAATACAGAGGGTAATAATTTGAACATGCCCGGTTAGGCTCGATTCTACTGCATTTAGCAGGAGGATCCTTCGATTGTAAGAGTCTTTAAACTCGAGAGTGTATTAAGATAGCACGTGACTCGATTATCCAGAAATAAGCATTTCGATAATTCGAATTCTACAAAAGTGTTCTCGTAATCGGTGCCAATCGCATTAACGTGTAAGATATTTGCGGAAATATCGAGAAATGGGATATGTCAGGATTCACATTTTTCTATTTCAAAGCAAAGCACCACACGTTCCATCGAATGATTACGTACCTGGTGCACGATGAGGTGCCATAGACGTCTCCAGCATAGCATCGGCCAGGTCCTCTCTCAGCTGATTCTCGCCACTGCCAACGCCCGTGTTTTCGCTATCTAAGGAGTCGCCATACGCCTCCATGAATTTTGGTGATTGCTCGTAACTGCCTGAAAATGTGCCGGGAGCATCAGATGCATTAACTTAAATAATCACTTTACCAAACGCTACCGATAATTAATATAGTTCACTAATTGCATGAGGCATAAGCTATAAACATACAGGCTTATCCACTTAACACGGAACGCGCGCACGCGAGAACAGACGAATTGACCAAGTAGTCGGTCCCTGTTCTAAAGAAGAAACTGGATTTTGGATGTTCCAAGGCCTTGCTCAGGGTTTTCACATCGTTTTCCCCAGAGTCTGAGGACAAGGGGTTCTCGCGCGCGCTTTCTGAGTTAAGGGGAGATTCCGGTCTACAACCAATTTTTTTATTTCATTTTCCAAATGTTCAACCTTTTAGAAATATGTGTTTAAAAGGATTTGTAGAAATTCGTAAAATTCACGAAGTTATAAGCACTTGAGTAGTGGCAAACAGTGTTCTCAAAATCGGTGGGACCTGTATCTCCAAAAGTTATTATCCGATTCGATTGAAACTTTTTTATTTTGAAGAATATGCTTCTGGCTAAAGGGGAAACCAGAAAAAATACAAAAATACTTAAACTGTATAATTTTTAAATGCGTTGAAAGGACGAAAAATATAGGAAAAAAGTGATTTCAAACTTCCAATGTCGTTATTTTCTAAAAAAAAATGTAATTTTTGTATTTTTTCTTGCCCTCGCCCCTAGCCAGAAGTATATTCTTCAAAATAAAAAAGTTTCAGTCGAATCGGATAATAACTTTTGGAGATACAGGTCCCACCGACTTGAATGAATTTTTTTACGCCTCGACTTTCACGACTCCACAGTGCCGTCTGCAATGATTAATTATAAAACAAAAAATATATATCTATAATTTAAGACATCCTTAATACAATGTAAAAGGTCCCATTAAATTATATATAGTAGTTTTCCTTCAATTAATTCCTAAAGATCGTCTATTTTTATGGACTCTAGCCCGGAACCGCCCCTTAAGTGGATAGCCCTGTATATAACTTGCATAAGTTATAAACTCAGTAAAGGTATAAACTTACTTCCCGATCCGTCGATCACCACAGGTACCAACGACCTGGACGCAGCATGTGGCATATTAACAGGATTTGATCTCGCGAGACGAGACCCACCAGTTACGCCTATTTCAACCGCCTCAGCTTCCACCAGATTCACGGGGGCCCTGCCGTTAATAAACTTTTATTAGTACAAAATAATGGAGATTAACGCGAGGTACAATATTTTATAAGAACTGACCCACTGGTCGCGTTGTATGTCTTGAAGACGAACTGAGGGCCCATCCAAAGTCGCCTATGCGGACCAGCGTGCGTTACGATTTCTACTTGACTTAACCAACGATCCTCCGCTAAATCAACGTCTTGAATATCTTTCGGTATAGTAATGACGCTCGATAGAGGGCTGGATGTTGGTAAGGGTGGCACGATCTCCAACGAATTCGGAGATCGTAAGAGTGGCCATTGGCCTTTGGCTTCGACATCTAACTCTATCATGGTATCGTCGCACACCTTTTCTTTCGGTACACCTGGAACGTATTATTAAAGAATGGCGCTCGAAGGATATATTCGTATGGAGGTTTTCGATGGTTCCGTTAGAATTAATATCTTATTCACCTGCTGCTGGCTTTGGTTCTAAATCATACTGTATCATGTTGCCGTGACACGCCATGATAAACAAGGAATCGACTGCCCTCTTCATCACTTTGGCAGTAGACTCTCTTTGTGCATACATCCAGGCCCTCGGCGGTGCAAAACAAGCACATATTTTCAACGGCAAAGTCCCACTGTCGTCGGAGTGCAATCGTTGTCTCTGTTGCGGCCTACTATGCGACGTCAGAAGTGAATGTTTTATGTTGATAAAAAACGACAATTAACATGCACATTGCGTAAGCAATTACCTCTGTTGAGCTTGACTGTTCACGTGATTCAACGTAGACGGTTGTCGTATCTGTGCCAGAGGATGCAACACAGTTGGATGAGGGTACGGAGGAAGTCTAGGATTAGAATACGGATACACCGACAAAGGCAGCTCCGTATGAGAAACAGGAGAATGGGACCTGGTGCCGTCGTCCATTAAACCCGCGCTTCTATGAAATCTTGAGAGTCTATTTACAACGTGCGGTGTGGAATGAGTTCGTACCCCTACCGGCCCACCGTACGGTGCAACCGGAAACACGTGAGTAGTGCCTCGTACAGTTGAAATTGCCGCCCAACGAGTATCGCTCGAAAATACCATATCCTGCCATGGAAGAAAACGGAGTGTGAGCAAGAAATCCTCAGATTTAAACAGTACAAACGTTTAAAGATCCATTTAGATACCTGCACTTTCGCAGTGGTATCTCCGCGATGTAAAATATACAAATGGTGCACTGCTGCCAAAGTGGGTCCACCTGGATGAGGCTGGATTCTAAACACGTGAAAATCATGCCCCCTTTTGTCAGCGGTCATTAGCAATGCGCCGCTCAAATCAAAAGTCATGGCAACGATTGCATCGCTATGGGCAGTAAAATGAGCAATTACAGTCTCTATATTCGAGTCATCTAATTCTTTCTCCCCTTTCGCAGCTTGGAGGTCTAATATCGTGACGACGCCTGGTTGGGTCACGTCGCCAGTGTTGTTGGCAACCACTGGCGATACCAAATTGCCAGTTAAACTCGAAGCGACGGTCTCTCCCAGGCCACGCAATCCTTTCCCTAAAGATTTTGCCGCGTAAAGAACAGTCGCGGTGTAACTTTGGACACCCTCGCTTTCGCAGCCTCCGCTGCTTCTTTTCGCTGGTAATAATTTCTTTTCGCTGGAAATCATACGAAATATTTCATTATTGTAGAACATGCGTGATTACGTTTTCTTCCGAGAATTCGTCAACTTAGATTAGAGAGAAGGTACTTTACCTGTAAGCAAGCCATCTTGTTCCTAATGCAATGGGATTTGGATTTGGACCAGGACTTGTGTAGCAGGTAGTGACTGTCATCATATCTTCTAATGTTCGGGCATCAAAAACCGCGATCTTTTCTAAAAACGTTACTACTATGGATCGCTTGTTCGCCAAAATGTCGCAAACAGGATTTTTGAATTTTATGCTTTTAGCTTGCTCCTCAGTTTTCAGCGAGATGAAACTGATGTTGCAAAACTGTGGTCCAGGACCAGCTGAATCACATATCGCCACCATTGGCCGTTTCGACTCGAACAGATCGACGTGCTCATCGTCAGTCTTTGGGTTTGGTAAAATTCTGAGAGTGCGAACGACTCCTTGCCGCCACGATAAGACTTCGGTCGCTTCTCCTGTTGCCGCTATCAGCCATACCTATAGAACGCAAAGATTTATTACGCTCAGTTTTTATCGAAATGTTGCTCACGCACGCTAAACTACAACAAAAGAACTTGATAGTACAATATTATCTTATACGTAATTACCAGGGGAGCTTTGTCGAGGAATATTTCGAAACGTGGACATTCAAATTTTTTGAAGAAAAAAAAACAAATTTATAATACTACATTATTATTTTCAGAAGCTGTATGTATAATTTGATTTTAGTAACAAACGTGTTTATTCACACATTATATTTTCTAGATACGGTCAGATTTATCCACGCACAAGCAGAGAAGCGATATTAATAACTATGAAAGTCCTTCATTATTTCCTGCTACAATTAGAATCTTAAATTTAATTATCCACATAATAATTAATTCCATTTACATATATCTGAGTTTAGTCTCATTGCAATAGTAGACACAAGGTATTAACACCAGTAATGTTATCAAATTATGCTGATGTAACTGTTTAAAAGCAAACCAAACACAAGTGGTGCCAACCTGAACTCCAGTTGTGTAGCCAAGCACCAGTAGTAAAGGTGGCGTATTGGAGCCTTCATTGTAGTCTGGATATAAGGCAGGATCGTTAATGTCTGCATACTCGAACCGTGCCCATGATATAGACTCTTTGTTATCAGAATTTGGTGTAGCAGCGTAAGCCTATAAATAAACAAAATAGTATATAAGTTATTAAAAAGTTGCAGAGTGGTTAGTGCTTCGATTTACCGACCTGTGGAACAATATCATTAATAATGCCTGCAACACTATTTATGATCGATCGGTCGACTACTGGCTGAGGTGATACAACTTGAGCTTCTTTCTGCACACCACGTCTCGGAGAGTCTGCAGACATTTTTTCTTCCGCAACTGAATGTTTTTACCTACAAATGAACATTACATGAAGTAGAATAATTTTATTGCATAACGCTCGCTACATTTCCAGTTCTCATAAAGAACGCTCATAAGTAAATAATGCTGGCATATCCTGTCTCCAACTTTTCATTCAGCAGTGTTAATGTTAATAAGAAGCTAATTATGTAACAACTATATTGTCATTAAAAAGAATTAACAATTTATTCCTAACTCCTTGGACTTTTCCCAGAAAGATTTAACTTACAATTTACATAATATTGACAGTGATTGGAGCAATAAAGAATGTTGACAGTGATAGGAGCAATAAAGATTACCGATAACGAAAAATGAAGTTAATTAAAAAATTGGTAATTGCTTGGATCATGGAAAAGTATATTAATGAGCAGAAGTTTGAATGAATAAAGCGACGTATAATCCGCGTAAAAGAATACGCGTTAAAAATTCATTTTGTCGTATTAAGATTATATGTTCACGATATACATACTTCTATTAATACCAATACGACACATAACGAAGAAAAATCGGACGACGCGGTGATTAATGATTAATAGAGGGGCAGAGTGGCTGCAACAGCATTGTCGCTCGCGAATAACGCGGAACGTTATCTGTGCATCGGATAATGCGTAAAGCAGTAACAGGAAAGTAGTGGGAGAATCTATTTTGCCTGTTAAAGAATATTACACAATCCAAGTACAGCTGTCCGTCGCTCGGACGCTCAGGGACGATTTATAAAAACGGAAACGCAGATGTCAAAACGACGACGAAGCGAGTACGTCCAGCTAATTATCGTTCGATGAACAAATCGTATCGGGTTTCAGGCGGAAAATCAACTCGGTCCTCTGGCTAAGGAATAGCGACCCTGACATTTCGTCGAACAAAGGGGTAGGAGGCAGTTTTGCCAGGAACAAAGCTATCGCTACTCGCGTCGTCGTCGTCTTAACGTAACGCGGATATCTGTTTACCGTTCGATCGTTCTCGAATTAACGTAAAACAAAATCGTCGATTTACCTCGCCATAAAATTGTATTTTCATACTGGGAAACTCGCCATCTCCGGGACGACCTTCTACTGCGTCATTCTGCGAGTGACTGACACACAACACACAACCAGAAAACGATAGTGATGTCACCCCGCCCGCGAAACGTCAATCTTTTTGTTCGAAATACGAAGCGCGTCGGTACGGTTCTTGAGCGCGGATACGTCCGTGGAACCCCGAGATCTGTAACGACGCGCCGACGATGGTGGTAGGAAACGTCGCCCGTTAAATGGTATTGCGTATCATAACGCTAGCAACGGCCCGTTTCGTTGCAAATACGAAAACAATAATCAGCTGATTCGGATAAGGAAACGGTGGGACAGGAGGGGAGAACGAGAGAAAAGCGAACCACAAGCCCTTGGCACTTGGCACATCGAAAGTTCAATTAGATGGCATAATCGATGGTAAAATTTGCAGCGGCTAAAATTGATATTCAGGGGCGGGAAGAACGGACGTGGGAAGAAATTTTCGTTTCGCCTCTTGGACTTACAGGTGTACTCTTTAATAAAGAATTATTTAATAGAATCTTTTTTAGATGCAGGAAAACTTGAATGTAAAGGGACTTTGTCTTTTGAAGAAGTTCCGTGTGGGTAAACTTGAAAATTGTGGGAGTTCATACATTCGACACTAGAGGGCTACGACTAATAACTGATCCTCGTAAGTACTAGATAATTTTAAGTAACTAGGGTCTACGTATAAATGTCCCTATGTTTGAAACGAGATTCGTTAAATAAGCCTTACTAATCGGTTTAATTAAATTGTTCCTAAACATTGTCGTGAATTACAAATGTATCCTTGATTAATTTAGAAACTTAATAAGCATACCTTATTTAATTGTTTATATTAAAAAGATACATGCATATTTAAACTACAATCGAATGGTCTTCTACTTTTTACAAGCAATAAGATATCTAAGGAGCTTTTGTTTCTTAATTATTAACGACAGAAAAATTATGAATGATAAGAATTTCTATGATTGAAACAGGATAGCATAATTGGGCATTATTATATTGGTACCATTGTGTTAGATTATTTTTCAACACATTTTCGGTTGCTATGCAAATAAGTAGCTTTTAGTTCTGCACAATGTAATGCATACGATACATATATCTTGGACTTTCAATCATTACATAATAGAATAAAGCAGAGTGATGTTATTTGTGAGAAGCACAAGACAAAAATTGTACGTTCTAGGTAGCCAATAATTGTATCATTAAAAAACATTGCACAAGTAGATATGCCTGTCGATATCATTGTGTTGTTATACAGAGGAACTGTATGTATACTACATACAAAGAGGAGATATAATAAGAGGCGTCACTCGACAAGGACAGAAAAAGCTAGGGAAATCAGTAGACAATGATCGGTAAACTTCGACAATAATCAGCCAACTGCGGTAAGGTACATTTAGTCGATTTGAATATCCCGCTCGAATAAACAACCAATTTAAATGCCAAGGTCAAGCAAGGACTTCAAAGGTTCCGCCCGGAGTGACGCCCCTTATTATACCTACTCTTTGCTACATATTTGCTTTTAAGCGATTGCAGTATATTCGTAAAAAAGTGAGTCATTCGACATTAGCGCCATCTAGAGACGCGCTATTATTTGAATTGAATTCGTACAATGCGTAATACAATATTTTATATTACAAATCATATAAATAAATTGAAAACCTCTTTCGTGTACACATAATTATGATTCTTATTGATCCTTCAAAATTTATATTGAATACAATTAAATATTAATATAACAAACTTTAGCAAAGCGATTATGGGATACAATAATACCAGTTTCGCATGTTTGTCTTGCATGTTGATTTGTTATTATGTAATTATATGGGAAACCGGAACGAAAATTAATAGGCACTATTAAAATGTCATTTCACGAGCAAAATTATAGACAGTAATTGCATGCAAACTTTACGGAACAGAAATCAATATATATATTTTTAAACGAAGCAAAAATACTTATAGTATAACACGCTATTGTTACCTTAGTAAGGATAAAATTAAATGAATTAAAAAATCATGCAAACTAATTTCACCAAAAAATTAAATACTGTACAGTACAGGATGTACTAAAATATATTACTAATTCGATGTCTGAATTTATGAGTATACCCCTCAAAACAAATTTTAATATCATTTCCCATTGAAAAAAGAAAAGATCAAAAGATTCAGAATCAGTGGCTAATTTATTTGGGGAAATGAAGAGGTGGTTTACTAAAAACGGGCTAAGTATTACTACACTATACTTACTGTACAGAAAGAAAATATAGTGTTTGAATAAAATCATAATTTTTTAATATTCAATATCGCGCTCAAAGCCCATCATTCAAATAAAACAAGAAATCGCTTATTCCCATTAATTGATTTAGTACACCGAGAACGATTAAATGTCTATCTTTTGATAGGGTCTGTGTTATTTAAAGGGGACATCGCGTAGCTATTTATGTAGCTCGATAAATCGTGCTGGCTTATAGGGCACGGTACCTATACAAACAGCTATAATTACGGTATTCAGCGTAAGATTAATATTTCATGTCGCAAGCGATGCATAGGAAATTCTTACCACGGAATCCCCGATCCTCTGGTGCACTGTAATTACCTTGTGCGTGTATTTGTGCATCCAAGTAGTCGACTTAATCGGCAAAGTTTGCGTGTCCTTCCATGTCGCCGATGTCCCCGTGCAATAAGCCAGAAAGCATGGTCCTTCGACTTAGAAATATACGGCTTCCACAGTCCTTCCCTACATCCCGTCCAGGATAGTTCTAGGAAGCCGCAGTTCGAATTCAATAACACCGAAAAATAAGATAGTTTAATTGAAAAGGATCCCTATATTCGTTAGAAATGATGCGTCGAAAAAGGGTACCAACTCGCACTTTAATCGGACCTTATCCACGCTGTTATTCAAACTTTGCAAATTATTATCGTATATTCAACATTACGCATTTAAAGATTTAATTACTTTTCCTGAACACTCTGCGAGGTTTTAAATCAATAGGGCCATTTTACACGTATCGTGTAGACAATTGGGTATTAATTGTAGATGGGGCATTAGAAATTGCACGGATGATTACATACTTCGTTGCTTCTCAGGAGGAATAGACGTGATTGTCTATTTTGTTTCGTGATAATTTTCGTTACAATGTGAAGCGTGAAAAGTAAATGATGATTTTGTTCAGGGTGGCTTAAAATCTTCGCGTAAGATGGCGAAGAAAACTACACCGGCTGCATTGCAAACGGAGATTTCGAACAATGAGGAATGGGAGAAGCTTCTGCAACGAACGGGTTTAATAGGAAAGTAACGTTACATATTATATATTTGCATTATATTATGTGATTTGATTTAAAAAATATACATAATTATACGTATTTCTAGATAGTGGAAATGTATATGAATCTTTAAAAAATCTTTTAGTGGTCGACGTGTATTCGGAATGGAGCGGACCTTGCACTGGGATGGTCAGCATTTTGAAGAAAGTTAAAATGGAAATTGGAGGAGATACGTTAAGTTATGCAACGGTAATATTTTTGTCTCTTATATGTATTCTGCAATAAATATATTTACTTAATATGTGAACGCTATAAATTTAGGCGAAGTGCGATTACATCACGGACTTAGAGCGCTTCCAAGGGAAAAGTGAACCAATATGGATGTTTATTCACGTAAGTGAAACATCCAATTGAAATTGAGTTTCAAATGTACATAAATGAAATTTAAGACTGATTTAACTACAATTACAATTTATGTTTTACTATACAGGGCGTCCAAAAATTCAAGGATTTCCCAGAACACGCAATATCCTGATGTAAAAAGACATCGAAAAGTCCTTTACCATTTTGTTATCCGAAGCTTCGTTCTCGAGATATTAACAGTTGAATATTAGTGATCCAATTCCCGGGCCGCGCAGTTTAAAGCCGAATCAGCTGACCGCTCGCGCGCACACGCAGGAGGCATGCGTAAATACAGACCCACGCACACAGTAGAGCCGACCGCGCTAATTCATTTTCACGGTTTAAACTAGCGTGGTCGGGTGCTCCTGCGTATGCGTGCGAGCAGTCAGCTGACTCAGCTTTAAACTGCGCGGACCGGGAGTTGGGCCACTAATATTAAACTGTTAATATCTCGAGAAAGAAGCCTCGGATCCCAAATTAGTAAAGGACTTTTGGATGCGGTTTTGCATCAGGGATATCAGGATATTGCATGTTCCGGAAGTGCCTGAATTTTGCTACACCCCGTATAGATATAGTATCATTCCGCGTTCTTCTTTTTCGTAGAACATCATACATTAATCGCTATACTCATATGAGAATTTATGAATTAGTTAAAAATAATTAACAATGAAGCAACATACTATTTTATTTAGAATGGTCGAATGGTGAACCTTATGTTCGGCGCGCAATGTCCACAATTATTAAAAATGTTAACAACGGAACTGCAGCGAGTACAAAATGACGGGGAACACGAGTACGTAACTTGTAAAATTTAAATTATATTGTGTGCACAAAAGATGATAAAACAAAACTTGAGAATAAAGTAATTACTATATAGAAAGTGATTCTATTTAATAATAGATATTTTGTAGGCGCAAAACTGTAATTTTCTGTATTAATATAAATAAATTCTTTGCAATTTTAAAGTTAATGCATACTATTATCATGCGCGTGCAGGTTTTCAATAGACGTATTTGAAAGAAGTCCGGAAGAAATAGAACGAACAAAACTTATTGAGGAAACCAGGATAGCTAAAGAAGCGGCGAAGAAGGCTCGAAAAGGTTTTCTGTGATAAGCATTATCGATAAATATAGATAAACACAAATAGAAATGATTAATATATTTTCTATATCGCACAATTCTAAAACATTGTTCGCAAACACATTGTTGCATTATATTCCAATATTCCTACTTTATTGCGATGCTTATAGGTCTGCACAAATTAGAAACAATGCTTCCTTCCACAAGCTTTATTAATGTAATTATGTATGTCCATCTCACTTAAGAAATATCAACGCTAAAGTTACGAGTAAAATTTTAATACGCAGAACTATAACATTAACTCAATACAGAAGCTGAAGCTGCAGCAAGATATGAAGCTGAAATGTTTCATCTGACCTCTTCACTGAACAACGAAACTTGCCTTCTACTTTACCCATGGATTTTTAAAGATGAAGAAGGTCATAGAAGAGACAAAAAATCGTGTCCACCATACGTGGAGTTACACGAAGAGATACTAGCAGGAAATTACATCGTTGAACAAGAAATGCGAAAGCGACTTAACGAAGATATTCTTGGCACAATTTTTAACGAAGTAGTCTATCAGTAGTTAAGAACGCTAATATAGTAAACAGTTTTTCGTCATTGACGAATTCGATTTGAAAATTCTACACAAATTTTATTATTCTATACTTTTACAGTCAGACTACGTATTGTCAACAAATGATAAACAATTACTCTTGGATGGTAAATGTATGTTAATGAGGCTGAAAGCAAGCGAAGCAAACACGGAAACTGATATTCACGAGCACTTGATGACTCTTCTATTCGGAGAACCAAAACTACCCGACGCGGAAGGGGTTCTTAACGAAGAATGGTACGAAACTATAAAAATTCACCGGTGATAATATAATTCTAAACATAATTTCAATTCTTTGTATATGTAGCCTAATTTCATTTATAGTTACGCTAGACGTCATCGCCCTGCCTATATAACAACCGACGTTGAAAATGAAGTTTTTCCTGTCGTGTGGACGCCACCAAATTCTAGAAACAAGGCAATCGTTTTTCGTACAATTTTTCCCGCATACACTATCCAAACGTGTCCTGTGAGTGTTTTTAAATTATTCTGCTTTGTATACAAAGTAAACACTGTCATTATAAAAAACATCTTCATTTTGTAGTACGAAGATAAATCGGCTAAGGTACCTATAGTAGTGTTCAAATATGACTACACGAAAAAGAACGACTTGAAAATCGTTCTGGAAGAGTTCGAGGATGAGGTAGTTAATTTTGGCATCTTCGAATGTGACAAGCCACCGGAAACAAAGATCATAGCCAGAAGTATCGAAGAGTTCGAATTAAATGCCGAAGAGAGAACAGGGTAAATATTAAAATACAATATGGACCGATACGAAATACAATGTACCGTCCGTAATGTGTGATAAACTATTTTCTTTCCGTACCCGAACGGAAAATATAACATCACCTCGTATTAACAGGTACGAGACATTCGTGTGCGTTGTAAAAAAAGTAGGATGCGAAGCATTTTTAGGGTTTGCTGGTATCGGGCCTTATCACGTAAGCGAAAATCCAGATAAAGGCATGGAGGAATCGAAATTATATTTCCCGGATGTGGCTGCTTTAGAAGAAACGCAATCGGATGATGAGGAAAAAGCCGAAGAATTAATGGAAAATCCTGAGGAGAGCAAAATTGAGGCGACATAATATGTAATTAGTTATTGTTATCTGAATTTGTTTCTTATTTACATCACTAAATATGAAGGAATTAATAGAAATGTAAATGTGTTGTTATCGAGCCAACATTTATTTCCCAGTCGCCTTGATTCGTTATACAAAAGAACATAGAAATAGACAAAATGCCTATATTTTGCGAGCTAATTTAAGGGTATGGTACAATAAATGATGGCAAATAAACGAAATTTATTTCTTATAACCACAGCTTCGCCTACGACCTCTTGCTCTCTCAAACTTTCGTCCCTTAGAACGCACTAACGGTTTTGTGTGAGAATGTGGTACACCAGGAGCAGGTCCGAAGTGTTTCACTGCTTCACGAGCGTTACGGCGACCCTGCATTAAGACTGTCCGCTTTCCAGTGGGTGCACGTAATGCCAACTGATCGAAAGTAATCAACTCACCGCCGGCTTTCAATATGCGAGCTCTAGCCTTTTCGGTAACACGTAAAGCACAAACCTGCAACGCAAAGAATAAATATTGAATGTAAAATAATGTAGAAGTATGTACACACATTTGCTGGATTTAGTTAAAATCAAAATGTAGCAAAGGAATTAAGAATTCCAACTCAAAGACTTCTTCTACTTACCGTAAGTTTAGGAATTGTAAAAATCCTAGCATCATCTGTTACAGTGCCGACAACCACTGCGATACAATTTTCTCGTCCGGGTCTCTTCATGAACCTAACGATACGCGCAAGAGATATTGGCGGGCGATGTATCTTGCTCATAAAAAGTCTCTTGAGGATGATCTTATTGAACTTAGCATTTGTACGCCTAGCCAAGAAGCGGTAAAGCTAAAACAGGAACAAAAGAACTTTCATATTCAGCGATTTTATTTCATGAAATAAAAAATATAATCAAAGTGCACATAAAATTCTAAAATTTTATGTTTAATTTTGCAACTACATACATTTTATTTATCCGTAATCTTATCCATGAAATATACCTCTAGAGTATATATAAAAACACGAGACTGGATTAAACGGAATGTCCAAAATGCTGCAGACATGTACTGTTTATATTTAACTACAGGTTCATTTTACAGAATATTTTATGCATCAAAGACGATATCAACAATATCTAAAGAATTAGTTTATAATTCGAAATAGAGAATGTAAATTTTGAAACACTTCTTGCAGGGCAGTGTGTCAACCAGAATAAATAGTCTTTCGCTTAGTGCAAACAGACACAGAGGCCGGTTGACTAAATTTTTTATAGCGAACGTTCAAATTGGATCAGTACATACGAATACTGACACAGAGTGCGGTTCGCAAAATGACTTTATGTTTCGAAAGCTCACGTGTTTATGACAATAGCAATACTGCCTCGGACTACAGAATAGAGTTATTTGAACGGTATTCACTGGCGTCTAACAGATTTTCGCCACAGAAAGTATGTGACAGAATGGCTACAAATTTTCGGATATTGTAAAGATAAAGTTAGACTCAAAAAGTGCACGTGAAAGTACTTACTTTGACGAGAAGTCGCAAGTAGACATCTTGCGATCTAGGTTCTGTACGCCGAACCTTCCTGTCGTGTTTGTGGTTAATATCAATACCCTGCAAACGAAATAATTCTCGTTAACTCTCTTTGAAGCCCTTGAAACGTTATTAAGGACTGCACTCATCGCGATCGACACAGATCACTCGAATGTCTATCGATTTTATAAATGCGACGAATCCAACCGCACCATCTTACCATTTTGATAAACCGGAAAAGAAACGGACGAGCTCCTCCGCGGAGTGAATGGGGACCCGTGAAAACGGATGTCTTAGAGGGCGCTGATGAATATTATGGTAGAATTGTCGCAGGAACGGAACTAGTGGGTATGTACCTATATGAATAAGAAAATAATATACCATTACTTTCATGAATTTACATTAATTCGGAAGGAAAACAGGAGTAGGAAAAAAATCATTTTTTGTCTCAACTTGGGTAGATATAAACATTCGAGTGGAATTCGATCGCAATCCTACTAGCGGTTAGAACTGAAACTAAATATGGCGGAACCAGGTGGAACTGAAAATCATGAAAATGCTACAAATAACGCAAATGTGAATCGATCTCGATCAACACTGTGAAGTACTTACTAACAACTAACAATAAGTTTAAACGGTAAACAAAGTGCTAATTGGTCACTTACTTCAGTCGAGCTGTAAAGAGCGGTGGGGGGGGGGGGTTACGCAAACTTTTCTTTGAATTTTTCGTGTGGTTTTATTAAGAATTTCGAAGAATTGTGAGTTTCTCTTTTCTTTAAACAGTCTATATACTTATTATATAGTTTATAAATGGAAAGGATTTGTAGTTTTTTAAAGAATTACGTAATTCAATGGAGGTAGTACACGATTGAGGTTAAAACTGTAACAGGGGATAAACGTAGATAGCTATATGAGTGCCAGGGTTTTGCGCGCGAAAAGATGACGATATTTATTCGAATTGAAATATGTTATATTAATAGTTTTATTAAAGTTAATATGATTGGTGAATAAGGTAATATTTATTAGTTGTTATGGATCTGTTTGTACATAAATATGTTCCACATGTTTTTGTTAATATATTAATTGGCATCAAAGTGATCGAATGTGTTTTTCTATTATCTCAGAATTCTAATCTATTACTGGATTTAAACAATAATTCTCCACATAAGTATTTACATAGTGATGTGTGGAATGTATTTTTTAGCCAGGGTTCACACCAAGATACATGTATGATGTAAAATATTTTTTCATTTGTTATATGAGAAATTTATGGATTATTCTTCCTGAACAACTACCTTAAGTGCATCAGATAAAGGAAAACTGTCAACCTCAACAATGGACTGAAGACAATTGTCGATTTTACCTAATTATCATTTACCTTATGGCATTTAATTGAATTTAGATAAGAGTTTGGCACCAGCAGTTTACAGTAATAACACATTTGTATTTTATAATTACCTTCCCTTATTTCTCTATTAAGCAGAGCTTCCACGCGATAGGTTTCTGTGGGATGCCCTGAATCTCCTCTGCTTCCATCGGCCTATGAATTGCCCCGCTGTTGGTAGGGTTGACACTTTTCACAGCCGAATTCTCCCTTACTTCCAACAATAAGTTGTCGAAATCGGGTTCCTGAAGAAATTCCCTCACTAGGCGGGATAGGCGGCGAAGTTGATTTTTTTTACCCGCACGGTGGGATCTGGGCATTACTACTTTCTTTAATATACAAGGTGCTTTATGAATCTTTGATGGATAAGCGGAGCAGCTTCTCTATCCGTCATCAGCTCAAAATTAATATCAAAATGCTCATCACGATAATCATGGATTGCCCAAGTCATACAACGAACAGGGGACTTCTGTGGAACAAAACAGTGGACAAGATCATGAGCGGTGTTGCCTCTATATGATCATCGCAAGTACTGAATTTTTTGAAACATTATTCGGGTTTTTAATTATCAAAAATCGAATGCCTAAAACGTGCAGGATTTGGTATTTAGAAAGGGAAGTCATGCTTCACTCACCAATTAAAACCTTAACACACTTTATTTTCACCTTCGAAGTCACTACTACACATAATATTTTATGACACGTTATAGTGTTTGTGGATCACTAGCTTACATAATTGCTACTCTGAGGGTAACGAATTACGACTTACAACTGTCGGTCCCAGGGGGACCACTCCAGCATCCAGCGTTGCCAGAAGTAGGGAGAAAATGGCCGCGTAGGAAGCTGAGTTCAGCTTGTGAGTGATGTAATAGGAAGCCGTAAAGGGGGAACCTCGCATGGTGTGCACCAGAGTTGCCAGCCAATTCCTTACGGGTAGGGAAGACGTGACGTCACATAGACCTATATATTAAGGCTGTCCAGCGTAGGGGCCCCTCACGCGCGTGTTTACCCTTCCAATTTGTCTTTCGCGCAGCGCGCTTTCCGTTGTCAAGGAGATCGCGTGACGCTACGAAGGCTGCCATGACGGGCTAGCCGGGCTAGCGGCTGGTCTGTCATGGTAACCTTTTTAGCGTTGCGCAGTATCCATGATAACCTATATACTTACCTAATACAACTTATCATTGGCACGCCAATCAAAAGCACGCCTTATATAACGTAGGAGGGAGTAGGGGAAACAGCTACTGGAAGTTGATACTCAGTGACGTCTAGCCATCGAATGCGTAAGTAATAAAGTAAAGCAATAAATACGAACGTGAAAGGGTGTTTTTTATTTTTGAATGTACTAAACATGCCATGTATGCGAATTTTTTTTTTTGTGTATGACTTCACAAGGTTTATTCATCATTTTAAGTAAAACATCTTAAGGTGATAGTAATTCGGTAGGTGGCAGTAATTCGGTCTTTTACCCTATGTCTTATGCGACTAAACTTCGATTTCCTCCTCTGCAGTAGGCAGAATCACTATCGTCACAGCGATTGGCTTCGCCCTCGATTTCTTGCACAGCAAGATTTCCACTCTTCCCGATATTCTACTCTTTAAAGTCGCGTGTATCATCAGAGGAATAGGGATCCCGTTAGGCAATAGAGGCACGTCCATCACTCGTGGCCTCACATCCGCGTCCTCGTTCCTGCAAACGATGTACAGGCCCGTGTCGGAGAGTTCGTCGGATATGTTCGTGAGCAATATACGGATCTGGTAATTAGGGCCCAAGCCTAGAACAGTGGCCTCCAACGTGATGGGATTTGGTCCCGCGTCTTGACTGTCGTTTAAAGATTCCACAGCCTTCTTTGCTACCATCAGACGTAGTCGAAGCAGACCTTGCTGAAAAGTAGTATGGATCTTCTTCGCTTCTGATCGTTCTCGTATGGTTTGTTCGACGAACAGTCGCGTTTTCTTCGGTATTAAGAATTTAGAAGCGTCGTTCGGTATAGAATATCCTGCCGTGCTATGAACACTGAAGTCGGCGGTGCGCTTTAAAATCTTCACGCACAGACCACCGCTGACGGTGACCATCGTCATGGTTCGTTCCTCTTGGCCCATTCTACCATACTACGAAAGAAAAATGGAATACGGTAACGAATAATTAAAGCGGAGCACTAACTGTGCTGGATGGTGTCGCAGGTGGAAGGTGAGGGTTACCTTTAACGTAGACACCGGCTCCGTCATCTTCAGCGTATCCACATGGTGCTTTCCGTCGTACACTCGAACACCGTATCCGGCTGTGCTCACAGCGAGCAGAGAAAGTCCACTTTGCGGCACTGGCAAACTCACAGAATCGAGGATCGCGCCTGGGACCAGGACGTGCCAGAGCCTGATACCCTAACACGATTATCGTATCGTTAGCCTCGAACTTTTATAGTCCGAAGAAAAATTCCTCGGCATACCTTCCTGGAGAAACCAAGCAAGCTACCATCCATTACAGTGACCGCGACACCGTCGTTACGAAGAGTTGAAATGGCCACAGCAGGTGCAGGGAGCTTTTCCCAAAGCTTCACGGGGTTTCCCCTTTTTATCACGCAGATTTTTCCGTCTCTATCGATGATCAGTATCCTCCCATCGCCAGTCCACAAACCGTTACACGAGAAAGCCACTGGTGGCCATTCTACCCGATGTTTGTCCATAACTGAGAACGTTCTGCGACATCATGATAAACGTATGTTAAACGTGATTCATATGCGCAGTAGATGTGGCTGTTCATCGGTCGCGTACCGTGGTTCTAGAATCAGAACTTCTCCGAACTCTGTGCCGAGCACGAGGCAACAGCTTGCTGGATCGGTCCAAGAATCTCTTCTTATGACCGAGATCGCGGTCAAAGTATTGCTCTTTACAAGTGGAATCCTTTTGTATTGTTCAGCGAAGCTGGACCTCAGGCTCGGATCCATGGAGAGGAATTTTAAGGTTCGCGGTGAAATGAATCCTGCACCGAGCTCTTTTAACAATAAGTCTAGTTCGTCGGCTAGGGTGAGCACGTTCAGCTCATCCTCCAATCCAGCCTTGCGCCAGATCTGCGGGAGAAAAATGATCTTGCTGGTATCATTCTTGAATAATCGTCGCAAGATGAGATGGTCAGCTGTTGCACCTCTCGTTCCTTTGGATGCACATCCACGTGCGGCAAGCGATACTTAAAGTAGGGCCTCATGTTCTTGAAGATATAGACGCTTGATCCAGCACCCACAGCTACCACTGAGGATCGAGCTTCTCCATTCTCGGTGTAAAAACCGACCACCCCGCAGGGTGGGTACACCATGCTGTGCTCTGTTATCTGGT
This sequence comes from Andrena marginata, assembly GCA_963932335.1. Lineage (NCBI taxonomy): Eukaryota > Metazoa > Arthropoda > Insecta > Hymenoptera > Andrenidae > Andrena > Andrena marginata. Next base: position 33,601,181 of record OZ010662.1, read on the forward strand.
CACCTCCTTTATAAACCCGAATCTGAAGATGAGGGAACATAAATGGAAAAGATGAAGATATTTCTGTAAAATAGTTTTCATATTAGGAGAGGTGTAGCATTCATAGATGTTTCGTTTTAATATTGAGACAAGCTTCCTCAATTTTCTTCGACCTATGTATCGATGCTCCCATTACTACTGTATCTTTTTCTCTCTTTTAGCTAATTCTGCTGGACTTCTATAAATGCTTCGATGAACTAGTTAAAGGGGTAGAATTTTCAAATATCCCCAGTAGTTCAAAAGCAGTAAACCGTTGCAACCTTCGTTGAATTGACACCGAGTATCCCCAAATCGGTGCAGATAAGCCTAGCATCCCCATCGCCAGTTACATCCACCATATCAAGCCCATTTGGCAGGGTGTACAATCGGGCTCCTGGTTCCCAGATTGCTTCGAGCCATCGACTGTTGCCGAGATTGCCAATATTCTGATCGGATCTAAAACATTAAACGGTGTAGTTCGGCAATTAACGATCCACGTTCCAATACACAATTTCAGTTTAGATCGGACCCTGCGCTCTCGCTTAAAGTACTGCACCTGTCTCTCACAACACTTCAATAAATTGATAAAATTAGCGATCGTTTTTAACTCTTGCCTTAGTCCGAGCATGCTTCAAGTCTTCTTTTATTATTCCAATGATTGACTCGAATGATGACTCGTTCAAAGATGTTAAGACGTACACGTTCTATGCACTGTGCAGTAGTGCAGGGTAATGGATGGTCACATCGCTACCAATATCTTGGGTATCTTGAAACAATTCCTTCCCCGTATGTGGCTGAACGTGCACTGATAAAATTGCAATTTACAAACGCGACAGGTATCGATCATATCGGAAGATATGTTTGGGAAAGTTGTCCAGCGATGTAACAGTGTCACCTGTCCCTGCTTTTGTTGTGGGCGCCAGTATCCATAGAAATGCCCATGGATATAGGATATCAATGATCGCGCGCAACCCATTGCGCGCCATGCTAATGTTATCGAATTAAACTAATTAGCGTTGTATAAGTTTATCGAGGATAAACCATGTCAGCGACAAAACTAGGGGTGGGGGCAGCGGGCGTTTCTGCTTCGGGCGCCGATTCGCGGGGGGCGCCAAATAAGGAAAAAAAGTATTTTTTACTTTTTAGAGCATGTTTATTTTTTTTAAGTAGGTTTTAATTTTTTTAAATTTGTTTTATTCGTTTTTAATGTCTAAAAATTCGGGCCAGGAAACCTGAAGAATGGTCATTCGATGTTCAGCAGATCGCGTTGCGCGAGTTAGTAGGGGCGTCGGACAGAGTCCCTGGCTCGAATTTTCAAACATTAATAACTAAAGAACGAAACCTCCATATTGTTTAAAGAACGAAGCTTGCACCGCAATTTCTTTACTTTTAGTTTTCGTTTTATTTTGTCACGTATTTTACTTTGACCTCTTTCATTTTTTGTTATCTGTTGTCGGACACCCTGTATCATAAGCTTGCATTTATACTGTGATGTATCAGTGAGTTTTTTTTAAACTCTTTCGCTACTGTTTGATGGTCCATAATTTTTATTTCATATTGAAACGAATTGTACAGTGACTCGCATTAATATTCGGACACCATGGTGTGCGAGAGATTATTGCTCTATATATTTGTTTATAATAATGTTATTGAATTGATTTTTTTTTAATATATTAAAACACTTATTGTAGTAAGTAAAAACATAAATTTTATTTCTTTAACGCACATAGTTTTTTACATGATAAGCGATAAAGTAGATGATGCCAAAATTTAATATCGCAAAAATATTCGGACAGTGAATAACTTACATAAATTTTATATAAAATATACATATTTTTTTAACAACATTAATATTTCGTAGGTTGACCCTTTTGTCTTATTACTTCCTGTAATCTTTTGGGCATATTGGATATAATTTTATTTAAATATTCCTGTGTTATACATTTCCATTCTTGTAATAAACGTTCTTTTAATTCTCTTATTGTTCTTATGGGTGTTGTTCGTATGTTACGATCAAATTGATCCCATAAATTCTCAATAGGATTTAAATCTGGCGATTGAGGAGGAGGGTGTAACAGTGTAACACTTTAGGACAGTTATATAGTAGGTATTCCTGTACTATTCTCGATTTGTGCTTAGGATCGTTGTCCCGATAAAACTTAAAACTATTGCGTATGTTCATATTAACAGCACTTTTGATTAAATTTTGTTTCAATAAGTCTAAATATTTCATTTTATCTAAAATACCGCCGATAAAAACTAGTTCACCAACACCTGCAGTTGAGATGCAACCCCACACCATTACACTGCCGCCGCCGTGTTTCACTGTTGCTCTCAAATTTTTTAATTTCAATTCTTCATTGACTTTACGTCATATCATTCTTCGCCCATCTGACCCAACAAGATTAAGTTTGCTTTCATCCGCAAATATTACATTCTTTCACCATGTTTTGTCTTTAGAAACGTAGTCTTTAGCAAAATTTAATCGTTTCTTACGATTCACTTCGTTTATGTATGGTTTTCTTCGTGGAACCCGGCCGTTGTATCCATGATTTTTTAATACCCGACGCACTGTGTCGGGATGCACCTTCATTCCAGATTCTTGGAATAATTCGGCAGCTAGTTTTATAGCACTTCTTTTAGGATCATTCTTTATTTTTCTAACAATCTTGCGTTCTTCGCGAGAATCTAATAATTTTGGACGTCCCTTTTGCCGAATTGAATCGATTCGATCTTCACGAATATACCTGTGTACAATGTTTGCTACAGTACTCTTGCTTACATTTAGCAATTTGGCTATTTCTCGATATGATTTTCCCTTTTCTTTGTGGTAAATAACCAGTTGTCGAATTTCAAAGGATATATTTTTGCCTTTTCGTCTCATATTCACTAATAATATTAACGAAGTCAATAACAGTACTGAGTCTTCGATGCACACTAGACCTTATGTTTACAAACAATGTACACTAGCAAAATAACCGACTGCATCCAACGAATTATTATTCGAATCATTGTCCTCATCGCGCGTTTCTTTTGCCTCCGAACACAAACACGGCTCGACCTATTCAGACGTAAACACGCGAGTTACCGTTGCTAGATATCGGTAACAGTCTCGAGGAAAAGACTGCTGGTCATCGAACCAGTCAATTTTGCGAAGAGATTTCGAGCAATTCATTTCCGGAGAAGCGTTAAAATTGACTCTGATATATTAAGAATCTTTAATCGATTCAAACAGACTGCATCTCCTGAGGATTGAAGTTTTACTTACACGTGTTATCGTTTGACAGGAACAATAATATCACCCGCATGACTGATGCCGAGCAGGAAACATGTACGGGCAAACAGAGACACCGGTAACGTACGCGAAGAATAATTTAAAAGTACCGTCGCGAAGACTATGGCAAAAAGAGAATGTCAAGCCTGGACATGATTATTGGAGGGAATGTAAGAAATCTGAGAATGAGCAATGGGATGGGATCGAGTCTCCACAATTCGTCGACTTTTCCAATTTGCCCGAAACTGGGGACTCCTTCTTCAGTAAGTGATCTACATGTACCTACTTATCATGTACTTTGAATTCGAAAGAACTGAGGTAAGCTGCCAATTTTCCACTGACAACTTCCATTTCTTTCAGATAAGGTGACCGTAATTGTGAGCACACCGAAACCTGGCTTCGAAAATGGAAAGCTTCCCCATTCTTTTGAAGCAGAAGAAGAAGATACGTTGGTCGCGTAAGAATCGTGAATTCACTTGAACATGGGTGCGACAGGAATCTTTTGACACGGTGAATGTTCTAATGTTATAAAATTTATTTATATGATTTCAGGTCTTTTAACAATGTTGCTCTATCCGCTATAAAGCATGGCCCACCCGTGGAAGCGCCCTATATCTTCAACAACGGAAACGTGGAGTGTAAAGAAGAATATGTGGTTCACAATGCCAGCTGTACAATGGTATTTAATTGTTATATACACGATTAACTTAATTAACGGTGTTGGTTTACGAATCTGAGATAAACGTTTCAGGAGAAAAACGGTAAAACGGAAAATTGTGCAAAAGTGAAGAAACCGCAAACCACTACCGTGAATCCCTTTACCTTCGATTTACGACAAAAGCATAAAGAGGAGTATAAACAACAGCGTATAAAAAAAGTACGGAAAATCGTAATATTGTAGCTTCAATGCAACTTTAATGTAATTGATAGAAAATATTTTTGACTCGTTGATTATCCATAGATGCTGGAGGAAGAAAAGAAGATGATGGTGTTTCGAGCGAATCCAGTTCCTAAGTTTTTAAAAACACGACCAGTGCGGACTAATAAACGTAATAATAATGATAATAGTGCTAGTGACAGAAATGATAAAATAAAAAGCAATGCTAATGAGAAAGCTCAGAGTATAAATAGCCCTGGAAAACCCAAAAAGAAGAATGCGGAGGTAATATAATCCGAAACATCATATTTCTTAATAATAGTTTACAGTCAAATTATATCGCTCGTGATATAATTCAGATTTGGAAGAAACCACCCTTTATGCCAGCCTTAACGAAAAGGAGTTCAGAAAGACCAAAAGCACCACGCCTTCATACAGCATCGCGGGCTGAAGAGAGGAAGCGTTTCGATGATATCATAAAACAGAGAGAAACGCAGAGAGAACAAGCGAGGCAAATGGTAAGTTGGATGTACTTTAATGAGGTTTTATTCTCGGAGTCAAAAGATCGTGTTGTAATAAAGTAAAAATTACAGGAGCTCGCTGCTTTGAAGAAGCAGGAGGAAAAAGAAATAGCACGTCTAAGAAAACAGACTGTTCACAAAGCAAATCCAATTCGTAAATATAAAATGTGTGTGCCAACAACTGAAAAGCGAACATTGACTGATCCAATAAGTCCACTAGCGTCCAAACGTCGTCGTCATGCGTAGATATTGGAAATTATAGTTTAGGAGCGCATAGTCAGGGATATAGGTATATTGAAGATTTTACCAAGGTATTCTAGATCGTTTATATTGATATCTCCGACATATGTTATCTAAAAAATATTTGAATAATCGATGAACAAACATATGTATACAGTAATTTAGATAATTAGATAGTTAGAATTAAGAAGGGATTGAATCAAGTATTCCATTGGATAATGCTTTAAAAATTAAAAAAATACGAGATTGTACGTGTATGTGTCTGTAATTAAATTTAAGATGGCGATCATACATGATTTCGAGGTACATACATAAAGAAGACTGACAGATTATCATAATTTGTATCGTTAGATGCTTCCAAACATTTCAAAAACTTTTCGACAAAATTGATCGTTCACAAATACTTGTTAAACATAATTGTTATAAGTCGAGTGGTGTTTCGCACCGGGTAATTTTTATTCGATGCGGCTACCCATGAATCTTTTTAAAATTGTGACCATACTTACATTTGGCTTGTCCACATGTAGTAAAAATAATATTAAAATTACATGCAATACAGTATGTACTTACAACATAGGCTCGAATAGACACTGCAAGCTGTATAAAATCCTATAAAGTTAAGAAGCATTTTTCATTCTACTTCTACTCGCATAAAATTTTACTTTATTACAACATGATCTTTTGACTCCGAGAATAAAACCTCATTAAACTACATCCAACTTACCATTTGCCTCGCTTGTTCTCTCTGCGTTTCTCTCTGTTTTATGATATCATCGAAACGCTTCCTCTCTTCAGCCCGCGATGCTGTATGAAGGCGTGGTGCTTTTGGTCTTTCTGAACTCCTTTTTGTTAAGGCTGGCATAAAAAGTGGTTTCTACCAATTCTGAATTATATCACGAACGATATAATTTGACTGTAAACTATTATTAAGAAATATGAACTTTCGGATTATAAGATCCTTAGTCGTAAGTTTGTCCCTGTTTTGTAGATTCCCTTTGTGGTACTGCATTCTAGAACTTAAGAACTGCTTCCGCCGTACTTACAAACTTGTTCAAATACCTACGGTACTTCATTATGCTTCGTCTGTGATATTGACACATGAGCATTGTTGGAAGCTACAGCGGCGCTAAGTAATTTTCATATTATGGCGCTGTTGCGCGCGCGATAGAGTTGTAGAACCTACACAAACAGGACACCGACCCCGTAATCTACAAGAAAGACTTCACCTCCGAAAAATTAACCTCATTGGAGTGTATAATATAACAGTTTCTCTTTTATGCAATCGATTGTGCATCGTTCCTACATCATTGCTTATTAGTTTACATTTATTTGCTCATCAATTTACGATTTATAATAAATCAATTTGACCGAAATTTTTTTTCACCCAGCCCCTTATTTATATTTTCTTCATTATTCACTAATAATTTCATATAGAATCGATCGTTGGTCGTTTTTACATCTTTGTTCACTCATTTTTATCACTTGTTCACAAGGAATTATCTTTTTTTAATTAATATTCTTAAAGAATATCTATGACGTCATCACTAATGGCGCATGCGCGTGAATGAGAAAAGATCTATCTTGTGACGTCATAAATCAGTTCCAAAGCACCTGTTTCATTGGTCGCTGCTTGCTGCTCGCTGCCAGCTGCTTTTGTTATGAATGAGGCCTGAACGTGGCATCAGGTCATGGTGCGCAGAAGTCGCATTAGTAAGTATGTAGGTCTCTTTGTGACGTCACGTGACAGAGAATTGCCGGTTAACTCTCCGTGTATAGTGTACACCTACACATTTTTATTCTTAGAACAAACAAACATGCATATATAAACGTCAGTGGAATATGACGCTGAAAGTTTCACTTCTCCGATTAATGTATGGAATAAAAACTAAGTTACGATGAACATATCAGTTTCCGACTTCTATTGTTTGTGATTTTATTTGATTTGTTTACAGTTCACAACTGTTTATGATTGAATCGTATTGTTAATTAAAACATTCAACATGATTGCTACACCAGTTTTCATTGATAGATGGAGTCTGAATAAAGTCCTTGGTTCAGGGGGATTCGGTATTGTTGAATTATGGGTGCACACTAGTGGTACCAAACTTGGTATGTCTATGCTTTTGTTAAGAGAATGCGTAACAGAAGGTCAGAGATTTTAAACAGGTAGTAAAACATTTTGCAACTTGTAGCGATTAAAAAATGTAAATGGGACATCACGCAGTTAACAGAAACTCAACAAAGCAGATGGATCAACGAAGTGGAGATAATGAAACGCTTGAGACATCGAAATATTATAAAAGCTTTGGAATTACCGTTTAAACATCCTGATGAAAAAGTAGATTTGCCAATACTGTGCATGGAATTTTGTAGGAAAGGTGATCTTAGAAAGGTAAACACGAAGTTAAATATCTTTTTGGATAACAAATCAAAATATTACTCGCATATATTTATTATATTTTGTGGATCATAGGTTTTAAATAGAACCGAGAATTGCTGTGGTGTTACTGAAAAAGAAGCACTTAATGTAATGAAAGATATCTCTTCTGCGGTAGAATATTTACATTCTAACAATATTACTCATCGCGACTTAAAGCCTGAAAATATAGTTTTACAAGATTCTAATAATGTAAGTAATATTAAATTTTATATACAGATCCTTTTAACCCTTGTGTAGGCAACCAAAATGTTCACAGTTGTTGGGATTCCCACACCCTCTGTTTCGATAGATCTGATATACAGTGATAATTTTACTTTCATACTTTTTTAAAACTCTTAGGTTTCCATTCCCATAATATACCATAAATGTTTTAACCGATATGAGCAGAAAATTACACAAAACAACAATATAATTTGATGCATAAGTCATTTGTGTATATGTGTGCTGTTCTTGACACTCTATGAAGATCATTGTTTCTGGTTTAGCGATGAACGGGAACTAAACTTATATATATATATAAACAAGTATACACCCACACAAAGAAAACTAGAGAACGAAACGAAAAATTGAATCAATTTGAATCAGTTCTTTTTCTCAAAATTTCTCTGGAGATGTAACTGCATTATTCGGAGAAAAAAATTCTTCTGATAATACAGGGTGTCCCAAAATTGAGGGAAAATCCTGAACATACAAGATCCTGATGCAAAAAGCCACCGAAAAGTCCTTTACCGTTTTGGGCTCCAAGGCTTCGTTCTCGAGAGAATAACAGTTGAATTTTCGGGTCGCGCAGTTTAAAGCCGAGTCAGCTGAGCGCGCAGTAGCGTGCGCTGCCACGCCCACGCAGGAAGTACGTGTAGATGCAGACTCACACACACAGTAGACCGGCCGCGCTGGATGAAACCTTGAAAATGAACCAGCGCAGTTGGCTCAACTGACTCGACTTTAAACTACGCGGCCCGGAAGTTGCACCGCTAATATTCAAATGCTAATATCTCGAGAACGAAGCCCTGGATCCCTAAACGGTAAAGGACTTTTCGATGTCTCATTTTTGGGAGTCCTGTATATCATTCAATTATGAGGATGAAGTCTGACTGCCGCAACCACAAGAAGAGTCATTGAATGACGAAGTATCTGTTACCGATTAGAATATAATTATTTATGTTAATACATAAACAGTATTAATTAAGAATTTTGTGTTCTGCACAATTTCTTTGTAAAACTTCCATTCATAATTCAGCTAACAGCAATCGTGTATACGAGTTTGAAGCTTTCCTATTTAAAATGTCAGTGTCCAAAGAATGGGGAATCAGACCGGTTTTACGATATTTTCAGGACATCAAATTTTTGTAAAGGAAACCTAGAAATGGGTACCCGGTTGCGCACACAAGGATTAACTACACAGACAAAAGAATTACAAATAACATCATATATACCATAAATAATATGTTGTAGATTTCATATAAATTAATAGATCTTGGATATGCAAAAGAGCTTGGAGAAGCTAGTGCATCTGCATCAATAGTAGGCACATTAAATTATGTGGCACCAGAACTCTTTTGGAGAGAGAAATATAGTTGTTCCGTAGATTATTGGAGTTTAGGTATTCTGTTTTATGAACTTGTCACTGGTACACGGCCGTTTTTGCCAAGAATGCAGCATACTATGACATGGTACACTGTGCATTTACGACGAATTAAAGAAGTCAACAAAATATTTTACATTAGCTAATTTGTATTTATGTAGGATGCAACATATTAAAAATAAAGGGTACAACGATATATGCGCTATTGAATTGGATGGAAAGACAGTTTTTGGTGAAGACATTATTGATCCAACACATCTGTCCAGGTAATAATTATAAAATTATTTCTTATTAATGTTTAATAGAAAACAGTCGCTAATTATACACACTGGACTTTGTATTAGGTGCGTCAGAAATAAACTAGTAGAATGGTTTAGAGTGGTATTACAATGGAATCCAAAGGAACGAGGAAAGCGACGTGATGAAAATGGAGAACTACAGCTGGTGGTGTTTAAATTACTTCAATCAATTTTATATAAACAGGTATTGTTCAACGCGCAGATAATATATACATATATTTTTTTATCCTATATTACATACATATTCTAATTTTATAGATAATATATGTATTCTCTGCATCAACATATAAAATTAATGTATATGAAATAGTTGATACAACTACTATCACAGACTTACAATTTATGATCGAAAAGGACACTAATATATTAATAAGTCAACAAATTTTAACAGATTACTTTGGTAAAATACTCACTGCAAACGAGGTACCACATTTATCGCAAATTCAGGTATAATTTTTATATATTAAATAATTATGTTTCTACACTCACAATATTTTTGCTCGACTTACTTGAAATGATAAGTTCCTCGATATTTATTTATTAATTCAAGCGGATATTTATACCATAGGATCCAGTATTTTTTGTCTTTAAAAACGAAAGTCCTTTAATAGAGAATATACCAGTACCAGATATTCCTGTGCCAGTTAAAAAAATGATGGAATTATCAAGAAATCAATTGGATTATGAAACATTAAAGGATTATTATCGTGTAACAATATTTTTTATTAAACAAGAGATACATTTGTTCCAACTGTATATTTTCGCTTTGACTATAAAAGTGTAAGTGTTTTATAAATTTTTGTATTATTCCTAGTTAATAGAAGATCAATATTTTTGTAATGGTAAATATGTCAATTTAATTAATACTACGATAGTTTAAAAGTTTTTATTATTCTATATATTTTAAGAGAAATAATTCTAATTCCAGAGACTTAGTAGTTGCAAGATTTAATAGGTTTAACGAAAACATAACAAATGCCTTAACAAATATAAATTCTCATTTAAATGAATTATCTGCGATACACGCTAAATGGGAGAAGGAGACTGTAGATAAAGAGAGATTGAAAGCTTTGGAAGGGAATTTGAAAAAAGTTACTAAACTTTTCACGGCTACGGATCAAATCAAATCGAAATTTGACCCGTTATTACAGGATAGTAATGAATTGAAAGGCACAGCTCAATCTATTGATTGTATGAAGGATATGTCACGACTGTAAGTAAATATTATCTTTTCCAGCTATAAATGTTGCGGAATAGATGCGGACTCATGCTATAATTCTGTGTAGATACAACAACGCTGTAAAAATATTTGACTTATGTAAGAACGAGCATTTTCAAAAAAGTGGAAAGCCAACAGAAATGGTCAAATTAATCTTTGAGTTTTTACAAGTACAAGGAGCACAATTGCGTAATGAAAATATATCTGAAGTCATAAAGTATGTAAATCGATGAGTGTCTTTATATATAATTCTAATTGCTTTACATTAGATTTAAATAATTCTTTTAGACGAATAGTAAAATTCGAAGTTGAACTATCAACGTTGGAAGGAATTTTTGATTCAGTTACTGCTATGACAACAGTATATCGCGAAGAACTTAAAAAAATAACACAGTGTATGCCAGATATTTCTTCAAAGGATCAATATCCAAACTCGTCTGCTGTTGCACACAAGGAAGCTGCAAATACTTCGCTAAATAACAACAGTGTGGAAACATCAAATGAATCATTTGGCAATCAGTCTTCAAACGTTGGTAATGAAATTACGGATGCTGGAAACGATGTGATATATGATAATTTAGTAATACGTTACATGTAAGTTTAATTAGTGGTTCTATTACAATATAGAATAAGAATATTATACACAAAAAAATATTAAAACTGCTTTCTCTTTTCTTCTATCAGGTTAGATAATCTTTTGACAAAAATACAAAAGATACACATGGAAATGATTAATCTGGATCCGTAATCATTATGATAAAAAATGTATGTACGCTTTTATATTTCATTTTTTAATTTCTATTGCATTGAAGGTAACATTTATTAATAAAAAAAAGAACGTTAATGTTTCTGCAAAGGCATAAAGCTTTATTAAAATTATTAGATATTTATTTTCTTTGCACAAGCGTGGCTTGAGGGAAAAGGGTTTGCTGGCTCGCCCTGCCTCGCTTGCTTGCCTCTTGTATTCTACAAATTAAAGCTACGTATCGCGGAGTGGAGAGTCTGGAGACTACTTCGACCATGATCACTTTGTGCATAGTGATGAGGTACGGGGAATCCACTCCGCGAGGCATGCCTTGCGAGGAAGCCTCGCAAAGTCGATACGCACCTTTAGACACGAGACAACGCGATCGAGGCAGCCTCGCAGTGTCTGTAAATAGGTAGTTTCAAGGCTCATACGTTTGCCATGTATTGCGTGTCTTAGTTGGCTGTACAAGGAAAAAGGATTGGAGTTTTCAAAATGAAATACCGTTACTAGGCTTAACTTTGTGTTTATTTTTTAGTCTGATTTGAATTTAACATTATGTACAGGTTTCATCCAATTAAAGCTTCTCCCTTACTAGGCCGAAGTGCGGCGAACAAAGCGAATTGTTCGTCGCCGCAGTTCTGCCATATGGGCGATGCATGATCGCTGGTGTTCTGTCATATGAGCGATGCGTGGTCGCCGCGCTTCAGCCTAGTGGGTCGACATCCTTATCTCAGAACCCGCGCGCGCGAGAATACCCAGGTGCCGCGCTCGACATTAAATGTCCTCAGGCTTATGGGAAAACGACGCAAAAACAGTGATTGTGAGCATAGCGTTGGTACATCCAAAATCCAATTTCTTCTATAGAACGGGGACTGAATAAGTACTTACTTCACCATTCATCGGTTCTCGCGCGCGCGGGTTATGGGGTAAGTGGATGCATACTTTTCTCAATCACATAGAAACGTCTGCTTTTAATTTTCGCTCCTAGTGTACATATCGATTGTATATAATTCCGTAGCTACATTCGCGTGGTCACGCAACACATGTAATAGCGAATTCTAACGGTCGCACTGGTGCACACTGAGCGCGACTTTTAGCCAATGGGAACCGAGAAAACTCGCATTCAGTGAGCACTAGTGCAGATTGCCGAATCTGCTATAAGCGTGGCCAAGCGGCAATGAGCAATTGGCGGTTCAGCCCGCGAGGATCGAACGGCCAAACGCTAGCTCCGACATATTTAATGATCAATATTTTTAGTATATTTTAATATTCTTGGCGACCTTGGAATGTAATGTCGTACTCCCCACTTGATGTTAGCATGTTTATCTGTTTTAAGAAATGTGTAAGTCGGTCCACTTGCTGCGTTTTTCTGTCTCGTCTTCCACTGAACGTCACTGGTTGCTGTTAAGAAATGGGAGAAAGAATGCATGTTAATATGAGAGATAACAGAGGTATTATTCTGCTGAAATTATATTTAAAATTTAATTCTATTTTTGTTATATCTATGTATACTAGTCCGAAATAGGCTGTCAATAGAGCGTTTTGTAAATTTTCTATATCAATACAGTTATGTATATACATATTTAAAGCATCTGTTACTTTATATTCGGTCGCATATACATACTTAATAAAATTTTTAAATTATTTTAATACGTAATAATTTATATAAATATAGTATATGCATATACATACAGGGTGTTTCACTACAGGTGGTAAACCTTTTAGATATTACAAGCCAAAATAACAAGAAAGTATAGAATAATATTTATTAACATCGCGCTTCGATTTCGAGAAAATTGACTTTGAATTTTAACTAAATTCGCGTGCGCTAGAGCTGTCCATAGACCGTTCCGCTTACAAAATGCAAAGACAATTTTATCGAAAACTAAGCGCGATATTAAAAAATTTTACTGCATATTTTCGTTTTATTTTGGCCTGTAGAATGGCCCCGTAAAAGTTTCACCACGTGTAGTGAAACACTCTTATAATAGATGTTTAAAAAAATACAAAACGTGTAAAGAGATTGGTGTTTGTTGAACTTACCTACATTAGAAATAGTACTGAATGTGATATACAAAAACAAATATACAAGTACAGATTTCTTTAGCATCTGTAACAAAATTTATTAGCATATACGTTCAAGTGTTTAGACACATAAACTATTACGTTGCGTTTGATTTAAGTATACTCACAATACGAATTTCTGTTATTCGAAAATTCATTGTGTTCACCACAGAAGTAGAGCATTGACTGTGCTGCGATAGAACAGCGTCAGTGCTTTTTACTTCTTACATCTAACAAAAAATTATATGGTTGAATGAACACAAAGACACTTTTACTATACTTTCACTCATGCAAGATTTAAGCTCTACTTCTGATCATCGTTTAGTAACTTCTCGAATTCTAAGTGTTTCGAAAGTTGAAATAAAAGGTAGAAAGATATATAGCAGCTTCGTATCTTGAGATATATTTTATTAAAAAACTGTATACACATCCTAGACTGAGGATTAAACAACAATGTTAAAATAAATATTATGATTTTTATTTACTATTACTTCCTCTGCACTGAGAAATCTTACACACCATATTATTTTCCTAGATTGTCCACATACATCAACGATTATGCAATTCCACGTATAAAAGTTCATTGTACATTAACTTGACAAGTAAAAAAAGAGGAAAAACGTGAACTTTTTAAATATCTATTTGTCCAATCGCTCGGGACAAAATAGATATTACTCATCGTCACTGACATCTTCGTCGGTTGTGAACTCTGAATGTTCATCAGCTGCATCAATATCCTCCGCAGTTTCTTCGTCTGAAATATCCCATTGAGGATGCTCTGTGGGCACTTCTGGTGCTTCTTTCACATCCAACTGGGGAATATATTATTTATAGTAATAACGAGGCTAATCTAAATTATATAAAGCTTCATTGGTATTTACGTGAACATATGAATGCTTCTGCATACCTTAATATATTGAGCTTGATCAAAGCCAAGATAAGAATCACTACGTAAACATACAGTAAATGTATAAACACCTGTCCATCGTGGCGCTGTAAATTTTAACTGAATTTCTTCGAAATGCGTCAACGACGTAACATAAACAGGAGTTGTTAGTAAAGTTCGACTCTTGCGATCACAAATGTAAACCCACCAGTACTCCTGTTTAACATCTGGAAAGAGTGGGCAATGCACTTCGTGTGATAAATTACTTCTTCCCTCTAGAGCTTTCTCCCTCTTTGGGATTCTTTGTTGAACCCTATTCATGAAAAAGTCGATAAGTTACTAGATCGGTAATATAAATAACATTAATAATTATCATTAGAAGTATCGAATCAACGTGAGAATTATGCTTCACCTTTCCCAATCTGTATCATCGTCGTCGATGGATACATCTTTCTTATCATGACTGTCTTCGTCATCGCTTCTGTCACTGTCAGCGTCGCTGTCACTGTCGTCGGACAATTTATCTTTGGAAGACTCTTTTTCTACTTTATCCTCCTTTTTCCTTGCATTAGGAGTATTTGTTTGTTGAGCATTTTTCACAGAAGCAGGCTTCTTACTGGTACCTTTCTTGTGGGATTTCTTTTGGCCTTTCTTTTGTTTAAGCCACGTTCGTTTTTTTACAGAGTGATTCTGTTCTTCCGACAACTTATCTGTAATAACTTCATCCATTTTACTACTATCGTCGTCAATCATCGTTTGCTCTTTAACAGTGTCATCTCCAAATAATTCTTTCATATCTTTGCGTGTTAATGACACTGTTACAGTCACAATAGCACCAGTAGTGTAAACAGTTGGATTTTCATCGTCGATTACTAAAATTGCAAATCGATTTGTTACGTTTAATTTGGAGTAATATTCGAACGCAAACGTAAACGAAGCCTATGTGATAATAAATGTGAAATAAACTGTACCTTCAGATCGTACTTTGAAATCTATATATGGCATACGTCCAAGAACTTTCATAACATCTTCGTATTGGCTGTCTGATAAATGTCTGAGGATCAGTCTTCTCTTTTCTCCTTTCAATTGTGCAAATTGTTGAAGACTTTTGATTGGATGCTGATAACACAGTATTTAATTTTTAAAACGGTTTCTAATTCCGATGTGGAACTTTTGATAACATAGGAACTTAATCGTACCTTTTTTGATAAGAAGTATTTTAAATTATCTTCATTTATATATGGTAATTGTAAGAGAGAATTTTTAAATTCCCAGAAACCTTGTACTATCATTGGACATAGTTTCATACAATTTTCTACAGTTTGTATACTCGGTAAATGTGGAACTGAAAAAGAAAGTGTCTTAAATAACGAATGAGCGTATTTAGATTCAGAATTCTCAGAGTATCTTGCATTCGTATTTGAAAGTATTTCATAGAAATAGGAAAGTTTAATTTGTAAAGCATACATATATACCTCTTTTAGCATAAGCTAACAAAATCACTCGATTAATACAAGTTACCATTTCTTGAATTAAATATGGACATTTTTTTACTATGTATTGCCTATCTTTGTCCAATGTCTCTGGATTTAGCGGTATACGAGAGAAATGTGCATGAAGTAAAGCTCTAGCTTTAATTGAATAGGAGTAACATAATGGTACTTGCTTGTTCTTTTCCCCTAGATTGGGTAACTGCCTGATGAGCTAAAAATAATAAAAGCCAGAAATTAGAATTATTTCCGGCCATATAATATTCCCACGCGAAATATTCAAGCTCTTGAAGTAAAAAATTTGCATAACTAATACTGCATCCGTTCATTGTTCCATGTTAGCATCAATTTTTTACATTTCTACTGATATAAGAAACACTGAATCGAATAAAGGCGAAGAACAAAAATGCATTTTATCCTATGTAATCTTACGATTAATGGTAAAAAGGCATAAAAATTATTAAGATCTTACCGAATAAACTTCTTCACTGTCTGTATGTCTTTCAATTATTTCTGCATTTCGTTTTTTATAAAATTCAAAAGAAGCAGCAAGAATCATAATAACTCTTTTTAGGGACATGGAAGGTATCTCAATGAAGAAAGCATAATACATTTCAGTAGTCGCTAGTAGCACCTAGGAGGAAATGATAAAATCAATTATGCTACTTCTCGATCAATATTTAACAATATTTTTCAAATGTATAAACATATATATATTTACTTGGTCACCAGTGTAATGACTACTCTTATACCACCACGTTCCAACAGCGATTGGTAAAGCAAACATGAACACCAACGAATATAATCCCAAAACCCATACGGAATTCTCTTTTTCAACGATCCAGGAAGGTAAAGCAATTCCAAAGCTCATTGTACCTGGACCGTCTGGATTTCCATACTTTTCCCAATTCTTTCGTGCTTCGTCGTCCGTTAATGCTTGATAAGCTATTAATATAGAAATAAATATTATTGTTTAATAGCAACTAAGCCATCGCTATCTACAGTTAATATTGCTTATATAACTCCAACGAAATGTTATGTGCTTAAATTATTATGAAACCAACTGCCACTATGTAAGTGCACATTTGTTAGTGATCGGAGTCTACTACGTTATTTCAGTTCAATTTTTACCTTTGGTTAATTTCATGAATGCTTTTTCGTTTCCAGTTTCTTTGTCTGGGTGGAGAATCAAAGAAAGTTTACGATAAGCTTTTTTAATGTCACCTTGTGACGAACCCTGTGAATAATTAAATATTTCGTATATTAGCATATAAACGAAAGATTTCTTTTGAAGTATATGGATTCTACTTACAGGAGAAACGCCAAGAATTTGGAATGGATCGAAGTTGGCCATCTCATAGTCAAATTGTGATACTTTGTATGCAAGAAATAGAAAAATTACCCATCCAAGAATAATAAGGAATTTCCTACAATGATACAGTGATGTCAGATAAAGATCGGGGAACTTACATATAAAATAGACAACATATAAAAACATAATTTACGTAAATAATGCTTTGGTTTCTCTCCAAGGTTCATTAAGCTGCAGGATAATTTTTTTCTTTTTACATCCATTGCACTGACACTCCTTTGTCTCTTTTTCGGGATCTAATGATAAATGATAATTACATCTAGTTATAAACACTTCAATGTAGAGATAATGTGTATGTGATACAAAATAATTTCTATTATATATTTTACTGAAATGCAAAATTATAAAAACTATAGATATATATCATCTATGGGATTAATTACACGTCTAAATTAACTAAACATGCATTGATAAATTTTCTTAAATCACTATAACTTAAATCCTAAAAGAAAAGAATTTTTACAAATATCTTCAGAATTCACGCTTACTTACTGTAATATACAAAAAAAGAAATTATAATTTGACTATTTCCTATTGATTTACATAATCTTTCGTAATAAACGTTACAAAACGTTGCTAAGACGTGCAAATTAGAGACAACGAGTTTGTTTATAATATGATACGTATATAATTTAATGAAATAATTCTAAAAAGAATACATCAGTAAGGACGAAATGAAAAATTACGAGCTAACCGAGCACGAAATGAATCGTTTGCGTTCATTCGAATACGAGCGTTTAAAGTAGCGCACTTTATTATTGAGGTTATTAGTAAATCGGTAACGGGATATTCACAATTAAGTGGCGGTTAGTCTTCAGTCACAACATTATGGAGTAGGTGGTACATATATCGATAGAAGCGGGCGTAAGGTGGATGAGAATTATCGTTGAAATCAGGGAACAGACATGCGATACGGTACAACTTTATCGTGTAATGTCACTTGTTTCTATGCTAGGCCAAATAGATTCGTCCGGGTCTAACCTTGCTTCGGGCAACGTGGCCACAGATAGTACGTCCCAGGTATCAAAATAAGTGCCAGGAACGACAGTAAAAAGTAGAAAAATGTCCCGCCACTTTCGTCATATTGAAATTTTTTCCCGCTCATAGCTCATTAAGTACTAACGTTTAAGTGTATATTTAAGTGTAATATTTAAGTATATCGTTTAAGTACATTCATTACTAAACTCCACTTTGAATTCACGGTACTACCATCCGATATACACAGTATACACTACGTTTACAGAGTTGTCGCGGTCAAGACTGCCAACTCAGCACCAAATGCTAATGGCAGAGTCCGATGTGCAATGGCGTTGTCAATGACGGTGGTGTGCGCGCAATAAGAAAAAATGGGAGCACGTTAAGATCCACAATAATTATGTCCATTGATGTCCATTAAAGGATTATACAACGTCCGCGGTGTGCAGTCACAGACTACTTTCCTGTAACTATGCGGACTTATGATACGCCATGGCATGATAATACGGTGGTACATACATTGGGCTGAGAAATATCGTTCCAATCAGGGTTGCCAGGCGAAGGCTTCGAAATAAAGGTCATGTGACGTCACATTACGTCACGTAGAGCTATGTATACTATTTAATACGATTTGTGCATACCACGCGACGTCATTAAGCACGTGCAACATTTGAAAAATGTAAATAAGGTCCCTTCAAATATATGTAATATTGATCATCGACGAAATACAGTAACTCAGACTTATTATCTTGTGGGAGTTCGTCTCACGCGGTCTTTAATACCGACCTATACCGACTTCGCGAAGAAACGCAGATTTTATTGCGCCCTCTGCGTTTATGAGTGATGGTTTGGGAATCATGTACAATCCAACCATCTAAATAGGTAATGTCAGTGAATTCGTACTCGGCTTCTAACGAAGGAAAAAAGATATTTAACCACGTATTGCTACAATCACAGGCGAGGTATATAAAATTCACCTTCACATTCTCTCTACGCCGCCACCTGTAAAGAAACTACTCCCAAAGTGTTATGTGTTTCTTCCAACCATATAACTTTTGCAGTGGCGAATTCAGGGGCCTTTCTTGGAGGGGGCGAAATATGTAAAAGTACATAAGTAAATTTTTTAACCTTCTTTTACATGATTTAAAATTTGCTCGTAAATTATATTTCAATATCTCTATCCGATACTATAGCCTAAATAATTAAATGCATATTAATTATTTATACCGAATAGTACACGATGTGATAATATTTTTTTATTTTCTTACTCTTTTGGGAGGAGGAGGGGGGGGGGGGAGCGATCGCTTCTATCGCTCTCGTCTGGATCCGCTCTTGAACTTTTGTAAATAACATTTTCGCGTATTACTTGAAAGTAACAAATATTTGAGCTGGACAGAGTTAGTGGGACACCCAATATATACACAGCTTTTATACTTTTCTCGCTGATAAAGTAGGTTCTCCAATATCAGTGGTAGTACCACAATATGTTTTCTATGGGTTTCTATGCGCCCACCGCTCGGAAAACGTAGAGGTGGTATTTCTGGAGATCGGTATTTCAGAACGTGAGACACTTAAAGTGCATAAGGTGACAGGTCTATTGTATTTCTCGTCGGTGGTTATATTCTCATATTCTAAGCCCGGTATTCTCAGTCGTTGCTTATTCCTAAGATCGTCTTAAGCATGCGGCATCCTCTACTAACCTCGCAGACTAGTAGAGGATGCCGCATGTTTAAGATGAATACCGCCCTCAATCAGCAGTTATTTATATTAGAGCTCAAAGGCGATTGGCGTGTCTCGCAGAAATGCATTCTTTGATCAATCTTCGGAGCAGTATCGCAAAGAGAAGCTCCTCTTCCTCACATTAGAAATATAGACTTGGTTTTTTAAAACGATCAGGTGGTAAAATTTTTATTTAAATAAAATTTCAAATACCAAAAGTTAAAAAGATTATTCGTCATGACGAATATTTTTGTTTAACTTCTATTCGTTATTGAAAATTTTTCTTAAATAAAAATTTTCTGTAAAAAATCATCTTGAACAGTAATAGGAAAAGAAAGATGCGCATGGGTCAAAAGTGACCCCAATCACTAGCCTGTTAATATGAATATTTAGTACAACATTAATTTTGAGAGTCGCCACCTGTACATTCTAATACAGAGGGAAATTTAAGCTAAAGGAACGCGGTACTTTATGAATTTCTGGTTGCCTTGTTTCATTTGAAATCCGTGACTAAGTTATTATACGCTCAGTACAATGGTAATTTTTATTTATCTTCGTTGGAAATATGTAAAACGTTTATTGAAGAAACAAAATATGCTTTGCTAATGTTGGCAACTGAAAACTGAAAATCAGCGCATTCAATTTACAGAGACGAAACTATGAAAACGTATCTTTGAATTCAAATATATTGATTTATTTGTTCGACTTTGAATATAAAGTTTCTTTAAAGTTATCCTGATTTAAAACTCCCAACCCTTGCGCATTCATTGAGCAATGTGTTTCTTCATTCCGCAGGCAGCGGCCCTATTCCCTGGAACTGAAATCAAGTTTTCCGAAGAATCAGGCAACACTTCCGGTTTCGAGTTATCTGCCAGTTATTCTCCAGTTAAATTAATTGGAGGTTCGTGTTACGGCTCCCGCCTAACGGCGTGTAGCATAAACTCTAGAGGCGCGAAGTTTGAATACGACTAGATAAATGTAATAGGAAAGGCAAGTAAAAGTGAATTTAGCCGAAATCCGAGGGATTTGAAAAGTTAGAGATTCTTTTAATAAACATAATTCAAGATTATAATTTATACCGAGAGGCATGTATCAACGACTAGGAATTTATCTTATTATTCATAAATATCTGATTGGCTCTTAGTATCTAAGGACATTTTGTAATTAATAAAATATGTTAAAACGATCGGCTTTGTAAAGCGTTTATTCTTCAGCCGATAATGAAAGTAAACGGATGCGTCATTAAAATTCTACGAATTTCAAATTCTGTTTTTGTTCAATAGTATTAAAGTTTAGTTTCCTTGTTCAAAATTTAAATCGTTACTTTTGTTGTACTTTTATTATAAACTAAGCGTTCTGTGGACAGTGTCTTAGCGCTCCACGGGCATCAATCCGCGTTGCAATTTCCCACGGGAAATTTTGAATCCCTAAAAGGCCGCGCAACAATACCGACTGAAGAAACACCAGAAACACGCGCTCCTGCTATCTGGCAGATAGCATTTATCGGATCATTAACTGGGACTTTATCTGGGGATGAGAAAATCGGGCATTAGAAATTGTTTCCATCTACCGTGGAAAATGAAAAGTCACTACGCGCGTAGGTACTGTTGGAAATTAAATTATTAGAAGCGAGAAGTACATATACAACTATTTTACATATTACGTGACGGCTGACGCGCGCTCGCGGAGAATGAAAATACAAGGGTCACGTTTCATTTTTTCTAGTGTTTTGTTTTAGAATAACTTTGATCCGTCGCGATTACGTCTGTACCTGATTCAGAGCTTTCGGTTCCTTTGTTGATCAAGCCAATTTATCAGTATTAATCATCATGTCAAAGTAAAACATGTAAAACATGTCAAAGTGCGCGCACCGTTCTTTAACTCAAAAGAGTAAGTGATGAATGTTTTCGAGCGTACGCGTGACATTCTAATCAATGATTCTGTCTCGATTGATTTGTTTACAAATACCTACTTCCAATGTACGGTTTCGTTCGACGATAAGGCTACGTTATTCATTGCATACTTACATTATGTACAATAAACGCACTAAAAGATTGTGATACCTAACTTTGATAATCTATATATTAAATTTCTAAGGTAGGTAAATAATGTTTCACGGTTAGGTTAGACACACTTTTAAAACATAAGAGATTCAAACAATCATTCGTAGAAAGGAGGATTAAAATTTTTAATTCGACGCACTACTATTATTTCTTCTACATTACCATTGTTATCTTTTTTATAATATAACATACATATATGGCGTTGGTGTTTCTTCATTATCATTATTCTCGTTATTATTCTCAATAATTAAACAGATTATTTATACGTTTTGGCATTATGTCATACATTATCGTTGTATTAATTCCTTTCATCGAGCTGTTCAGTGTTTAACAGAAATTTCGTATTCTTCCTAATTATGATTTCAATTGAAAATGACTCACATTCCGTATTTCCCTTCTGCAGGACTTGTACAATTTTGTAATTAGATAAACAATGTCTGCAAAAAATGTAACTGATTGGACAGAAAACGATGTGGCAAAGTGGCTTAGCGAGGCTGGACACGAGAAATTTGTTGATTTGTTTCTCGACCACGAAATAGATGGAAAGGTTCTTCTGACTCTAAAGGAAGATGATCTGAGGTCGAAGGGCATGAACATAAAGAAAATTGGGGATGTAAAAAGAGTATATATTAGTATAAAACAGTTACAAAGGGATAACTTGGCAGTATTGTTCGAGTTGGGATACGTCGATTTATTTCCTTCGTCAAATTTTTATAGTCAGAAACACGAAGTAAGAAAACAGTTTCAAGATATACCGAGCGTTTCTTTTATCGTAATCACCCTAAATGTTTCTATCCAGTTCTAGTGAACACTTTTTTGTATCTTTAAATCCAGAGGAAATATTTAGGATACTCGCGTTACGGAGAACATCTTGTATATTCTTTGATAACATTATCATTGCTGTTTAAAGTGACGATAATAAATAAGAAGTACAAATAGTGTATTTTTCATTGCAGCCTAATAGTGGTTTAAATAACGAAGGTTCTATAGAACATGAATTTTATTCAGCATCCGTGTCAGAGGACGGTCACGCGTCGCATTTGCCACCTGAGATTTGGAAAGCTTTCATTAGCTTGGCATATTTATTCATCGTTACATGGATTACTGCCTTTGTGATGGTCATTGTTCACGATAGAGTGCCTGACATGAAAAAATATCCGCCATTACCTGACATATTTCTAGATAACGTGCCACATATCCCTTGGGCATTCGATATATGCGAAGTGACGGGAACCATACTTTTTGCGATATGGCTCGTCGTTCTAATTTTTCACAAATACAGGTGAAGCGCACTGCGATATTAATGAAACAGCAAACGAGCTTAATTTTTTATACAAGTATATTCTAACGATACGGTATAGAAACGTTTAAAAGAATTTTAATGTTTCGCAGATTTATCTTATTACGGAGATTTTTCGCTCTATCTGGTACAGTCTTCCTACTAAGGTGTGTTACAATGCTCATTACTTCCTTATCGGTACCAGGCGCACATTTGCAGTGTCAACCGCGAACGGTCCCAGAGGATTGGACAAGGTATAATCAGGGTTTCGTTGTTTTAGAGAGTTATTAAGAGAGGGAAATCTATTCTTGTTTCTATTTCATAGTTCTGCGTATGTTGAGCTATACAATAAGATTGCTATGGCTTATGTTATATGGCGCGGAGCTGGTATGTCTATTCAAGGTGTTCGAACTTGCGGAGATTATATGTTTAGTGGACATACCGTTGCACTTACTATGTTAAATTTTTTCATCACGGAATGTGAGTATCGGTTGAATATCGAGGGATGTTTTTTCAGAGCGTAGATAATATTCAGTGAACCTTTTTATTTACAGATACACCGACGCAATTGTACTTTTTACATACCTTTACATGGATGCTCAATATGTTTGGAATATTTTTTATCTTAGCGGCGCATGAACATTATTCCATTGATGTTTTCGTAGCTTTTTATATAACTTCTCGACTGTTTCTCTATTATCATACGTTAGCAAATAACCAAGCATTGATGCAACGCGATTCGAACAGAACCAGAATCTGGTTTCCATTATTTAGCTTCTTTGAATCTTCCGTCGATGGTATCGTTCCAAATGAATTCGAGTCGCCGTCGTTAATCATTTGTAATCTAGCAGGCACGGGGAAAGACATTTGGTACTTGGTACGATCCTCGATCTGCTTTCGTAAATCGTGGCGTAATTTAAGTAGCGGTGTAAAAAATAGCACAAAAAAGGAACGCTAACCAATTTACTGGTGTACCACTTTTTATATTTATTTGATAATAGACTTGAGAATATTAACTTTATTTGTCAATTCTCTTTATACACGAAAGAAAAATGAAAAAACAAAAATCACTTAATTGTAAGTATTTATTTTTCTAAATAACGTGATAGTTAATATAGTGACCTGTCCGTGATTAAAGTGAATTTGTATATTCACGAAATGGTTATCCATGATATAATAGATCAGTTGGTCTGTGTTATAGCCCTACTAATTAAAATTATAGTATTAACTGTCGCTCTTTTTCGCGGCGATTCTTTAGAGGATTTTTATCCGAACTGATCTACTCGTCTTCTTTTACGTTAATTACGAAAAAAATTCTACTTCTTTGTAAAGAGGCACAGCACAAAATTGGCTACATATAAGATGATGTTAAGTTTCTTATACGAAAAAATATGTGACGTTAACTGTGTGCGATTATTTTACGTATGCGCATCGATTTCTGCATTTGCCGCGATGTTGGTAGTATTATGATTTCGTTTGTTGGTTGCATAAAAGTTTAGGAGTACGATCACAGTGTTGTGCGATAAATTAATGTTACAAATTGATGAAAGTTACGAAGACGAATTTCCTAGATAAATCGAAAATATGTAATATCATTGAGTAAGATGATTCGACCCCGAACAAGACGTCTATCATTTTATTCGATAGCTTTTGATATCGCTCTTGATGAGATAGGGGAGAATCGAAAAGTACGATATTGTATAGAGATATATAAATAGCTTTTCCACGTTTATTTTGTATATATTTTGTACTGGTGTGAAGTACGAGGGAAAGAGTTTAATTCTTGAATAGATTTAAGCAGGCACTATTCACGCCTGATCGTTGCCGTTGGTTTTACTTTACGCGTCTCCGAGAAACCTGTACGAAATAGAAAAGGATGACTGTGCTCGACCAAAAATAGTGATTATCGCGACGGCTATGATCAGACTAATTATCGGATACTTGCGAACAGATAGAGTGCACGTACGCGCGTATGCATATACATATGTATGAATGTCTGTATACATATTATACGCATATGCAATTTCAGTACATTAATAGCTCTATCTTTTGTGCAATTCAAATAGAATATAGAAAAAGAAACATTATCTATAGGCAAGGATTAGTAATCGATCAGAGACGACTTGTGAGATAATATTTATATTTGTTACAAATAGAGGTTTTTCTTATAATTAGTACGATCGTTTCATTGTTAAAAGGAGGCTCTTAATATAGTGCGTATTGAATAAAAATAATTAATAGTGGAGTACTAAAGAAATTATACGAAAGTTATCATTCTATGTATTAATCTAGATAGTTGTTATAATACTATACATGACCATTTTATATTAGGTTAACGAGATTATTTTTCGACATTGCCTTACTTTAAATATCTTTCATATTTTTTTATAAACTGGTGCCCATTCGATAGATGCAATATCTTACGATGTAACGCGTTGCGAATATCCATTGTATGAAATCTTTGTAAATATTCTGTGAACTCGAGCTATCTGTCGGATTACCATCGAGAGGTGCTAAGTTTGTCGCAAGTATAAAATACCGGTACAAAGTAACGATTCTAATGATATATTCTTTTAAGTACATCTAATGTTTTCACGAAGGATATCGTCTTACATGTAATATGCACAATTTCCGTTTTTAATTGACAAACGTTCTGTGGATACGAAGCGTGTTAAGATTTCAATGGACAATAAAATCGTTTGTAACGATTAGCTGCGACGAATATGCGCCACGTTCGATGAAAATCTCTCATACTTTTATTCGTCGGAAATAGAAACGCGAGCGTGCCGTACCTATAATTAAATTGCCGGCGCGTGGACCGGCGATGCTCTCGGAGCCACGATGCCAGCAGTCCGCTAGCTTCTCTGTTATATTACTTACCGATCCTCTGTTCTCAATCGAAATATGGGGAGTTAATAAAACATTTGACGCAAAAACGAAAGTGCATTGTTACTTTATCCGATCTTCGCACGGTTCCATATTCATTTTCTATTCGGTACGTATAAAAGCATCCCTAAATTCGAATTAACGAAGCCTTTGGAATTAACTTCATCGCAGTACATCATTTCGTATTAAGCTTTATTTTTCTTTATATTATAAAATAACAGTGCATGTCCACTTTTATAATACAGGGTGTGGCACTTAAAATTATCGTCTCGATTTACGCCAATATTATTCAGTGAAAAATGATGGAAGTGAAAGTTGATATTCAGTGAAAGATGGATCAATCGAAATATTTCCAAGTGGAATGATGATTTAGACATTTGCGGGTGACCTGCGTTTTATTATACGGAAACATTTTTTTTAGGTGTTTATGGTGGGACTCTGGTGGTTGTTTGCAAGAAGGACAAACTGGTGGGAAGAAGTACTTATTATTCTTTTATTTTACTGATGTTAGATTTGTTTATATATTCAGTGTAACACAAGGGAACATCCTGCAATTCGAAAAATTCTGAAACTTTGTGAATATGTAGGAGATTTCCTTCTGCTTACAACGCTATTTTTGTTTGCTGCCCTAATTCACTCTAAGGTGGTGTAATTCACCCTTGAAAATCCGGCTATTTTGCGAGTTTGTGTTATAACTCGTGAACTGTAAAATAACTTTTTACCAAATGATAAATCTAATTAAAAGAAGCAACTTTTGTCTTGAAACTTTATTTCTATCTCTTAGAGTTCGCAATTTATAATACAAAATCGGAAAGTAGCCGAATTTCCAGGGGTTAATTTCACCCTCTTTGAGTGGATTTGGGCAGCAAACAAAAATTGCGCTGTAATCAGGAGGAAATCCCTTACATATTCAAAAAGTTTCAGACTTTTTTGAATTTTCGGGTTCGGAATCTGCCCTTGTGAGTTAGATGTGATCTGACGCCCTTCGATTTCTTTTCATGGAGGCTTCTTATGGCTAATACGAAATAGGGTATCGTCGCCAAATGTGCTAAAATAACACCCGACATATTACAGAATGTAACACAGTCATTATTCTATCGATTACAAAAATATCTTAAAGCAAATGGTCGTGACATCGAGCAATTTCCGTAAACAAAGCTAACATTATAGTAAGTGAGTGACGGTTTCTTGTGCCCATCATTCTATTCTTCCTGCAAATAGCCATCAGAGCCTGGCACTCAGAAACTCAGAGTACTCAGAAAAAAAGGTTACCATTTAAAACACCACAGGTCACCTTCAAATCTCCAAGGTGCCTTGATCTATGTAGAAACACTTCGTTGCGTACATCTTATACGCCCCATAAAAGTTAAAACCATGCAACTTTAACCGATTTTCTGTAGGAATAATAATGCCGACATAAATCAAGGTGATAATTTCAAGTGCCCACCCTGTGAAAAATAAAAGATCCTCATCAATTATCAAATCATTGATTGAATGTAAAATGCCGACTAAGTGTTTAGCTGAGGTGGTGATGGAGTCGCAAACGGAGGGCGTCTGTCCAGTTTGCAGGAAACGTGCGACCCTTAAATGCAGCGGCTGCAAGCAGCAATTTTATTGCAACAAAGATCACCAGCGTGAAGACTGGCCCCGACACAGGTCAGCTTGCAAGGTATGGGAGATTCACGAGAATCCAGATCTCGGGCGACATTTGCTGGCGTCAAGGGACTTGAGTCCGGGTGATCTGATCGTCTCGGAGTCGCCTTTGGTTTGGGGGCCGGCCTTGCATGCGGATCAAAGAGTTTGCGTCGGCTGTGGGAAACAATGCTTGTCCACGAGCACGAGGTGTAAAATATGCCTGTGGCCAGCGTGCAACTCGGACTGTCCTGCTCTTACCGATAAGAATAGACATGGTTTGGAGTGTCTTCTTCTTGTACGCGGGAAGGTGGTCCCGAGGTTTGTGCTGTCATATACATACATTGGGTGTAAAACTAACACATTATTTTTTATCGGCCGCTATCATCGATGCGTGTTTTCAGAATTTCGATATTTTACCCCGCATCAGTGGCGGATTTAACGGGCAGCCGATGAGCAGGTGCCGCTGGGCCCCTGTCCAGAAGGCCCCCAGGGTCCTATCCTCAAAAAAAAATATGATTTTGTCCAAACATTTCTTTTTCTGCACTACTACACCTAGCCCGATTTTGGAAAACTACCTCTTCATTTTCCCGAAAAATTTGGGCCCCTCGGAACCTTGACCGTCTGGGCCTTGTTTCTTAAATCCGCCACTGCCACGCATGAGCCTAAGAATTCAATTTTATTTCATATTTATCACCGATAAAACGGCTCCATATCAAAACTACACAGTACAAAACTGGAATTACAGTACAGTACATGCAATTTAGGACACATCAGCATAGTGCACATACAATTTACTACACATGAAATTTATAGTGCACATACAATTTAGGACACATGCGATTTAAAGCACATGCGTTTTATAGTGCACATTAAATTTAGGACACCTGCGATTTAGGACACATACAATTTAGGACACATGCGATTTAGGACACATTCAATTTAGAACACATGCAATTTAACACACATTTTTTTAGTGCACATGCGGATAGCGCACACCAAGATTTACGCGCCGCTCGCGGGCGCGTAAAGCATGGTAGCGAACCGATGTGACTTTGGAGATGCTCAAAATGAGACTGCGGTTACAAGTACCGCGCGATGGGGTCAATATCGCTATTGTTAACAAGGTAATCATTCTGAACATTTCCCTTTAAACTTTTTGATGGGCGGCTTTGGTTTACGAGATATGCACAAAAAACTTATTAGAATTACCGAGTTTAACACATACTCACATTGGTTCGTTACCATGCTTTACGCGCCCGCGAGCGGGCGCGCGCCCCCCGCCCTGATCTAGCCCCAACCAATACTGATACCGTCGGCTGTGAAACAGATTTCAATATATTATGCCGAAAGTTTTTTTATTAATATCTCCGAATATAAGCCTGACCGCCAAAAAGTTGAAAGGAAAATGTTATTCAGAATGACGACCTTGACAACGTATGTGAAGATCATTGAAATCGGCGAAGGCCCAGTTCACCGGCAAGTTTACCGTGCTATCCTGTTGTACACTAAATAAAATGTGCGTCAAACTGCATGTGTTCTAAATTGTTTGTGTCCTAAATTGTATGTGCACTATAAAACGCATATGTTTTAAATCGCATGTGTCCTAAATTGTTTGTGTCCTAAATCGCATGTGTCCTAAATTGTACGTGTAGTTTTGTACTGTGTCGTTTTGATATGGAGCCGATAAAACTCTACCATTCAAACATTTCTATCCTATTTACAAGATGTACAAGATGGAATAAGAGACACTCTGTATAGTTTTCCCTTTTTTTATTATTCCTTTTATAGATGCGACGTGCTTCTTGTAGTACGTATGCTAATACTGTGGTGCAAAAAATCGAAACAGTGGGCAGCTTTGCAAAAGCTGCAGAGCCACGATGATTCTCGTGGTCCAGGAACAACCGCGTACGAGGAAGCCATGGACATATGTCAGCACCTTGAACGTTTTCTATTGGAAAATCCTGCTGGCAAGGATATTGTTTGTAAAATCTGTGGTTTGATTGATGTCAACGCATTGGAAACCATGCCGCCAGAGGGTTCGGTAGCGATCTACGAAACAGCTTGTCTTTTGGAGCACGCTTGTCTGGCCAACACGAGACACAGTTTTGTAATCGATAGTAAGGGAAGACCCCGTATCACGGTGACAGCTCTTTGCCCTATCAAAAAGTGCGTCTTTCTTTTATAATAAAACGAGACATTTTTTTGGCGCGTATAATTACATTTCCCCACGCACTTGTGTATTAATAACTGAGTAACGTTTTCATAAACGAGGTGACGAAAAAATATCACATAGATCTGCAAATACTTTATTTCCAAGTTGTAACCTGTCGAACTTACACGTGAACAAATTTTCGAATGAAGATTAATTATTGCTGAAGATTTTTAAAATTATCTTTATCTGAAATTTCATTCGAACATTTCCTTTATTGCGGAACGTTTGAGGACTAAGTCAGGATTGAAGCATTTGAGGACCTATGATAGAGAAAAGTTGTTCAGAACATTGACCTTGACAAAATATTCCAAGGCCATTGAAAGCGGCGCCGAAACATTCTTTCTGCATAGGGTGACTGTACCTAATATCGCCAGGCAAAAGTTAAATCGCTGTCAATTGAATAATAATTGATATTTTTGCATGCAGTTTGTTTCAAAGTAAAGAGAAATTATTCATCTTTCATGTAGTATAAGTTAGAATCGTTGAAACCTAGAAATTTTTAATTAGGACTCAAAAAACGTGAGACATGCAAAAATCGGGTCCTGAAAAAAGTGTACCTAATATCGCCACCTCAAGAAATATTGATTAATTCATGTATATATGAGTTTTTTAAGTCATTTTCACACGTGCTTTTATTATTTCTTGCACTACAAATGTATTTTTATCCATCTTTGATTTTATTTTTATAAGAAAAATATAGAATTTAAAAATATAGATGTTTAAAGTATTTTATTTTTTACGTTCCGATGTACATATTCGACAAATAAAGTCATTTTCACATGGGCTTTTATTATTTTTGCTGTATAAATGTTTCTAACGGTAGGCGGTATTGGGAACACACATACTGCTACAAGAAAAACGTTATTTTCATTATAAAAACTATTTGAATCGATTACAGTCCTTAACTACATCATTAATTAGGTTTTTCTAGTAGATATTCTTGCATTTACGGAATTATTAGACTTACCTTCTCCGAATGGGATGTAAAATTGTGACAGTCCAATAAATTTTTACACTATTAAGATTCAGTAAAATACTTCTCTTTCTGTAATTTTTGATCACATGACGCTGCAATTACAGTGTGTCTTCCTGCATATGGTTAGGTTCTAATTGAGTGCATAACCGATCAATTTTAGTGCTTACTTTGCGAGATATAGGGGGTGGCGATATTAGGAACACTGGCGATATTAGGTACAGTCACCCTAATTACCGAAAACGCTCCTAATGATCGAAGACGCATTTCGAAAATAACTCTGCATTTCAGAGGGGACCACTTGAGTACAATGTACACGCACGCACTTTGGGCAACGATTGCCCGGAGAGCTCATCTTTTGGAGACGAAATATTTCTCTTGCCGCTGCGAGCGGTGCGTCGACCCAACGGAATTAGGCACGCACCTTGGGACTTTGAAATGTCCCCACGACAACGGTTTCATCTTGCCCCAGGACCCGTTGGACTTTGAATCAGAATGGAAATGTGATTCGTGCCCTGGGATTCTTACGGCCTCAGAAGTTGCGCAGTTCACCGGGAAACTTGAAGAGGATGTTGACGGCGTAATGAGCCAAGCGAAAAAGGACACTTTGGTAGATCTTCTTTCACGGTAAAATGATTCACCTGGGTTTGTCATTTTTGTAACAGAACAGACAAATCTGTTTGCGCCAACGCCTACTTGTAGAATATTTCACACGTGGAATACACTTTGTTGTTA
This sequence comes from Andrena marginata, assembly GCA_963932335.1. Taxonomy (NCBI): domain Eukaryota; kingdom Metazoa; phylum Arthropoda; class Insecta; order Hymenoptera; family Andrenidae; genus Andrena; species Andrena marginata. The sequence goes on from OZ010662.1 coordinate 33,632,688, forward strand.
TAAGGGTGTCCTTATAAATGTAGAACAAAGGGTAGCTGTTTATGAAATACTAGCAAAATACCCCCGCGCTTCGCTTCGGGCCTAAGAGATATTAAGGACTCCATGGAAACACATTTCATTTACTTTCACCACCCCCTTAGGGGTTGATTAGGGCAAAATCCTGAAGTTGGTTCTTAGATATTTATGTGGGTAACCTTTTGAAGTAAAAACCAAGTTGATATTTAATCGGGCCTAAGAGATATCGAGCAACCCATGAACATACATTTCGCCCCTTTTCACCCCCGTAGAGGTTGGTTAGGGAAAAATCCTGAAATTGTTTTTTTGGCATTTGTGTGGGTAATCTTTGTGAGTAAAAACCAAGTTGATATTTAATCGGGCCTAAGAGATATTATGGAGTCCGAGAAAATGCATTTCACCCCTTTTCACCCCCTTAGGGATGGAATTTCCAAAAATCCATCCTTAGTGGTTGGAACTTCACGTTCCTAGATTAAATGGTTTAAGGTGGGCGTTGATGAGTCAGTCAGTCAGTCAGAACTTTTTCTTTTATATATATGTATAGATAGATAGACAGATAACTTTCGAGTTATATTGCACTGTCAAGTTGTTGCATTGTGAGGTTTCGTTTTCGAGGAAACAATTTGATAATTCAAGAACTTGACATTCTAATTACGGAACACCGTAATAACAAGTTTATATTATTACAAACCTTCGAAAGTATAACGTAATTAGATTTAATTTGCCTATTTCAGACTCACCGCGCTCCTCCATCCTGGTCACCAGCAATGCATCGCCGTCAGCCATTCGTTAGTTCAACTGTTACCTGCAAACGATCCGAAGAAGCCTGAATTATGTAAACGTATTATAAAAACTACTAGAACATTGGACCCATATGGGGCACGACTGGCATTGTACACTGCAGTTGTCTTGAGGGAATTATCTACTTGTCCAGGAGAGGATGAAAAACGCCTTTTATCGGAAGCTCTGACGTTGTTGAAATTTGAACCGCCCAATTCATCCGGTGAGAAGTTTCGAAATTTAATCGAAACTGAACTATAGTGCTAATCGTCGAGTTATCGATAGTCCATCGATTGAACCAGAATTGTTACTCTTGAAATATTTTATATTTCGTATTATATTACATTTACAAAAGAAAAAGGTGTTTATGTTAAAAGAATAAAATTCTCGTGACGCGATCTCATGCTATACAGGTATGCAATAAAACACGGGATTGAAATGACATTGTTTGTATAAAAATGAATGCGATATCGGACGATAAAAGGAAACGAATTGCGATTATTCATAAATATACAGTAGATACAGTGGTGACTATTAGCACCGCGCTTCATAGTTCAATTCGTTGTCCAGCTTTGTGTGTCATATTTTATTTTTCACTTATCGGTATGCTATTAAAATTACGTTGTATTTACAGTATGAACGCGTAACTGGTACCTAGATCGGCAAGAAATATTGACGTATATTTTCCTTACAGTAAAGATAGAAATGTGACTTAAGCTAGTAGAGAAATGCAAATTCCGGATAAATATTATTGAGTCTAGACTAGATTTAGCCTCGAAACGGAGTATGTACTATGCAGTAGTGTTTCGCATCAGGATGGTGCCTTTTTATAGGTAACAGAGTATGGGAAATCAATTTACTTATTCTCTAGGCACCAATAGACATTACTTGATCGAGTTAATCGTTAAATAACATGTTGAATGCGGATGAATAAAAGTATGTTTAGAATCTTACAGTAATTAATACTAACCACCCTAAACACCAATCTTGCCAATCAACATTTCAGCTATTCAAAAGGTTTGCCATAGAATTTTCATTTTTAGTTTTAGCATGCACGATTTACGTTGTTTCTATAAAATGAGCCAGCAACTAATTTGCACAATTTCGAAAACTGAAGAGCTCTTTGTCGATACATATATTCAATATCCCTGCTCAACATTGCGCTTTATCTAACTTGATGTTGACAAAAACAAGTTTAACTTTTGTTTCCCTTCAAGCGCCGAACAATCGTGTTAAATTGTATTAGATATTGAAAACCTCTGTTGTTGATACTCGAAGTAATAGAACCGTTTGACTTGTCAACGTAATTATTGCAACGACAGCGACGGATAAATAAAATCGTCTGTAACAGCGAGCGAAAGAATAATTTATTTACCGATGAACGAGTTTCGATAAGTACCTATGTAATTCCTTGATCTTCCACGTATTGAAATCGGTAGAAAAGATAAGAGAAGGGAACACTAGTAACTATAGTAAAAAAAAACAAACCTAAGAATAAGAGCAAAAGTGTCCGGACGATCGAGGTTGCTCGTTTAAAGGATTATATCATTGGTTGCCGTTACTTCGTTCGATGGGTATAATTGGAATCAAGGTACACAGGAACGACGAGTGCGTACGCCTAACAACGGGTAGGACAGCGATTGGCCCTTCACTTGCGCCGTGATTTGCAACAGATAAGCCTTTCCTGGTTGCAGCCTCTTCAGGGTGAAGGGAAGCGCTCGATCCTTCGGTGGACTCTGTTTCTCCTCGCAGATCTCGAACATGTACTCCGAACGCCTCCGACGATGAAGACCACATTGATCTGGGATGGTCGTTATGCTGGCCAATGACGAAGCACTCCTCAATTCTCGAACTAAGATGCAATACTTCGCTGCGCCCGCCGATTCCACCCCTACTGTCACCTCGTGGCAGGTCCTTAAGGATCTGTACTCACGCGGTGTACTTCTGGATGGTATCTAAATAAAACGTTGTTTTACCAAAAAGCGTTCAGAATTTGAGGGGTAGGTAGGTATTAGGTTTGCACTAACAAGGGAACATTCCCAACACGAAAATTGTAATTTTACTGAAAAAAAATTCAATTTTTTATTTTCTTGAAATTCACTCTGTGTGGTGAAATCAGCCCTTAAACTTATCGAGTTTTAGCGGTTTGTTTAATATAAAGTTGTAACGGTGCGAGATAGAATGAAATTTTAAATATAAGAATTGTTCAGTTCTTTATGCTTTATAGCGTTATCAAAAGTAAAAGAAAATCACTCTGTGGGGGTGAAATCAGCCCTTAAGCTGTTTTTAAATATTTATATCTAACGTTGTAACGGTACGAGATAGAACCAATCTTTAAATATAAGAATTGTTCAGTTCTTTATGCTTTATAGCGTTATCAAAAGTAAAAGAAAATCACTCTGTGGGGGTGAAATCAGCCCTTAAGCTGTTTTTAAATATTTATATCTAACGTTGTAACGGTACGAGATAGAACCAATCTTTAAATATAAGAATTGTTCAGTTCTTTATGCTCTGTCACACTATCAAAAGAAAAAGAAAATTATGTTTAAATAACTTTAAGGGCTGATTTCACCCCTTCAGAGTGAATTCCGCGGAAAAGGATTACTCCTCGTATTTTCCTATAAACGCACCTGTGGGAAGATCGTGGACGATTCTTGAGTAGCCAATACTTTTATCGCGAACACACGTGCTAATTCCTGTGGTGTAGCGGATATCCGTAATGTATATGCCTTTCCTGAAGGTGGCACCCTTAATGATGCATATCCTACTACTTCCTTTTCCTGCAAATGTAGATTATTTATAATAATGTTATATCTATACAAGACAGTTTTCATTTGACATGGGACCGTAATTAATGAAAACGGAGCAACGTTTATCAAACGAACTTCCTTTTCTTTTACAGGATTACAGATACACGGTAATAATAATCATAAATAACAAATAAATGCAAATGATTACAGTTACAAACTGTATGTAGGTGTAAAGACAATTGGTTACGAATAAATCATAAATATGATTAAATTAAATTAAAATGATATCTATTGTATTTTTATAAAAGGAATATTAATTAGGTTCACAAAATTCTTGTTCTGATTTTTAATGTTTTCAAATGTCTACGTAAGTTTCATTACCCTTAAAATTCCTGGGCCACTTAATTTCGCTCTGACGATGCCACCACCGCAGGGAAGAATATGAAAGGTACTCGATGTATTTTCCGGCGGACGGTAGCGGAAGTTAATGAATCCATCGGTTTTGCGTAAGTTGACCGTGGTGTAACGCCCGGTGCGTAACGTAAACTCTGGTGTTTTCCGAAATCTTATGGTGTCGGTGGCTACTCGGTTCGAGACATTGTTTCGCGTGTTCACCTGGTAGAAAGTGAAAAGCAATTCTATTAGCGCCTTTACGCACGAGACACTTCTGTCTATTTAACACAGCCAAACGCTTTTCACCATTTTCTACTTTTCTCGACATAAATCCTAAGCAATTCTATTAGAACTTTTATATACACGAGATACTTTTGCGTCACGCGACTGCTATTTCGAACGCTGTCAGGAGTTTCTTACGTCTCTAAATTTTTTCCAATACAAATGCTAATATTTTCAAAAAATTCAGAATGCTTTTTTTCGGATACAGATACCAATCGCGAGCTACAGAAATGTCTCGTGCAAAAAGGCTTTTAAAGACGTGGCATCTCAAACTGAGCAACGAATGCAAGGAAATGAATGATTGATATTTTGGATCAATTCATGTAGGTACAACCAAAATTTATGTTATCAAAAGCAAATCACAGTCCCATTTAGAACAACTGTAATTTCCAATATTAAATTAAAAAATTCAGATTGTACCCCATTCAAAGGACAAAATTCGGTGTTTTAAAAATCGTTGATATTCTAATTTGTCGCTCGTTCATCCAAAATATTTAATATTTTTCTTATCGCATTGATAAAAATATTTGAGAAAACTAATGCGGACTTTCAGCCTGTCACAGTTTTAAGCCATGGTATTCCACTTGCCCGTAATCAACACAGACACCATTAAACGAGAAGATCCTCTCGGGTCACGATTACTAACCACGTATAACGTAAAATTGTACGTAGTGTCGTACTTCATCCTGTGAAGCGTTAATTTCGTTTGGCGCACGCAATGAAGTCCTTCCGGGATGCCGCGGTGCTGCTGCTCCTTGGAGGACGAACTCCCCTTCGTCGGCTGAGCGTGAACGCGAAGAACGTTCTGCGCGGCGCAGAGGGTCAGGGGGTGAAGCTGGATGCCCGATGTTACGGCTAAACAGTAGCGCGAGAGATGGGGATCTATGTTGCTGTAAAAATAAACCGATTTTCTTGGAATTCGCAGCGTTCGTCAAGAACAAGCTTTAATTCGTGGACGTATTAATCATTAGCAGAGATCTTTCCCCCAGCAAGTCAAGGAAACATGAAGTTCCCTCCTTCGGTAGGATTCATTACTTGCGTTCTATACATACATATGGGGGAATTGTAGCTGTGGGAATATACAGGGTGTTTCATCACACGTGAGCTTAACTTTAAAGACTAATTAGGTACACAGAAATAATGAAGGAGTGTCGCGCGAACCCCTTTTATTTTTTTTTAACCCATTTTGTAGTGTCAATTTAATTAAAAATTTAAAACCGAAATTTAGAAATATTCCCTTTTTTAGTATACACTTAATAAAGATCAGTTTTGAGAAATAAGCGATTTTTTTCTCGAAAGCTAGGGGAGGCAACTGTCCCTGCAGGGTTGTTATGAAAGTCTGCCCCCCCCCCCCCACAGAAAGCGCTCAAACTGACTATCTTAGGCTAAGAGGTGGCACATACAGCGTTTTCTACAAATAAAATTATTTTTTTCAAGAATTTGGACTATGTCTATTAATGCAAAAAATAGAAAATTTTGTGACGCATTTGGATCATTGTATACTTAAGCATATTTAGCAATCAAAACCAATCAAATTTAGTAAATAATTTAAAGTCGAGGAAGTTTTTCTCTCTCCTGAAAAATTGGATTTTTAGCATTTACAGTGTCTTCTACAAGGACTCTTCGATTAAAGCAATTACGAAAGCAAAGTTCGATATAGCAATGGCAAGAGAAACATTAAGGAAAATATGTAAATATGCGGATATGTAAATTTACGCATGCTTTTAATCAGCCACACTAAAGATTGTATATACCTTTTGTTCCAGGATATCGTAAGCCGACGCTTGCTTCTTCGTTGCTGAAATCTGAGAGAACGGTGACGATTCTCCTTCTCGTTCGCGTACCAGTCAGGTCTATGATCCAAGCCGCTTGACGTAGCGTACAAAAGCACCGTGCTCGGTGTCAGTTTTTGCAAATTTCCATCAGGAGGATCTACAGATTTAATTTCGAACCAATAAAGTCCGGCCCGTGTCTTCGGTATCGTGAAATTCTTATCCTCCGCACCCTGGTACGTGAAAAGCGGGGAGCCTGGCTTCAGAGTTTTCACTGGCCATCGTGTTTGCGCTGTCGTATAAATCGAATAGTTCATTTACTTCATCACATCTTCACCTCAGCTTCAGTTTCATTGATACTAATCGTAAGTGACCGAAGTGTTTCGTGAAAAAGACCATTGCAACCACGTAGCTTAAACTTAACATTCTGTAATTTCTTGCCTTTCAGATCCATAAGAGCAAATGTGAATAAGCTCAAATAGAATGAAGATTATATCGAAGATGCAAGTTGCATTTAAAAATAAAAATATTATAGCACATTGTAACTTATAAAATGATTCAATTAGTGTGCCTTACATTTTGCTCCATCGGTTTCCTCGGTATTTTCTGGTGGCTCGACGTAACTGACCGTCCATGATATCGGCCCGCTACAGGGGCTAACGAGCAACGTGAGGGGTGGGCCTTCGCGTGGGCTCAGGTAATAGAACCTGCAATAATTTTATCTGCATCCAGTATGATATTGATGTTCGATAAGTATTAAGTGTAACCAGACACGATACACTATGTAAATTACACTAAGTGTAATACGCGTGTGTGTATTTTCATTATGCAATACCCTCAATTATGGGATTTGCTTTTAATTCGTTAATGCTATAATTGCACAGATCATCGATATAATGTGAAATCATTACAGACTCTTGCTGTTTAAGTGATCTTAGAGAATGAATAAGATGTAAATGATGACAGAAACCTGGTGTATCGAATGTAGTGGATTTTTTTTTCAAATAAATGTCTAGTACGTTAATTATTTTAAGTAGAAAATTGTTTTTGGAAATTAGAAATTAGATAAATTTATCTTTATGCAGAACTTTGTTATGACAATTAATTGTAAGCTTGATATGTTTGTAATGCAAATTTTTAATTTATTGAAACATCGCCATGTTTGATTATCTCAATTGTTTTCGTGGATCTACTACGCTTCTAAAATATTATAAATAATATATAATAGTAGATGGCGTAGAACTTTGTTTTAATATATTTAATACGAATGCTGCGTGCATTCATAATAAATGAGTTAGGTATAATATGTAGATGCATTCTGAATGGTGAGTGTAAATTGTACCCTAGCATGCAAAATCGAGTACAAGGCATTTCTACCAAATTTAAATAACGAATATAGAGGAACCTTCATTATTCGAATTAATAGAGATCTAACTGTTCAGATAAAAATAATAGAAATCTTGCTTCTCTATTCTTCAAGATTTCATGTTTGTTTTTAATATATTATCTCCAATACGAAAAGCTGGAATGAAGAATAACATAAAGGAACGATTTCCTTACTTTATCGGGTTTTGTATCTTTCTAGCTATCGGGTCGTACAAGATTTTGACAAATTCGACATTCCTCAAAACTATCTCATCTAAACTGTCCATATCTTAATTTCAAGAATACTTAAAAAATTCCGACGAATTACACATTTACCACTCTCCCCATACTTTAACAATCTTCTGTGTCCCCTATAACCAACCCTATACCCTTTCCCATGCATATCCAATTTCTCATTTCAATCCATACAATTCTACTCACTTCAAAATGCGCAAATCCACGATGAGACAAAAATATCGTGTCTCATATGGGACCTTAATCTCGCGAGACAATTATTTATTTATTTTTTAATTATTGTATCATTAATTTCACGAAATTAGACCCTTACAAGACAAGTTTTATGATATATTTTAAAAAATCTCTCGCGACTACGTCCATTATTTACGTTTAGTTGCTGCTGAGATATTTGTCTCGTGATAGAAAAGTCTCATTGAAAATCTCATCGCGGATTCGCACCTTAACAGTTTTAAACATAGTTCGAACAAACTCAAACCATGTCCCCCAACGACATCTTACACTCACACCCCCGAAGACTCAAAGAATAATCCCAAGATTACGAACAATAGTGGTTCTACCACATGAAATCCATGCCCCGAATCCCGAAGCGAACTAATCACCCCATAACCGTGTATGTAATATCGAAGTGTGGCTGGCACACACGCGCCCATGTGCACACCATCGACCGGCAGCCCAGACACAAACGCAGAGGGCCGTTTATATTTAGTCATAATGCGTGATCGTGCCTCTGCAAAAGTCCCTCTTTAAAGATCGTATGTACCGGTTAAGTTTACGCCTCGGCATAGCCGTTGCTGTCCCCTCCCCTCGGCTCCAGGCATCCTCTGGGACGTCGCCGCGGCTCATCCCGTTAGCGTCGCCCGCGTGAGCGTCGGGACGCCGCACGTGCTTCTCGCTCGCGGGCTGGCACCGAACGGCTATTGTAAAATTAGCGTCTACACACAATGCCGGCGTCGCGGCGTCTGGGGTCGCGCAGCCACGACCCCCGTCGTCTAATTTTGGCGGCCGGTTTGTCCCGCGACAAACTCGAATTGATTCTGTCATTCGGCCCGCGACGCCAGGCCAATGGCCATCTCTCTCGCGGCTTTCGTGGAAATCCGCGCCCGATAGCGCAGCACCGTGACGCGTGGCTTAGCGATACCCCCCTCCCCGCAGGCCTTAAGGCCGTTTCGCACGGGACACTCTCGTGCCTCATGACTGGTATTTCAGATCTACAAGCGTTCGCTGTAAGCTTGCAGCAGGTGTAAAATAGATATAAAAGGGATATGTTTCTTAGAGCAATCTCTACTTTCGTTTTCCCTGTGAGAACAACTTGTTCGGTTACTTAAAGTAGAGTTTTATCTCGCTATGAGTTCGACCGCCGGGGCACAGGCCGAGCCTGTAACGAAACGGTATGCTACTCGGCTCGCCCTTGTTCTTTGCCGTCTTCTTTCGGTAAGACGACGTCGCCGCTACCTCGACCGCTGTCGCGTGCCCTCTCGCTCATTCTCAGTCTCTCGCGCTCGTCGCGGCGACTGCAATAGGAATAGTGGGGATAGAAATGTACTTATAACGATGCAGGGACTCGGACTTTTAACGGGAGAACACTGTAACTATAGAGGTATAGCGAGGTGATGAATTTAAGCACCGAGCGGTGGGATTATCCGATGCAGCGGCTCTGACTGAGGCTTCGGGTCGTTATCTTCTGATACTTCTGTTGACTCGTTTCTGCTGTTGCTCGAAATATGTAGGTATACTTTAACGGTCCACCGAGTTTATAGCCTTGCGGCGAGAAGCTTAGAGCGAATTGAGCTTATAGCGATACAGTCTCGTGTAACAGAGATAAAAGGGGATGTATCTGAATGTGTTTGAAACACCTGTCACGAGGTACGAAAGCGCCTTGTGTGCATGGGACCTTACGTTAGCCTAGACCTCGCTGCTCTATCGGGGAAACGTCGCGATCTTTCGCCCTCTAGCTCCACGAGGCGCGTCACCTCGCGGCCGTTACGACCACGACGACCGCTGAATGGATTTCCCGAGAACGCTACTACGTTTCGTGACCGTGATCGTTGGAACTCTTCTCGCGTGCTCGCTCGGATGAAACGCGAATCATCTCCTTTTCATTGAGCTCTCGGTGCCTTTATGGCCTGGCCTTGCGAAAGCATCTCCGAACCGCCACACTGTCGGTTAATAATGTCACGAGAAAGAACAGATGACCACTGATGTGGAGAGAGTGCGAGGCTCGGGATACTCGTTCACTTTAAATTTTGTTTACAGTTACTGTACATCATGCGTGTTCATGTTTTAAACGCATAGAATACAGTTCTCGAAAATTAGCGGGAAAATCGAAATGAAATTTTTATAGGTACCCGCAGGTAAAAACAAATTAAGGAGTAATTAAGCCGTGGAATAGCGAATTTGAGTGAGCTTCTCAGCTATCGTTAATTGTATATTTGCGTTAATTTATGAACTACCGTGAATTGTTATTTCTAGGCGCATATGAGCTCTTTTTATGCCTTAGTAAATTTATGCTTGAAAGCCAACAGTTTCTGACATATTAACTTTTTAATTGATATATTAATTATTCTTGTTACGACTACATGCACTACTTATAAACTATAAAACATCGTTTTCATAACAAGTTTGTATCTTCTCAATGAATGTTCAAGTTTCAGTCACTTTCTGACAACAATGTGAACCATCGAGGTATCAATCATTCCAGAGAAATATATTCAATTAAAAATCAAGAAGCTGAGTTACATTTTTAACTTTTCTTTTCTGTATAATACTTGTATATGATCCTGACATAAGAAACGTGAGTTATCGAAGACATTGGCCTCATTAATTTTCAAATTGAATCAAGCTTTCGTTAAAACAAATTTTTACAGCAAAATTTTATTAAAACATGGGTGTTGCACTTTATCCATTTTATCGATTTATTTGTGATGGCTTATGGTTATCTTACATTCCCATTAACTTCCTAATTGTATCTTTCTTAGGAATCTTAATAACTTACTATGTAGCTTGAGCAATTATTAACGATGCACACAGGTACTTAAATAATACAGGTAAGAGTATTTGTACTTTACTCGTGTCAATTAATAATCTTTCAATTTTTTTTTATTGCAGCAGTTAATGAGAATGGGAATAAATTTATAGTCAAGGTATTTCTAATTAATTTTTAACCGTTCTGCTAAATACACTTACTTGTTACTTTTAATAGAAAAAGGGAAACAATAAAGTCAATAAAGCAAACATTAGCTTTCTATGTTTATCAAGAATCTTTTGTTGTTCTAAATGATTTCTATCAATCTGTGAAAATTCTATCCCCAATTTATTTGCATCGTGTTTAGTAATATATATATAATTATTATAATATATTTTCATAATTATGTGATACTATACGTAACAAGCAATTAAAAATTATTCTCATGTATGTAAACAATATTATATGTTTTTGTATTTTTGTATTTTGCTTGCAGCTCACTGCTCCTCAAAACGACTCTACATTTGAAATTTTCAGAATAATGCAAACTTGTAGAAATAACCAGAATCGCACACCCGCCAAAGGGTTAAATATATGTATCCACAAAGTTCAAGTTTAACACAGTTCAGTGTCTGAATGTTTCACGCAATTGTGCAATTTGAGTCCTGTATGCGTTTCGTGGAAACCATCTGATAGTAAAACTTTATGGCGCGTAGCGTCGCGACGCATCGGACCATTAAGTGTCGTGGACCTACCACGAGATAGTAAAGAGTCTGACGACTGTGTCGTTGTAACAAGTTTTCAATTGTATCTACCAAAGCTCTATACACAGATATCAGTCCCGTGACGGTTCAGTATCATCGCTATTACCAGTGCTCCCCTTATTTTGATGTCAGTAATTGACACGGACAAGTTTGAACTGTTCCATTCCAAAACAGGGAAACGATACTTGTTACCACTCACACTGATGGCACTGAACCGTCACGGAACTGATATCTGTGCGTAGACCTTAATTGGCCTATCAATTGATTACGAGAAATATAGATCGTTAGTATCTACGCATTACCAAAAATCGTTATTATCATAGACAACATTTGTGCACTGAATGACAAAATGCATTTCTCTAAAAAAATTGAATTCTGAATCATTTTTCCAGAGAACTTGTAAAACACTACTCTTAAAAGCTGTAAAAGTAAATATCTATTAAAATATGCCACACTGTCTTTTTTAAATTAGTTAATACTTCGTTCCAAATACGTGATATTAAAAATAATATTTAATCTACTGCCAGGAGAGCTGCGTTTGAAACGAAGTAAATGCACGTTTAAAATAAACATCCTCGAGAAAGATATACTTCTGAAGAATTGCGTGCAGGTAGTGCTTTGTTCAGCGGCGCAGGCAACGTGTGGGGAATTTTATCATCGGCGACGAAAGTGAATCAAATTGCATTTGTAAAATCTGCGCTATGGTTGATGAAACACAGTACGGGGTGCGTGACGTTCCTGTAAACGTTCGAACCTCCATGGGGCTCTGGTACACGTGCATGGTAAACAAGCTGTGTGGCACAAACGAAATTCGCGCGAATTGTTTCTATAGGTCGGCGAAAAGTGAATACACCCTTCTTACGTTTTGTTTAATTTTAGATTGAACCATCTGCAATTTCCTCCTGAGGCGAAAATTATACTTTGCTACCCATCCATTAAAGTTGAGATACAAATTCTATTTTACTCAGGCGACGACATGACTTGCAACCACAACTTTACCAAAATTCACTGAATCGTTTTTAATTAACAGATACTGTCGTGTCTATTTTTTCTTCATTAGAAATGCGAAATATCTCGCTAGGTGAGTGTCTCTAATTTCGACGAGGCAATAATATTCTTCAGAGGTTCGACTTACAAATTGTCCCTTCGTGCGAAAATGGTAGTTATGTAATCGAGCCAGTGGTTTCTAAGGTACATTACTCATTCTAGTGTACCCCGATACTCGATAGAGACGTAATAAGTCCTCTGGAATGTAATCTACAGGTATCTACATTTCGATTATATTGCCTGGCATTGCGAATAGAACAGCGTGTAACATTCCCGTACGTTATCACAATACAAAATAATTCATATCACACAGAGGGCAATAAAATGCCGCTAACCAAAAGGAAACGAAAATAACAAGCCTACCAATAAACGCCAATTTCTAGTTCCTTCAATTCTAACAATTTACCAATCTCACATAACGCATTAAATATTCCTTCAAATATACCCTTTAGACATAAAGTACAAACATGACAAACTTAAGCCTGAATGAAGCTACAACTGTGCCAAAGAATTCTAGTTCCAATACGATTCCCTAATTTACATAAAACACCCAACCGAAATAGAGCAGTCAGGGGTTAAGAAAAGTTGGTGTACGTTGCCGATTAACGAACCGAACTTTATCGCTGACTGACGGATGCGATACGTGGAACAGGATTGGGGGTGGCTGGTATATACTCACTGAGATACGTTGCCAGGTCGAATGGTGGCTGGTATCAGGTACTCGGGGTGTAGGACACCGGTCCTGTTGAACTCCTGCACCCTGGTCGGTTTTTCGGCGCCGAACGGCCTCGGGCTGCCGATCGTCCTGTGCCCCTGTTGCTGTTGCGGCTGCCGCTGCGACAGCCTCTCGCAGAAAGCGCAGCCGGCGACCCCGTTGGGCCCGTACACTGACACAAATACGACGAGGATACCGGCTTGGAAGGCGTGACGGAGCATGACGGCTGATTTTCCTCGGCAATGACGAGAGATAGAGGCCACGGGGGGAGCGAAGGACCGACGGCGACGCCGCGACGTCTGTCATCCAGTGGCGAACGAGTTCGACTGTGTGCCGTGGACGGTAGACGATGCCAGTCAGCGAGAGAGGCCTGCCGCTTGGGAAACCACGCTGAGACGAAACGAAATAACCCCTCTACGCGTCCTACCGTGGCGACTTCGTGTTTGCCCCATCTTCTGGAAGGAACCCTCCCCCGTCCTCTCCGCGCTCCTGCCGCCTTTCCCTTACTCTCAACCCTGCCGCGTCCCCCACGGCCGATCAAACCGTACCACTCGTGTTACGTTTTGCCGTGCATGTACGCCGCACGAGCACGTGTGCGTGTACGTGGGTGACCCTGATTCGAGGGAATTTTTGGAGAACCAACTGTTCCGCTGGGGACCACCGTTCGTTTGTCCCTTCCGATTAGGAGGAAGTCCGTGGGCTGGACCGAGCGGGCAGGGGTAGCTTGCCGGCCACTTTTCGCCTTTTCGCTGCTCGTCGGTTGTTTACTACTGATTTCGCGGTGATTGCCGCACGGTTCATTCGCTTTTACGGACATGTTTTGGCCATGGTCGGATCACCGTAATCAGATCTTTTTCTGGGAACTGTGTGACGAGGTGGTAAAAACGGGCGCGATGCATGCCCATTTGTTTGGTATGGGTAGCGGCCTAAGTAGAGGCTTTCCTTCAATCACGTGGCGTGAGATGGAAGTGGCAAATGAGTGTATTCGATATGTCATGATGAAGCAGGAGGATGATTTAGGATGACTTGAAAAAAGTGGTCCAAGTTTTTCGGGGCATCACATACTAGCGAAAATTAATCGAAGATGGGTCGTCAACATTTGTAAGTAGATAATTTGATCTTTGGAGAGGTGTGTTAACATAAAGGTGGATGTTTGGCTTCGAATCTGATTTTCAATTCGGTATTCTAGGAAAGGTGTATTATGCATCTGTTTTTTGTTTCAACAGGCCTATCAGAGAACTACCTGCGTCTATTTTAAAGTAAAATATTCTAGATTTATGTTGCAAGTTATTAAAAATGAATCGACTACGATTTTTGCGCATCTCTGCGAAGAGGAACAATTACCTGGTTCAATTAATATCTTTCCAAAAGTCTCCAAGATTACTTTTGTGTGAAAGAGAAAAAGATGGCGGACGAGAAGATGAGAAGATGAGATGAAAAGTGGTGTCAAAAGTGCCATTATGTAACCCTTTAGATAAAATCCAACGATTTTTGCAAAAGCAGGGTAGAAAGATTTGTGCGAGATTATACAAGTACTTGAGTAATCATTTACACGATCTTGTTTATTTGCATATATCAATAGAAATTATATAAATATATAGGCAAATTATAGCCCGAGTATGTATATGCATTATATTGAATGGCCGATAAGTAGAGTAGGTCAGTTGACTCTCTATGATCAGACTGTGTCTGATTGTTCGGCTTCATTCAGCATAAGAACGTCCGTTACCAGCAACGTTATACATAATAATTTTCACGCGTGAAGAAGAGTAGAGGTAACAAACTGCCGCTAATAGTCACATTAAATAACAATCAGCACAATATAAAAAAATAATTTTGCTAGTTAGCTTGGAAATCTACGATAAGTGGACACCAGTTTCAGAAGCTCGCTTATAATTATTTACAATTTAGTGTAAATACTTTAAATGCATTAAAATATATCTATACGTATACATATAATGGGCCATAATCATTATGGTAGATAGGTGTAGTATAACGCTGGAAACATAAAGGAAGCCGAAGTGCCCATATAAGACACGAGCACATGTTCCATTAGTATTTAATTATGCCTATAAGCATTACATCTCTTTCCCGGAATATCCATCTCGAATAATCTACATGTGCTATCAGATTTCGATACCACATGCAGCATACTCCGCTGCACGGCTAATTGTAAATATCATTTACAACCACCGTAAGTTCATTCGATATGTTAATGAAACCCCCTCAGAACCCAAGTCTTCGCATAGAAAACCACATCATCCGATTTTCCAAACGCCGCGTCGAGATCATTCCCAAGGAAACGAGCGAGCCAGGTCGCCATCGCCCAGCAAAAGAAAAGCGGTGTCCCCAAGGAAAGCGGTAGAGGAAAAACAGCTGAGGCTCGCCGTGCGCTACCTGCGCCGAAGATAATGCCCGTGGCATAGATAAGAAAGAGCTAATTATTAGCCGGCGCGGTGAGCGGCGAGTATCGGTGGGTATCGGTGCTGCATAAGGTAAAACAAGGCGGATGGGACGGTTGTAGAGCGGCATCAAACGGGGGCCTTCCTGTTTCGTCGGGGCGCGAGGAAAGAAGGAGCCGATATGGCGCGAAGATCGTACAGAAAGGGAAGTTATATACGGTACGCTTCGCTGTATCTTGGACCAACCATGGGATGATGATGACAGCAGGTCTGGCGGGTGGCAAGCCAATAAATCATGGCCTGCAGTGTGGGAACCTCTGCCTATATGCTTGGTCTCTGCGTGTATGGGCTACCCATCGGTAAAACCTTTACTCCCGTGAGTCCGCTTCTCAGCGTGCACGCTCGCGGCCCGGCTGGACCGATCCGCGTGCGCGCGGGTATCAACACTACGAACCGACGCACATCACGCATGCCCGAGCGCCCCGTCCTATATAGGTGTGCATCGCTATGAATACGTTGTGTTATATTGTTACCATCAAGGGCACGAATGCATCCTATGTAATCAGTAACGGTGCACCGTCCCATCGTGATCAGCTTTTTTCGCGGTATTTATTTTTTCCTCCTCCTCCTCCGCCTTTCTCCTTCTCCTCCTGCCAGCTCCCCGTGGTTCCTCACCTCGGTATACGCGCCATTCAGCCGTACAAGCAACGTTGCGCACGTGAATGCGTCGCTTCCAAAAACGGCGAACGCCGTCAAACGCGAGGAACGCCCGTGGAAATGATGACTTTTCGAAACACCGCGCCAAGGATGTCGCACCGTGCATGCTTTGCCTGCCTTTCTTTTCCCATGACCCTAGGCGGCGATCCAGCCGGCTGATGTTTTCGTGTTGGAATACTTATCTCATTTGTTTGGAGAATTGATTGAATGATCAGTTGCGGGGTATGAAGCAAATGAAAGGAATTAAGTAGCTCTGTCGAGGTAAACGGTGTATTCGCGATACGAGCGCAATGTAATTCGAATTAAAAAAATGCAGACAAGTCACGTGTAGCACGGATTTTTAGCGGAGTAATAAATTATGTTAATGCCGGAGATTTCCTTTTGGATTTATTTTTCATGTGTACGAAATAATTATTATATACATATGCGCGTTACTTGTATTAGTGAAACTATTAATCAGGCCTTTGAGGTGCAGAATCTCTTGCTTATATATTTTCTGCAATGTGTTTCTCGTTAGATTATGGCTGCGATGGTCGTGATCGTACACTTTACAATTAGTAAGGAAATTTCCATAGACTCGATGTACGATTTGCAATGCATATTAAACCGCAGAGTTTCTCACAAGCTCGAGAATGTTTACACAAAAGAATTTCCCGCGCTCTAATTCTGCGTGAGGGGATACATACATCGAGTGGAGAAACTCACGTGCGATCGATGCACGCGCGCGAGTTATTCGTGTGATGCGGAACCTCTTTCGTTGCATAACAGTGAAAAAGGCCAGGGATTTTGAGAGGATCGTATTCGCAGTAGGCATGCCCCGAGAAAGAAACGTGCGAAGAAATTGTTCAGGAAAGCAAAACGATACAAGGGGTAAAAACAGCCACGCTATGGCTTCCTCGAGGTATCGTTTTTTGGCGAGTTATCGTTTCGATCGGTGATTTTAACGTTACATGACTTTTTTGGGGCAAACTTTACGCTGGTCTAATAGGAGTGTTAACGCTAAATCAACACGATCAAGTTCTCGTAGTTTTCTGCTGCAAACTTTCAACGCTTATATAGTAGATTTATCAAAGTGAACAGAAAAGTTTTGAAGCATTTTTCAATTATAAGTCATTTCTCCCTTATTAGTGTTTGTATCAGTATTCAAAATGAACAATTTGTAAAGAATTTTCATAACATTTATGGGTGTGTAGAAGAAAATTCTGATATATTAGCATCTAGCTATCAGCATGGATGTTCTTTTGATGTTTCGACAGGATTCTTTTGTATTTACACAATGGAATTTGTATTTATCTTAAATAAATGCATAGTAACGAGAAATGTTTATTTTCTGGTGCGCGTGCTTTTAGAAAGGAACCAGCCTTCAGCGTGTACAATAAATATGTTTTATTCACATAGTAGTGTCCCAGAAAATATTTAAATAATAAACTTAATGAGAAATTAGTTTGACACTTTCAGAGAATATTTTCAAGATTCAATTTTTTGTAGGTATTTGTTGAATAACAAAAGCCTTTTGTTTTATAAAATACTAGCAAAATACCCCCGCCCTTCGCTTCGGGCCCAAGAGATATTAAGGGCTCCATGGAAACACATTTCACCCCTTTGCACCATTCCCTTAGG
This sequence comes from Andrena marginata, assembly GCA_963932335.1. Lineage (NCBI taxonomy): Eukaryota > Metazoa > Arthropoda > Insecta > Hymenoptera > Andrenidae > Andrena > Andrena marginata. The sequence goes on from OZ010662.1 coordinate 33,650,530, forward strand.
GGTTGATTAGGGCAAAATCCTGAAATTGGTTTTTAGGCATTTATGTGGGTAACCTTGCGAAGTAAATACCACGTCGATATCTAATCGGGCCTAAGAAACAATGAATCCGAGAAAATATATATCACCCCTGTTTACCTCTTTAGGGTTGGAATTTCAAAAACTCATTTCTTATCCAGTTTTATGCTTCTAGGCTGAGCGGTTTGGGCTGAGCGGTGATTAATTACTGACACAACGATATTATAAGTATAAATTTAGTAATTATGTGGTTGATTTAAGAACGATTCATAAGTTTGGTACTAAATTCAAACATGTAGTATCTACTTTTTTACCGGGTTTTCAACAAGTTTTACTTTTTTATTGACTTTAACTTCCTCTTTCCACTAATTTTGCGGCTCTAAACAGTTGACCTGCTTGCGCTCCCTAAATCGGGCCCCGGGAAACATTAGTCATTAGACGAGTCAAACTATGAAATATTGAACTTTAGGGATTCATGGCATACTGGTTATTCAACTATTCTACTGTATAATTCGTTGAAGTAGTATGCACAAAAAAAATTTCACGATACTTATACGCGCACGGATCGCGGTTGTTCCGTGTATCGTTTACATATAGGTGTACATTGTTGCGAAACGAGTCAATACATTTATGTGAGAGCATATGAAATCAGATCTTCTGTTGACCGCGATGTGGTCCAGGTCTTCCATACCGGGGCTAGTGAATGGTACGTACAATCTATTTTAGATGTCTTATCATCCAGTCGGATTTATTGGATTTCACGTTGTACACAATACAAAAGATTCTCTTTACTTTATGCTGGTGGTTACGGAAGTGGCCGAAGTCATACATTTTTCGTTCTGAAAAATATTTCAGAATTTTCCGTTTGTGTGTATTGAAAATGTGAGAAATGATGATAAATTCAATATTTCTACATTTCTCACTTAGAATTAAGTCATGGGTGCGTGGAGGTGGGTGCAAAGGGGATAGTTGCCCCCCCCCCCTCACCTTCCCTCTAGATTTTGAGAAAAAATCGCGATGAAATTGAGAGAAAACAATATGTAATAATACAACAAGAATATATCATTTGGACTGTACTACTGTCACAGTTGGCGAACGGTAAAATTTAAATAGAATAGTGAGTCATTCGAATCCTCAAGACTGATTTTCTCGAGAACAAACTTGGTACAAAAAATTTAAATTCCACCTTTTGTGTTTATTTATGCACAAAAGTCCATCCGGTTTGTGGTTGTATTACGAATTACAGATCAGGTTGTGTAGAAAATTCTTATGTCGAGAGTGACTAGCCCAATATTAAATCGACACGATATTACAATATTTTTCAATTAATTTCAACGACTGTCGCTTATACAAGAACCAATTGATCAGAAAGAACAGAAATAAATTCAACTATCTAGAACGAGGCCGTGGAAAAAAAACTACCATGGTTGGATGAATATTTTTTATTACATGCAAAGTGTCTCTGTTACGAAATCGATGCGTGGAAAACTTTATCCTGAATAATTCGTACAGAATATTTCCTAAATTACCACAACCAATGAGGATCACTAGAGTCGTAGCCAGTTTAAATTGAAATTAATTACCGAAGAATGTTTTAATTTGTTTCAAGGTTCCTCCAATATCAGATTATTAATCCAATTATTACAAAATATTAACCATCCTTGCAAAATTAAAGATAACTACCTCGACATTTGAATTCAGTTGTTCGTAACGCTTGCTCAAATGTTCAATATTCAAAAGAGCTGAGAAAGTATCAATGCTCAGAGATATTTCTCACAAACGTATGTATCTCATTTTTATCTCCATAAATAAATAAATGGCCAAGCACGCAACAATTTAATAAACGAATGCGCGCAAACGTGTGAACAGGAAAGAACAGATCCAGCCCGATATCGCCCGTACTTCCTCCCAAATAAATTTCGCCCTATCCGCGGAGCAATAAATTTCGTTGAAAATCTACACGAAGAGTACAATGTTGCAGATGTGTTCCCTGCGAAGTGCTCGTGCTGGTCCGAAAAGATGCAACGTAGACCACTTTAATTTCAATCTCAAGGAACATGGACTCCATTAACTTTTTTTCAACCACATGTATGTTTCCGGCTTAATTGCCCTCTACTTTTTTCCCTCGGACAGGTTCGGGCAATAAAGTGGTAGATGCTCTGTGATCGCTATATATTGGATCCAAAGTTTCGATATTATCCCGGGGTCAGTCGTGATAAATAACGGCCCCAATTTGAAGAAGTTGAACATCTTTCGGTAGTTATTTTTGCAGCCCGAGGGTACACGAGGACGTTGCTGATCTATAACTGCAGCATTGTGGCGCACGCTCTCAACTGGCAAATCATGTGCTTTTTGGGGAACCGATTAAAATCGATTGGGGACTTTTACGATCGTATCTCACAATTGATAGCCTGAAATTTCAAATTTCTAAATAATTTACGCTCATTTTCTTCAGAATTCTGAGCAGCTACGAAAAACTACGTGTCTAATATTTTTCAATGCCCCGCACGTGAACAGAGTTTCATTAAAATCTGAGTGTATCAATTTGGTGATGTTTCTTCTTATTTAAGCTGTTTTACTATGCGCGCGAAATGTTCTGTCTGCAATTAATGATTTACGTAAACGAATTAATACAAGTTTTTACGGAATATTATTGTGACGAAGAAGTTTATATTTACACACCTGGAATGTGTTTTGTAATGTCAGTATTGTTACCTATTTAAAGTTTGGCAAACAAGTGTTTTGTTAGGCTGGTACAACAAGAAAAGATATCGTTTTACATGTCATTACGAGGAGTGGCAAGGAACGTTTTTCAGAGCGAACTGGATAGGTCAGTTGCTTGACAACCACACGGACCAGTTATCTTGATCTGGCTTTGTGACAACAACTATTCAAAGTGAAATAACCCTTACCACGACCACAAAACATATTATACTTAAGGTAAATGTCCCAGTCCTTAAACATGGCCCAATAATTAAAAATTGAGAAGAAATTTTATTAATAATAACAGTTTTACTAATTTGCAACGTTTAAACTGTTCGAAATATAATTGCAAAATCTATTAGCTTTATATAGATACAATTATAAGCTTACATAACTGAATAATTATATCATACAAAAATACTATTGTAAATTAAAGCTTCAACAGTCTCAATCTCGCGTCTTACCTAATGGGCTCAAGCAAGCGAGAGAATATTTTTGTTAAGGTTGTAATTAATTATTATTTTATAATTTTTGAAATTATACAGTTGTTTTGGATTTATTATACATTGAAGAATTGAAAATTAATTGAATCTTTTAATAATTTTTGGTTTTTAATATTGAAATTGTTGCGTTTATCCACTAGTACACGATACCATGACACGGACCAGTTATTAAACGCGTGTTTAATGGTTATGTAAACACTGATACGGACGCCAGTATTCAGTGAAGTTTTAAAATTATTAACATTTATTGTACCAAAGTATTTTTTTGTATCCTATATGTTTACGTTAATAATACCTAAACAAAAATATAATACAGTTTAAGAATTATTAGGATAATTAATCTTAACCTCGTCACAATATTAACATAACCTAAAATTTTATAATATACTTTTAATCATTTTTTCAAGCCGAAAATTTAACACAAATTTATTATAAATAAAATGTTTTTATTACCCCAAAATATTACCATATTGATTTATTTTCATTAACTGATAGAAATAGTTAAATTAAATACCTATTCAATCATTGGGACACTGTTAATTAATGACTGGGACAGGCTATGAATTTCATTTAATTACTGGGCCATATGAACAGTTTCATGTTTTAATTAATTTAAAACTTTGGCTTTAACAAATGTAGATTCTTGTTACGTTATGTGAAAGTAGAAATTTTACGCTTTTGAATAATTATATTTAGTTATAATTTTATACTATTTAAATATAAAAGAAATTGCAATCATCTCAACTGCTTCCTTAACTGTTTCGCCATTGGGACATTTACCTTATCCCGTAATTTTAGCCGGTCGTAGAATAGGTATGGCATTTCACCATTATCGAAACCAAGTAGCATAATGTTTCGCTCCAAATATTTTCCTATGTCATCCAATTATGATGAAAGAAATTAATATCTACAAACTTCGCTAGCGTTCGAATTACTTTTTATTTCCTAAGACTCTTGTGAAAAATAAACTTGCTTCAAACTCTACGACGATTGCGTTTCCTAACATTTTCCCGCTTCACTTAATTATCATTAAAAAATTTATTTCTAAACTGATCGTGGCCTTTGCACTCACTTGTTCGCAACGTATCCTAGAGTAATTCATTATTCTTCATTGTTATATTACACGATTCATAAATATGTGTTCCTCTAATTTACAACATCCCCGTGTGCAATTTATATTTTGCTGACGTCAGCATTATAAAATCTAACTTGTGCCAAGAGAAAGGAAATGAGAGTTTTGCCTTCAAGCGGAAGTATTAAGAATTTTGAATATTTAAATATATTTGGAAGAATATTTTGCTGACGTCAGCATTATAAAATCTAACTTGTGCCAAGAGAAAGGAAATGAGAGTTTTGCCTTCAAGCGGAAGTATTAAGAATTTTGAATATTTAAAAATATTTGGAAGAATATTTTTGAATCAATTATACGCTATAGTCTCTAAGTGATCCCATAAATAAAAATCTAACATATTTAATTCTATCGAACGATAGCTTTCGAATAGATACACGCCTATATCTATCTACTTGCTACGGCTCGATGATGAATCATTTTCAGACCCTTGTTTTATGAACTCCTTTCCGCGTATTTCGACGAATTCTAGATGGTCCTGGCATAAACTTTCTGGGCACCCTTTATAGAAGCTGTTCCAAAATTATAAAACAAGCCGAAACATGCAAGTGCCATACAATCCAAAGTATTTTCCTCGCGCTATAAGAAATCGAAAAGTCACTTACCCTTTTGCAATCTGAAGCTTTGTATTCAAGATAGAAGCAGCTGCAGTTAAGGAACTCGATACCAGACGCGCGCTATTTGAATATCACTATACAACAATTGTACTTGCAGATATTAACACTCACTTTTCTAATACATATTTTCACTTGTTCTGGTAATGTCTCACGCACTAAAGCTGCACAGTCAGTTTATATTGACGACTTTAAACACATTCGTTATGTCATTACAGAGGTCGCCTCCGCTTTCCACCAGAGGTAGTAGATCAATCTTTCCAGTTGATGTAATTTCACATTTAATTAACAATTTGGTCGATTTATTCGGTCAATGGTTTCCCGCGTTTCACTCGTGTACTAATAAATATTAATGAACACAAGTTTTATATCGATATTATGTTATTCAACCACCACGCGTCACGAGGAATGCCTTTCCATAGTTCCTCTCGCTATCACGGCCCGAATAATACTGATTGCCCGAAGCTAAGCACGACAAGCGTATTCGTGTTCATCTGCAAAATCAGAATATACAAAAGCTGTCGAGTAAGTGATTAAAGGGTCACGTCTACCAGTGAGGTCTGAGGACACGTACATTTTCGGGATTTTTTTTAAAAACTTGAAGACTTTTTTCAATAAGCGGTTGTGTATTCGAAAGTATATATATTTTAAAGTTTGTGTGGGTAGGTTTCTTGCAATGCAATATATAAATAAATAAAGGAATTCTGGGTGAGCTCTCGGCAGCGTTTTTTTAAACACTTTTTAGTGACCACTGTAGCTTTGAGCTGGTTCATCTGTAATAAAAGATTCGACCAGATCCAGTTAGTATATTAGATTATCTAGGGCCCGTATCCCGAAAAATTAACTTGCTCCAGAATGACGACTGTTCATAACAAAAGTATCGATTTTAGCCATAGAATCGCTCATTTTTCATAATTTTTCTAAAAAAGAAGTAAAAAACTAAAAAAGCCATGAATGATCGGGCCACTACTTGTGGACTAAAGTATTAAAACTTACTTTTTTCGATAAAGTTGCTTTGTGACATTACGCGTTTTCCCCCGCTTACCTTTCATATAAGACTCAGTTCTTCAAAACTGTTTATGTTATTTAAGACCAGAATTTTGGGTCATTCTAGGGTGTGTACGAGGGAAATTATATTACGAGTCAAAATGGACCCCGCATCCGCTATACAATTTCCTTCTACTTATGCATTGCGGTTTCTTGCATATTTACTACCATACTTTTTTACATTTTTTATAGCGGGTCCGCCGACGTCTTCTTACATCTGACAATTTACTTTCTCTTCTTTTTATTCGCATCTGTTCCTCCTTTTTATTATTTTCATTAACAACTTGAATTCATTACAGTCTTGTTCTTAGCATTGCGTTCAATATATTTATACAGCTAATTATTTCGCAGTTCGTTAGCAACAAAACTCATTAAGTACCATGCCATTAAGTACCATAAGATAATTGTAAACTAATTGATGATAGGTTGTACAAAATGTAAATATTATCGGTTAATACTACCATTTAGTAAAATTTCAGTTTAAACGTGTATTTCTGATTAATGTTGTTCTGATAATGTTCTGATAATAAGAAATTCAGCTGTCTTAATGACAACAAATAAACTATGAAATAATACTATTTCCTTGCTCGCTAACTTTAATAACGCTATCAATTGTTTAGCCGTTTACTGTCGCTTTTATTTTAAAACATGTATTAATCCGGGTAACACTGGGCATTTCAGCTAGTAATTCATATTTTTAAAACACAGTCTCAGATTAGGAAATGAGGAAGAATCTTTCTGTTTCTTTCGGCATGAAGAATTTCGATGCTCCTGCTTGGCCCACAATTTTACGACACCCTGTATGCGATATGGTCCGCGATTCATTGGTTCTCTACCGAGATCTCGCATAAATTTCAATCGAACGTATCCCTCAGGTCCTCTTCCAGGAGGTTCGACGATAAATAAAACGTGAAAAAGATGTTTCTGCGGGCAGGTATGTATGTACGTCGAACGTTATCTAGATGAGAGATTCAGTGATATATAGTAGGTTTGTGAGAAAGTTCTGTCGTTTTTACACGTGCAATGTCTGACCTACTTTGTAATAAGTGGAAGAACCTCTAATGCCATTTACCTATCAACCAAATATTTCCTGATTCATTGTCCGTTAAACTGTAAAATAGTGTAATATTTCATGAATGAGCTTCTTCGTGAAATCTTCTAAAATGAAGATGTACACAAACAGATCTGCATTTGCAATATTGTACGTTGCTCGTGTATCAAATGGGATGCAAAGTGTCAGTGCTCGCCAAAAGTTTGTATATTTTTTAATAGAATACCGTACATATTCAATAACCTAAAATCGACTCTAAACAACAAAAAAGAACTGGGGAAGTTTAAATATTCTCAATTTGTGTGCAAATCGAATAGATGAACTGCTTACAACATGACAGGCATAGTTGACGATAAGTAACGATGGACATTATGCGTATAAAGAAAAGATTCTAACGAATGAGAAAAACGACATGTCTCTTTGACACTAGTATTTCTGGTTGCGGAGCAAATAAACAAACGTTCCATGAGATGTGTAGAAATTGCTCGTTCTTTGTCGTCAAAGACGAGAGCGAATATAGAACGAAACATGGCCAAGTCTACCGGTTCTCATTCCAAAAATTCAAAGGCTACCGCGGGTCAGAAAATGGTGAAACTCGAGACTGCTGCTTATAAACCGAAGGCTAGGAACCCCGCCGCGGCATGTTGCTAATGTTTTCTGCGTTCAGTAAACGCGAATCTCTCTAATCGTGCGTCCCATCGACTAAGTACTCGAAAGCAGAGAGGCCAGTCTTATTTGCGCGATCTTCCTCATTGATCAAGAACTTTTGAACTTCAAGAAGGCTTACGGTTGGATGCTTCCCGAAGTATTCCTGCGTTCCTTTTCAAGAAACAGTTGGTGGGATACGACTATTGCATGAATATTTTTTGGATAACGAAGAGAAGTCTGTCTTTTTAACTTTGAACGCCTTTTGCCGTAATCTAAGTATTCGGATATTCGAATATCAGAGAATTCGAATAATTTCTTCGATTATAAATTAATTAGAATAATAATGCTAATAACTGATGGTTGTTTTCGTTTCAAAATTTCTAAGTGTACCAAAGATCTATAAAGCTCCAAATGTATCGTTTGGAAAACAAATAATTGTAAAGGCCAATATGAAAAGAATTTTACAATAAAGTGTGAAAATTTTTTTCTTCTTCAGATTCCTATTCGGTGCAATCCGAGATTCTTCCACCCCGAATAGGTATTCGAATACTCCTAATTGTTCGAATATTTACAGCTCTTTTCTCAACCCCAACGTTGTTCCCGAAAAATAAACGAAGCATCCGCGACGCGTCTAATCAAGAAGAAGAGTAGACATCCACGTACAAGGATCCGTACGGCTAATAAACGTGTTTTGCTGTAAACTGGCCGTAATATAGATGCGCGTGGTTAGCCGCAACTTATTGGAACAAATGACGTTAGTCGTAGATGAGGAGGGCTCGAAAAGACTTACACCACAAGCTTTGCCTTTACGAGTTTCGGTTCACTCAGGTCGATCCTTTCGTGGACGAGCCACGGCAGAGCCTCGAATGTCAGGTTCCGATGATCCAGCTGAGTATCGAGTTTACACGTAACTCGCTCAAATGCCGTCTCTCTCCGCCTCATCCTCCCCCTCAACGCCCCCCTCCCCAACTCCTGCTTCCCCTCCACCTCCTCCACCATCCCCTTCGCAGCCGTTCATCTCTCTCTGTCGCTCCTGCTCCTGTTTGCACGGCGAAGACCTACTCTGCGTTCGCTGTCCACCAGCTCGTGATAGTGACCCTGGCCGAAGGACTCGCCGACACCTTCCAAGTGTTACGCGGTCCAAGAGTTACCGTATAACCGTGCAAGAAAATCTTACCCGGCCGCGTGAGGTCCCTTTCGGGTACTCGGGTGTCACACTGGCAACCTGAGATCTTATTTGGAGCGTGTACAGGTACACGCGTACGCATTATACGTATGTACTTGTATTGTTCTCCCGTGTTGCTCCATAACACGACCCCTCCCAATTCATTTCTGGATTTATCTTCCGCGAACATGAATATTCCCATCGGACTTCGATTAACTCGGTCCACCTCCCTTTTAGCGGCTCGACGATATTTCCTCCTCGTTGAAGTAATCGCGAATTCGGAACGATACAGCCTCCTAGGCTCGAAACGCATTGTCAGCTTCAATAGTTAGCGTTTAGCTAATTAGCTCCTGACGTTCAGCGTTTAGCACTCCATCCACTGCTGATTCTGATTCTGGGTTGTTGGAGAGAGGACCAGGTGGGGTCAGTTTCCTTTACCTTGGTCAGTTTTTAAGATATTTCAGTTTCATTAAAGCAGGTGAATAATCTTTGGCGATAGTAGAGTTCATTGCTGCTATCATCGGCAATTTGACAAAATTATTCTTTTACTACGATAAGTTTGTTGAATCTGAAAAATGAAATGATTGTGCCAATACGAATCAGTTATGGCCGGATTTGCGCTTCAAGCATTGGAAAGACATTTTTTTTTTGTCTCTTTCGTTTGAAATACATTTCTTCATTTGAGTTGCAGGTAGCCCGGGAAGACTGGTAGGTATTCACTTTTTCATATAGCAGAATCTAAAATGGTGGCACGAGTTGTTTCTTCGCGGACCTTAAATCCATCGATGTATATGGATTGGAATATTTTTCTTAGCTTTGTCGACTAAAAAGAATTTAACATAATCAGCAAAAAATGTAACGTCATTGTCCTATTTCTCTAGCGCCTCCACCTACAACGAAGAAACACTGTAAGTATACAACAAGATAAATGTACGTGCATTTCCTCTTACACTTTTTTCTGCTTTTTTAGAAATACTTCTTCAGATAGGAAATAGAATGTAAAACTACCTACTAATTAGTTTAAAAGCCACACAATTATTCAGAGAACAATACGCGGTTAAATACGAAACTTACAAGACTGGAAAGGCTGCGGCAACTATTTGCATTATAAATTTCGATACTTTATTCGTTTTTATACGTCGTCTAATTGCGTGTAATGTGACTTCGCCGTATGTTTATTAATAATCAATGACGCACGGAGACCCTTAGGGCCTTCACTTTTTATTCACTGTTTTGTGTCACTGGACCTCCCCTCTTGTGGCCATTTTGATTAAATGCATAGCGGAGATAAAGTAGAAGAATGCCATACATTACCGAAGCGGGCCGTGCGGAAATTAGCATGAGTTTCATACGAATTATTTTGTAATTTTAAACTTTTTAAAAGTCCGCTTCAGTTGGTCGCCGAGTAAAAGCTACACATTTCAAAAATATTGGGCAGCATTTAATTAAAAGTTTTAATTTTCGCGTTCAGTTTACCGTATAATATGAAAGATGTGCGCGTCGCTTTAATGTTTCCGCGGAAGCTTTACAAACACATATTTTCTAGCCGCCTCAGTGTTTTCAACTTCCCAACGGTGCGACATTTATTACGGAAATTATTAATTACCGCATCGATCAGATGAAATGTTAAACGAGCTTGTCTACGGAACGAATAAGTTGGGCACCTTGAACGTCTCGCTTTTTTCGAACAAACCTTTTTTTTTGTACGACGAGTGAAGGAGATCCAAAGAGCATTAATTTCGTTTTTAAGGAATTTATATGTGCTTCAGTATGCATAATTGCTATTCGTCACTGGCAATAGTCATCCGAGAAGAGTTAATGGCTTACAGTTGTCAGTTTCCTGTATTAATAGGTCTTCAATTCTAAGAATCTTTGACTTCAAAGTCTTACTAACGTGTACAACATTTTCCAAATAAAAGCAAAACCATAAGTGGATGGTATTGATTTTCATGTTTCTGAATATTATTTAAAAGCGTTCCTAAATATCACGCAACTACTGAAGAGTTAAGATACCACGATTCAGAAAGAAGCACCATTATTTTTGTAGTATTCCGTGTAACTTATTTATCATTTTGGATATAATTTCAATTTAAAGTAATCATTTCCAACTTACAAACATTTTGTAATTAATACACCTGACGCGTAATTTCTTTTCATGTTTACCAATTACCACGCGATAAGAAATACATGTATTCTCTTTCAGTGAAACATACTCCGCAAACTTTAGTATCAATTATTATTCTGTAATTAGGCACCCACTTTTTTTCAAGTTAACTCGTTTATGCGCGATCCAATTTCTCTGATTCAGGAATTGAAAGAACATTATCTACGCTGAAACCGTATTTCGTACGTTTTCTCATTGCATCCTTGGGAGAATAACCAGGTGCCATTACGTGATCAGAAGTGGGTTACTGGAGAGAAAGATTTTAAGCAATTAAAATATTTTGGCGAACGTTTTGGCACATACGAAACACAAACTTTCGGTCTCTGTACACTTGTCGCGTATTACGCCCGGTATGAACGTATTTATAGGTCTCTTCAAAATAGTTTGAGAGCAGTGTTGCAAAGACCGTAGAAATTCGCGCGAATCCACGCGTATAGGACAGTACACATTCGGCTATAGGTGCTTCATCTCGCGAGTTTCTTAATATACAAAGTAGAATGTTTATAAGTTTGTGTATTTGTTTCTCGCCTAAAAACTTTCCAACGGTAAACTCTTAGATTACGAAACGTGCCGCAGCTGATTATGCCTGGCTAAACCAAATGAATGTGATTATTTTCACACAAAAAAAAGTATTTTTAAAAAAATAGAATCGAAATTCCGTGCAAAATCGAATAGTAAAGCTAGTAGGTACACCTATATATCGATAATTTGTAATTTCTCCCAAAACACAATGCTCCTCATAGCATTCACAGAAAGAATTTACCCGCGGAAACAAGTGCCGTACCATAAATTACTTACCGAAATGTCCAACTCAGACAGGCTGTCCAAATACCGGACACAGATATCACTACCGCGATCGTTTCCACGTTTTCACCGACGAATGCATAAACCCCACTAGTAAATCATACTTCCGTTCAGCCAGGCACGATCTAGTTTAAAATAACCGAGCCACGAGTTACGAGACGTCCAGGTGATTAATCGCACGTACGAATCGCGAAATTGCTGGATCAGGATGTAAGGGGTGCTGAAACGATAATTACCATCGCGGTGACGTCAGAGTGCATAGCGCACGGCGCGGAGAGGGGCGCAAAGGACGCGCGAGGGTCCGTCAGGGGGGCATTAGCCGGGGCCTAAAAGTGTATACGCGTACCGCTCTCGGCATACAATGCATCTTCTTGGCCCGCGCCCCTCCCGGAATCCTGATCTTTCGGTTGAACCGATGTATTACTTATTTATTAGGACCGTGCCCGGGTGGTCCGCGACATGACGGAATCGATTACGCGAATTCGCGGAACTGGCCTTCCCGGCCCGAGTCCCTTCGGAATTATGCTTCCACTCCTTCAGATTCGGCCCTCTTCCCTGGCCTCCTCCTTTGGACCCTTCCGTTTCTCTGTCTCCCTTCCGCCGTCCCATCTCTCCTCCCCCTGATTGCCCTCTCCTTTTCCCGCCCGTGCCAGCCGCCTACCTTTTTCGAACTTGTACACGCACCCGCCACCCTCGGTCCTACCTTTCTCTCCATCCCTGTCCCTCTTTCTTGGAGGGTTACGTCGAGCTTATCCGCTGTCCCCTTGTCTCTCTCTCTCTCTCTCTCTCTCTCTCTCACCGTTGGCGGACCGTCGACGTCACCGCCGTGCCGCGGCCCCGTCCGACGTTAACGTTCGTCGCTTATTATGTAATCAGAATAACAATAATTGTGTCGGAATCTTTCGATTGCTCATCAATCTATGTGACAGCCGGTCGCCAGCGGCTACGTGTAAAGGCATCGGTCGTTTAGCGATCGGTGGATAAGGATCAGAGGGCGGTAGGCTTCGGAGAGCAGCGAATTATCTCCGCCTTAGCGAGCTTTATCGGCCAGGCCCGCCACAGAGGAGGAGATATTGGGAATGGTTTTCTCGCGAGTTATGGGCCTCTCCTCTCATTCCGGGAGAGTACTAGAGGATCGAACGGGGCCCCGAGTGCCCGCGGAGAAACTAATTACCTGCGCCGATACACCGGCCTGCACGGAGGTGCATTTTTCCCGCGAGGAAGGGACAATACCAGCCGCTACGGTGACCACCTTGGCTGATAACTTCAGCGATATTAATGCACGGCTCTGGACAGGTCTGTCGCGTAGAATGCTTTGCTGAACGGTTCCAAGTTCAGGGATACGCGCGAACAACTTCGTTATGTTAATATATAAAGCAGAAGGTGTTAGTGTGTTTGTCTGTCGCGTAAAAACTTTCGAACGATAAACTCTGGGGTCACGATATGTGTCCTAGCTTATTGTGCCTAGCTAATTCAGATGAATCTGACTATTTGCACAACGAAAAGAAATTAAAGTATTTGATAATGTGTGTGTGTGTGTGTTTGTGTAGTTTCTATTGACAACAACTGATGATTTTCCATCGATAACCATTTTATTAAAACCGTGTCGGGTGTTAAACATTTCTTTCAAATCGTCTGTACCTAGTAGTATTGGTATAATAACTACGCGAAAACTTAATTCTCGTATAAACTATCAGTAACAAATCATACGGAGGATTAATTACCACTATTAATAAATACATTTATACAAAACATTTTGCACTTGTTTACAAATATCCATTTATACAATGATCTTTGCCAACCATTGGGAAAAGTCTCTTAGAACATTAATAGAATTTTATCCGTTAACTATATTGTTAACACATGCGTTGTACATTTTTAAATACTATCGACTAATCGCGGTTTCAATAAACAATAAAAACCAACTTGTATAAAATCGCAGAAAATTAGAAATCCCAGAATTCAGTTTACTAAAATAATATTGGAAACATTGCACTATAAATTATAACAGATCAGTCACAGAACTGTACACTCTATTATACATACATGTTCGAACGATTTCTTCCCCTATTTGTCATTGTTGGAATAACGAATCGTTTAGGTATTTTCTGTGATAGAATAATTGTTTAGGGCCCACTGTTTTATACACAATCCAAGAAAAATTGTGGGTGACGTTGCCGCCCACAGTAAACTAATGTTATTTTTATACATAATAATAATAAATAACAATAAGTAAGAATAAACTAATAGTATTTTTTTTTTGTAATATAATAAGTTTCTCCCAAATTTACAAATAATTGTCCTTCATTACCATTATTGGGAATACTTAAAGTTGTCAAGAATTGTTTCATGTAAAATTAATTATTCACCGTCATCGCTGAACGGAGATTAAGAGAAACTCGTTTCAGTAAAACGGAACTACAACTAACACTTTATATGATACGGAGGAAAGGGATTCCTCAAAATAGACGAATGATAGCAACATAATGAATAATAAATTTACTCATACGTGCATACAAAAGTGTGAATTTTAAACATTTTTCCGTTACTACTCCAATTTACATATCCTTTATTCCGTCGCAATTGATAAATAATAGCAAAAACAATATTTGCGTACTTGTTCGTCCCTGCTGCAATTTATAGGAGGGAATTAGGAGTGCAAACCGTAGATGCGATTAAAAATTTAAATATTTATATTTGACTTACAACTCAGATAGTGTACAATTGCGGGGCTAAATAACATAAAAAAAATTCGTCACGATTTTCATAAATATACAACGACAAGTACTCCAGCGTTTACTTAAAATGAGAAAAATTGAAGGGCGGTGGGGGCGGTTGGATTAGCTGGCGAACAAGGGGGGATGAAGAAAGAACACCATGAACCGTTGCAATTGTATGTACAGTTTTTATTGGGGTTAATATAGTAATTCTCATTATCAGGGCGGGTGAATACGATTGGGTCGTATGTGTGTGTAAGTGTGTGTATCCGTGTGTCTTTAGTCCGAAGAGTGAACGTGGGGTTTTCGGTAGCTAGCCTCGTCCTAGCCTCGTGTGCGCATTCACACCGTTTAATTAGTCTGCAGGGTCGTTTCTCACGTGTTCCGCGATTTATTTATTTATTTATTTACTTATTACTTTTCCTCGTTTGCTCGTTCGTCGTTAATCTATCTCTCCCTCTCTCTCTCTCTCTTTCTTTCTCGCACTCTCGCTCTCTCAGGTATAATACTTCATCTAATTTAATTACGTACGCAATAATTCGTTTAATCAATAAATCCGTAATAAATCCGTATAAACGTTGAATCGTGTGCGTGAGTGAACTAGTGGTGCCGGGTCCTGTCGTAGGGCCGGCTAGGAAGTCTCTGTAGTAACCAGCGGTAAACGTATCACAAGTTATGCAGCATTCGTTTAAAAATGCATCATCGGTACCGAGTGTTCGCGGTTCGAGGCTCTGATTCCCGCTTCCCACAGACACATGGGGAGGAGTTAGAGGTTAGGTGGAGAGGAGGAGCCCGTTCCAGCACTATTCTCAGTATTTCACCGAACGACGCGTTTCGCCGGCCCTGTTACTCCGTTTCCTCGTCTTAATATAGTGAAAAAAGATCACCGTCTACCGGCTGCGACCGTACAACGTATCTCCGTTACTAGTTCTATCTTTATCCCCGCGTGCGACTTCGCCGCGGATGCAAATCGATATACTATAATTGAGAATTGTACTCTCGCCTACGGATCGCAGCCGGTAACATTTTTTTTCCAGATTAGACACGCGACCGTGCATGCGCACCCGCGCGCTTGCACGCGTATATAGTAATATTTATATACATATATCCATACGATATCTATGTATAAACATCGTATATACGTTCGTATTTGAATATTATACATATTTATACATATTTATATTTGTACGGCTGGCTAACCGCGTCCGGTGCGAGGGAAGCCTGTCACTCCCGTCGCGAGAGACAGCGCTAACTGGTCGCCTCCGCCCTAAACTTAGTGGCCATGAGAATTCTCCGTTCGACTCGCCTCTGTCACGGAAACATCGATCCCCGAACACTCGGAAGTAGTATTGTAGTTATAACGTGGCGCAGCGCCGCCGTGGCGCTCGTCGTTCCGCGATCGCCACCTCCTCTAAACAGATGTATACCGCGAGACGCGCGTCACGCCACGGCCAGCCGGACGCTTAGGTAATTGTTATTGTATATCAAACTTTATAAACTGTAATACAATGTAAACCTGTAAAAAATATACTGGGTGGCGGCGGCTCTGTATAATATAATAAGTAGTATTATAATCGTTATGGTACAATTCGTAATTAGTATAAATATATCGTATTATATTTATATTTCTGCGATGTGCGCAATCCTATCGTCTCCCGTTTCTCTCCATCCACCGTCTAGCTTCTCAATCTCTCACCGTCTATCGTACATGATCGCCTTTCTATGTTTTCTTTAATTATTTATTTATTCCCGCTATATTCTGCACGCGCTCCGTTCGTGGCCACGGTAAATACAGCTCAGCACCATTTCACCTATATCGCGAACGTAAGTGTTTTTAAATATCGGAGGATTTACATTAAAAAATATCGTTCCTCCCTCGAGCGCTGCGCGAGCTCGGGGCATCCCACGCGTGTGTTGCGTGCCACTCGCGAGCCATCTGGATATGTTACAGGTGCGAAGAATTAAACGATCGGTAACTGACGCGGAACTAATAACGACGCGACGTATCTTAACCCTACTCGAGCGAGACCTCTGTCTCGCTCGGCGCAGCGTTCGAGGAGCTTAACCATTCAAAATAGTTGAAGGAATAATATCGATATTCGTAGCGACCAGCAATAAAGGTAATAATTATTCCTTCAACCGGGAGCGTCGAAGGCGCAGCGTTTACCGTGCCACGAATAAACAGCGTTCGTTCGTTATCGTTTTCTCATGCGCTCGGGGCGAGGCTAGGGCGATTTAGGAACTACGTGACAGCACAACCGATGCAAGTAACTATTTCATCTGTTTCCTGGTTTGTCGTTTTTCTCTCGTTTTCTTTTTCATTTATCCTGTCGCTTTATACAATGAGTCTCGTTTTCCTGTTTCATTTTGTTCTTCGGTGAAAATTCGATTCGACGGTTTCTATGTCATGACCAGTTTCGAACCCAATCAAACAGCGACTGAATAGGGAGTGTCCCTTGTCCGTATCGAGTGAAAAGCCGCGAAGAAAAGTTCCGGGCGAGTCGGGGGGGGCGGGGGAATGAAAGTGCGGCGATCTGCCGGTTCCAACGAACGAGTTCTATAAATCGAACGAGATATTTCGCGACGAACACCTGCTTTATCGAGAACACGCGAGACGAGTACCGACCTCCGATAACGCACCGCGGCCAGGCCGAACGATCGATTGCGACGGCTCGCGGCGCCATCTCTCGAAGGCGTCGCGTACCTCCTCGCCGATACACTCTATTCACTTTGCACTCGATGCACGGAACTTACGGAAACTTTCGCATACTTCCCACAATTAAATATTGCACGAGCGACACAGAAACCGTGTGTCTAATATACTCACTCCTACACACACTCGCTCTCTCTCTCTCTCTCTCTCTCTCTCTTCCTCTCGCGTTCTCCTATTCATCCGTCAGTGTTTCTCTCTCTCACACCTCCAAACATACGTACACGCTTACGTACACCCTCCCAGTTTCGCCTTAATCCATTTTCCTATCGCCCGATTAAAGGTTGTATCCGAAGAACAATGCTCGCGTTGCACAATATATATATATATTATATATATTTATATATGAATGTATGTATATATTACGCATAAATAATCGATTGCGCGCTCTTTGATCCTATGTACAAGTGTAGCTTTACGTAAATTAAAAATAATTATCTTTCGGAGGCAGATCCCCCTTACGCTCGTATTTTCTCTCTCTCTCTCTCTCTCTCTCGTTCATGCTCACGTTCACTCTCTTCCCCCCCAACGAGTAAATAATACTTTTCATTCTACACCTTGCTAACCCCTCCCTCGCATGTTTCCTGCCCCTTCCCGTTTCGGATAAAATCGTAACTATCTCATCCTCGTACTGTAGGAACTTAAGATGGTGACTTCGGCTCCGGAGTCCCAGAAAAATCAAAGTACACGTGTATGTATCTCGTGGTATGTATAACTGTACCTCCTCCCTCCCTCCCTATAACGGTAGTATCATCAGCGCTCAACAGTGTATACAATTGTAGTGGGCGATCGCAACAACGATGCGTAATAGAACACTCGGATGCAGAACGGCGGCGATGGCGATCGACGGTAGTTGCCGATCACTCAGCCGATATAGTGAAAACGACGATGTCGCGATAGTGCAAATGAGAATGACCGCGATAATTGCACGATGCAATGACAACAATAGTATTGACGATTATCCCTACTTAAAGACTAACGGATAGGGGAATAACCGGGCAACGTCGCACGAAAGAGTATAGCGGGATAAAGAGTAGTTGGTTGCGAGCGTGAAAAGGTGTTTTGAAGAAGTCAGGTACTTCGAGGAATCTCTTTCGTCCAGTTATACGAGCTACGATGAACAGACACATGTGAAGAATGCTTTAGGTGACCGTTAAGGAAGAAAATGTATATAAATAATTGGGGTGCTATTGGGTTGTAGCGGCGGTGAAGGTACCTTAACACGTTCGCCGTTGTTAATGAAATTATGGATGCACTGGGGACTGTAGAGATCATTATGTGGAGTGTCTTAAAAGTGGCCCAACTTTGGGATCTTATTCAACTCGCGCTGGGAATGAAGAGGTCTGGCAACGCTTCTTTTTCGGGATATAAATAATTTGGTCTGCGTGGAGATATCTTTGTTGTGAACAGTTTAAGATTTATGGGGCAATGAATCTGTGTATCGAAGTGAGATGAAATTTTTAGAAGCTTTTAAACCGTTGTCGCCAAATTTCGAGAAGAAGTGTGTATAACTCAAAAAGAAGGATGGTCGACTGACGCAGTTTCATCCCCGAAGCGAGCAGAACAAACTCCTAAAGTTTGGTTAACTATTTTTGAGACACCCGTGTCTCAGTGAAATACATTCTGTAAGTTCATTCCAGCCTGACTGATTAACAGAACTCGTGAAAAGGAATGCCAAAATTCTAATAAATATATATCTACAAATTAATCGTGTTTGGCATTTGCACGTTTTCATGTCGCAAGACAATGATTCATTGCACTGCCTGTATTCAAATAGAGTAACAAATACATCAATAAATAAAACTTCTTAAGGAATTCACGAATATGGAAAAAAATAGAGGGAATACCCAATTAACATTAGGATGTAAATTTCCCATGAAAATGATAAAACAGTAATCGAGAGTTGGTAATAAAACTTTGCAACAGCTTGATTACCGAGATGCACTTGAAGAACAAAGGAATACAAATACCGAAATATAAAATGTACAGTGAATGTATCGCATAAAATGTTATAAAATCTATCACTGTTGTAAATAAAACCGTTTTAAAAGCAAAGATCACTTTTTAGTAGAGGTATCGATCCACCACGTATGAATTAAAATAAACGAACGAGACCCGAGAGTCGCATCGATTCTCAGCTCGTGTACACATTAGGAAATACCCAGTTAAAATTTCCCTGAGCGGTATATGGGTCATGCGTGATATATTACCACACACTCGACTGAGTTTAAATAAACAAGAAAGCTGCAATTACGGAAATTGCGGCGGACAGTAGCCTGAAACAGTGTTGCACGGTGAACTCATATTACTGAACGCAGTAAACTCCACAAAACACCCTTCCTTTTGGCGCACCACTTCACTCAAGGGCTCCCCGTCAGAAATCAACACATACACGCCGGAAGAAACATCGAAAACACGTGACGCGGGGAAACGCGTCAGTGAGCTACTAAAATTAACGATACCACCCGATTAAGCTAATGATATGTCCGGATCTCGTCACGCTTGAACCGACCGTATATGCTGCGCGCGAGAAATCGATCGATCCCTCAACTAATCCCATTGTAATAATAATAATCGTAGCTCCGATAAATTCGACGATAATCGTAACGCAAGGAATGATAATAGCGATAATAACTAATGGTAATAACTAATAATAATAATAGCGAACCGTATAGAATTAGTAACTGCGTCGGTGTATGCGTAACAACGACAATCATAACACGTCCGATGGAATCTGTGCTTCTCACCGTTTCGAATACAACCTTTCGCGTTTCCCTCTCGCACCCCCCCCCCCCCCCCCGACCCAGAATCCCTCGTTCCCATTGCGCGTATCCGTACCCCTCGCGATCTCTAACAACGAATCAATAATTATTATCGGCCGTAACCCTCGTCAAACGGTTCCGAGACCCTTCGATACTTCAACTAACTTGTACTACACGCACTAATTACGCGCACGCTTCGCGGTGATAATACGTAACCAATCGATACGCGCCTCCGTGTCACTTTTCCCTATCTACACAACCCTATATAGTATGTGTACGCGTGTGTGTGTATACGTGTGACAATGGACAATCTCGATAGCTCTCGCGTGCGATTCTGCCGCGTGAACTCATACGCGCGCGTGCCTGCGGCTTCGGCTGCACACGATCCCGGGCACGCGTGCTCCCGTTTATAAGTGCGCACTCCTGTGTCTCTTGCACGCAGCTTTCGAGCCTTTAGTGTCTCTACCCTCTTCTGTCGCCGTCTTGCGCGCGGAATCGTGCTTCCCGCCGTCTGATTATCTCTCGCGTGTCCCTTCTTCTTCGTCCCGGATTCGCTCGATCGTTTACGCTCCCCGTCCCTCCCATTCTTTTCCACGAAAGCGTTCGCGTGGATCCCACCCCGGCGCGGTTCGTGAAACTCGAGACACGGTCGAAACGTGCCGCGATCAGGGGCCGGATTCCTCAAGGGCTTACGAACAACGGAAACAGGCGTAAGTTTTTTTTAAAGAGTATCTAACTAACGTTACCGGATCCTTCCTTGGTTTGCCCACCCACCCCCCCCCCCTCCCACCCGTTAACTGCAAAATAATACTGAAGTCTGCACATGGTGCCTATCACATATGTCTATTTACGTTAGTTTCTTTGCGTCAGTCACTCCCGCTCTCACGCGCATCATCATCGCATACCCGGCACACTACACGATCCTTTACGCACAATTACAACCGCCGAAGAGGAAAGTTGATCGACTTCCCCTCTCCCCTCGTCGTTTCTCACTCACGCGCTCTCTGTATACTGTTTCGCGTCTCACTCGCAATCGCGCCGCAGCTCACACGCTCCTTCGCTGGCTTCTTTTCCCGCCGACAGAGTGGATAAAAAATTGTTAAAACCATTTTCGACGTGGTCGTACAGCCTCGAGCGTCTCCCTTGCTAAACCGCGCAGCGAAACAATCGCCGCTGGCCGTTGCAACGTAACGTTAATTACTGCAAGACCGTTCGAAGTGATTCGCCAACGTGAACGATTGAAACGGAAGCTTTGGGTAGTAATAGGACGAACCAACGTGAAACGCACGGAAGAAATTAAGTAGCGTCGTTCGAGTCAGTCTCCAGAGGAAGCTATTGTCAATTCATACGTTTTCGGAGGCACCAAACGGATGAAATAAATCAAATTAGCAGAAACTCTGATGCTATCGTTTGCGTATGATGTATGAGGCAGAACGCGAGGTATGACCCGTCGAAGCAGTTATAAACTCTTTTGAAACACCCTGTATACATATATATATATAACCATATTATATATATATATACATATACATGTACATGTACATATATATATATATAATATTAATAATCAATAATAATATCAGTTTGTATTGTACAGCCTATTTTGGGGCTGAAAGCCTGTGGTCTCTCTAATATTTACTTAAACCCCTTGTCGTAACCCATACGTTTTCTCTCGTCATTACACTCTACTTAAGTTATTTTATTATTATTTTTTTTTAATAATAATATATTTAATCTCGCTTTCGCTAGGTGTAGCAAGGTGTGCCATAACGAAATTAACCGTTTCTTTTATTTCTTCCTGCCGTTTCCTCGCTCCACTCTTTGTTCCTTATTATTTTTTTTTGTTCATTTTCTTAAGTTCATTAACGAAATAATCATCGTAAATGTATTATAGCTTTACGTTAATTCTTTCTTCTTTTTTTTTTTACCTTTACAGTTTAATATGTAGCTTTTTTTCTCTCTTTATCTATCGTAGATTTGTCTGTGGCTATCCCTGATGTGTTAGTTACCCTGCGCTTCCGTCTGGTTGTCGAAATATTGTTTTTAGCGAAACTGTGGTCTACGATTTAAAATTCCATCGTTCGTCCCGTTGTCACACGAATTTTCTATATCGTTCTCCTTCTTGCCATCTTGTTATCCTTTTCTTTCCCTTCCCGTTCCTATCGCTCCATCGAAACAGCTCGTCTCACTCGCCGAGCAAGCTTTGGCGGTTCCGGAGCTCGCCAAGATTTACACGATCGAGAACGGATCACGAGGAAAGACACGACCCGCCACAGCTTCGTCCTCCCCTTCCACGAAGCTCGCGCGCGGGCTTCGAGCTTTGTTTCGCGTGCGACGCTAGCTTCCCCCCTGCGATTCCCACCTCCCCCCCAGTTCGATTGTCCGCGAGCGTAACAACGACGACGCCGCCTTCTGCTCGGGCTGTCGGGTCGCTTTAGAAAAATATCGTATAAGAAAACGATGAAGAAGAAGAAGAAGAAACGGAGCAAGTGTCAGCGTACGAGGAGGAAAGCGTTAACGATTCAAAGATATTTATATTATTTACAGATCAACGTGCATCCGCGACGGATATCTGCACCGGTAGTAACGCGCGTACCAGATCAACTAGCAAACCGACGACACTACCGGGGCTAGAGTTAGCGTAAGAGAAGAAATCTTGGCAAGCTCACGACACCCTGCTGCCGCGTGTATGATTATAGATTATGAAACCCCCGATATCGTAAACGTCATCCGACGAATCGGCATGATCAAGTCAGTTTCCCTTTTCCTTTTCCTTACGGGCGTTTTCTGTTTTCTGCGTATCGCTTCCGGAATCTCAATCGGGGGAACAATGCAAAACGGCTCGCGCGAAAGTGACGCACGTGTGTCGGTTAAAGCGAATATCCTCGAGTTGTAAAATAATAGTGAAATGGAAGCTCGTGCTGTACGGGCATCCGAGGGCAGCAAGGACCAGGGATCGAGGTACTGTTTGTTGGTCAGTGTGTCCAATTCGATGGAGACTTCGGTATATAGTAATGCACAGCGGAGTAACGTACGGCAGGTAACGATCGGTAGACGGAGATATTGTAGTAAAAATATAATATTGTTCGGCCGTGAAACAAAGACTGTTGGCGCGATACGATTGTCAAACGAGTAACGATCATGCGACGCGTGCCCACCTTGCTGCCTTCGAGCGCGTCCTGTAACAGGCGTCTTAACTGTCTGCGTATATTAAACTATTGTTCAAGTCTTGCAAATCTTACCTCATGTACATCACAGGCCACGAGGATGGTTTGAAAAGTGGAAAGGCCGCGCCCTCCCCTTTATCGTGCGCGTCACTTTCTCGCCGAGGTTGTCCGCGACCGTCCAAGCAATGGAGACGTGAGCTTCTCCAGTGATCGCTATGCCACACAGCAACCATGGTAATTCTCACGGCGGTTTACAGTACTATTTGGTATGAACGCTCTTGTAGCAGGAACTATTTATAGTGATGATAACGAGGCGGTCTCGCTCCGCCGGCGAAAGTCTCCGCTCCGATACACGCCCCGCTGCATCCCTTCTTAGCCGTAATGGATCACACTGTTCCCGTTCAACTTTCAACACGTGCAGGGAAACGAGCACCAGAAGAAGAAACGGAAAAAGAAAGAAGACACCGTCGACAGAGATGCCTCTTCGCTTTCTTCATCGTCCTCTTCATCCCGCGAGCTGCTAATTCTTAAGCGAGTGGACGCCGAGGGACGGGGACCTCTCCCGAGGAGAATTTCGTCGGCACGCTCGACTGAGTTTGGCGGTTTCGCGATCGACGGACAAAAGGGTAGCGACACGTCGATATTTTTGCCGACAGAGGAGGACAACGAACAAAAGGAGGGTCGCGCGAAACATAGGAGAGATAGGAGTGAAACGCGGTGACAGCGTGGCTTAAGCGTGGATTGAGCAGGGCGGAACGTCCGTCGAGCTTGCCCCGGGAGCTGTAATTGGTGATAGTCAGTCTTGTGAAAAAGAGAACAATCTCGCGGAAAAATCGGGGGCGTTGTGTGTGCGTATATACGTGGCCGTGTGCCTCCGTGTAGCCTGTCCGCGTGTACGTGTATGGTCTCCCGTGTGAGTGTCGAGGGATCGTTAAAAGGGATGGTTGATCGGACGCCTGGCGCGTCCGTGGTCCTTCAACAAGGATTATTTAATAAGTGTCACCGCGCGTACCTATGACCACGCGTAAAACGATTCTCTTCTAATCCGAACCGTTTTGCTGGAGTAGCGCGGGCGCTGACTGAGGCGGTTGCGGCTGCAACGACTCGTGATGATGGTGATGATGATGATGATGATCCACTGGCGACGGTGTTCGACTGCTCCGCGCGGTTGACAGGTCACCGCCGCTACCACCACCTCCTCCTCCACCGCTATTGGGATTCGCGGCTGGTTCAAAGGCTTTTTGTTCGCTCGGCGGAAGTAAATGCACCATACTAACCGGCACCGGGAACGCCGCGGCGGCAAAGTCGGGAAAGAAGCCCTGCGGTATGTTGCCACCGAGCAGCGAGTGATGAGGGAAACCGCTGTCGTCGCCTGGATGGGGCGGCAAGCCAGCCAGCGGATGGGTCATCTGCGTGGGGGGCTGGACGGTCTTGACGTTGTTGTTCAACGAATTCATCACGACTTCGCCCGCCGTCGCTCCCGTGCAGTCCCTTCTCAGCTGCTCGAGCTTTAAGCTTTTCCCGTACTTCCCCCGCACGTACATCAGAAGGCTGTTGTACGGTATGCCGAAGATCCTGCTCGCCTGCGACGTCGTCATCTTCTTGTTCCACACGTGCTGCAGAGCCTCGGTTAGCTCAGCGTTCGTCCAGGACCTCGGCGGCCCGCCTCTAGGCGCGCTGTGCTGACCTTTCGGTCTTCCCACGGGCAGACCACGGCTACCGTGGTCGCCCCACCTGCGCGGCGCGTCACCGTCGCTTCTATGCTTCTTCGGTTTTTTATTCGGATGATGACCACCGAGGCCAGCAGCACCGAACAGGCCGTGCAACGTTTCTGGTTTAAAGCTATCGTGAAGATCCGCCAAAAGAGATCCCCTGTCGAGGGCGCCCGCATGTGGGAACAGACCACCGCCAAGGGACGCCACACCGTCTAACGGGAACATAGACGCAACGGAGCTGCGTCGCGGTGTTAGCTGCGACTCCTGTTGCTGTTGTTGCTGCTGCTGCTGGTAGGGATGAGTTCTGCTAGGTCCGTGCGGGCTGCCTTCCCGCGGATGGTGACCCTGAGGTGGTGGTGGCAGTTGGCTCTGCGGATGGTTCGGCAACCACTGGGCCGCCAGCTGGCCCAGACTCGTCAGGTACTCGCTGTGATGGTGCGGCGGCGTCAACGACAAGGCCGACATCGCCGGTAAACCAGCCGCGGCCGCCGCCGCCGCCGCTGCTGCCGCCGCAGACGGAATGTCTTGGAGGGAACCGTCGGGGTGCAGCAGACTGGTGCCGGTTAATGGTGATCCTCTTGGACTGCTCGCCGCCTCGCTGCTCTCCGCCTTCACGTGATGCTGGTCGCCGCCGCCCGGGGACAGCGATCTCTTCATCGAAAGATTCTCCGCCATGTCCTCCTGTTGCTGGTGATTCTGCGCGCCCGTCAGGGACTGCTGGTGGTGTTGCTGTTGCTGCTGATGCGACTGTTGTTGACCGCCGCTCAGGTTCAATCCACTAGCCGGCGGACTGAGGCTCGTCGGCGGATGAGGTCGACTGAGATCCTGCGGGATCAGCTCGCCTGATCTTCTCCGTGGCCGTGCCTGCTTTCGCCGCGGTAACAACGGCGATCCGCAGCTGTCACGAAGCTCGCGAATGCCGAAATTCAAGTGACCCATGTTCGACAACCTGTCGCGATGGTCCCTAGCAGGGTGAAAAATGGTGGGCGTCGTCACCGCTGTTGGCTCCCGCATCGATGGTGGTGCGGTGCTCTCCGACGCGTTATCGTCCTCCTCTGGTGTGCCCTGTCGGGCACCCTCCGGCGTCGATGGCTCTCCCAGGAGCAGATCGGCGGTCGGAGTTTCCGGCGGGGACGCTGGCCTTTGCTCCGACGACGCTAATCCACGGACCTGCAGACTCTCCGCGGCTCTCATCAGTCCGTGTAGCTCCTCGCGACCGACTCGCACCTCGCCACGATACATGAAGTCGATCAGCGCCGCTACCTCGTGGCCGGGAAAGTCCTTCAGCACGATCACCGGATGCTTGCAGGGGTGCTCCGCAAATATCCTCTCGAAAAACGGGCTGAAACGTAAACCATTCGTTCTGATGGGAAACTTTTTCTTGCTAGACAAACCAGCGAATCGATTAAACACTTTTAGTACGGGCGTCGACGACTACAGTCGAAGACTGCTCAGCACAGTGTCTTGCATAGATACAGTGATGTAGAAACATTGCATTGAGTGCGTTGCTAACAAGTTAGGAACCCAGGAATGTATTCAGCACAGTTTTTGGACTGAGAGTTAGAAGCGTTCGAGCAGTTTTAAAATTCAAGTTAAGCTGAACTCAGGTCAGATAATTCGAAGTAAGCCGAGTACTCGAATGTCGAGTAACTTAATTATTCGAGCAAGCTTGAGAAAATTCGATCTTCTCGAATGATTTGAGCAGCTTGAATGTTTTAACTGCTTACTTACATTCAAGCAACTCAAATCGTTCAAAAATGTTGAATATTATCAAGCTTGCTCGAATATTCAATCTATTTGAAATATTACTTGGATAATCGAGTACTTGGCTCGGTTGGAAAAACGAGTTTTACTCGGTTTGAATTTCAAGTATTTGGCAGCTCTAATAGGAATGTGAGTAAATAAGTGTAGGCTTCTAACCTATAGGTGGCGGGGAACGCATTTGGTAGCTTATACGCTCAAAGTTATCCCTTTACATAACATTTGACTGGGTCTCAGGTTAGTCCCTACATCCTTGTAAGGCATAGTACTCTCCCGTGAAGAAGCGTCGGCTACCGTCAACGGCCTCTGTTCTCAAAGACACTTAAATTCGAAACAATTATGTACTTTTGCTCACCGTGTTGTGTTTCATGTAAGTTGTTGATCTCTATTTGTCTATGAATATAGCATATAATATTGATAATATCTTGAAAATGTTACAATTCGATAGCATAATTGTAATAATTAGATAGCATACCTAACTGTTATAATTGCAATTTTGATGTATTTTATCAGAAATCAACCGCGAAACTTAATTATTTGGATCGCTCACAATAATACCGTCTGTTCTTTAACACGTTCGCGGACAGTAAAAGTTTCAGCGAGGTGCAAAAATTGACAGTCATTGCATTTTGAAATTGGTTGTGATATCCGAACTTTGATTAAACACATTTTATAAGGGTAGTCAGATTATCATATTTTAATCGTTATATACAATGAATGCTATAGCAACCACGACAGATTTTTCAACTGGTTATATACAATTAAATTCAAAATAATTGACTCTATGTCGTTCTGTATCATCATGAAGATGAATGCTAAAGCATTCACGTCCGCGAACGTGTTAATATTGTGAGAAGCCTACGTGCAAATTACAGTACATTTTTCTACAAGTTACTATTTTCAAATTTCCTGGATTACTTTCAACTTTGTTAGTAAAATCCTGCAATTTTAATCGTGATTAACCTCGCAACGGGTATAAAGATGAATGAGAGTCGGGAAATATTGATTTCACCGTCAAAAATAAAAATAGAGTGGAAAAAGTTATTCGCGGAAAAGTCTTGCGAGACTTACTTGTTTTATAGGACGTATTCACAACGGTCTCCATCAGTCTTAACACATTTTTGTGGATTCCAATTATATTTACCACCTCGCGACAGCTAAATTATAAATCGGTCATTACAGCAATTAAACCGACAGTTTCAATTGCATTACCCGGCTTGGTTTCTCGATTATTCGGTTCCTGCCAATTTAAAAGTCCTATTTTCTACAGTATTTTAAACAACTCTTAACACGCGTCGTGGTGGATGATTTTTATCTCGATATTATTCAGCATGTTACAGTTGTGCAATGATAGCATTACAATTGTTTTTCTTACTGTATTTCCTAATGCTAATTGTGATATTTAAAAGGTAGAAAAGACATGTCAACGTCAAATCAAATATCAATACCAAATAATGGTGAATGGTGGCCAGAAGAATACTTTGTGGCATTTATTGAGTTCGTTTCTATATCTGCCAAAAGATAAGCAACATAAAATAATGAGATACCGTTTGAGGAACCAAAGGCGATTTGGAAAAATAATGATTTATACAAAAAGGTACTTTAAGGCGCGAACGCTTTTCTAAACTAAATTATCCAAAGTACACCAGAATTTAAATGAAACCCCTAACGTTGAAAGTACCTACTCAACCTTATCAAATCGCATGATTCACCTGGCATATTTTATTTCACATAATGCTATCCCCGCGTTTACACCTGCTTTCGATCCATCGAAGAGTATTAGTCGGACAGCGCGGTTTCCTTCGATTACTGGAATATCTTTATTACTGCAACTATTATACGCTGAACAATGGAAAATAAAATAGCAGGAATAGTTATCGTATGCACGTGTGTACGTGCTTGGAACCATCGTGGCTTCGCCAACCCCCTCCCGTTCTTTTAGTTCTTATAAGACAATTATGCTTGATTTACTCCGCCATTATCAAACACGCAACCCTTGCTTAAAGCGAGAACCGAGTATACATAATCTTTATGATGCCTAAAAGAGTTTTGAACGTTGTACAAACTACACGCGTATTTATAGTGTCTCAGAATTGCTCGAAAGTTGCGGTTCACTTTTTCCCTTTGCCACGAATGTCACTACCGCAATACGGATGCGTCCCTGTAACTTTCCAACTAAAAATTTTCTATCGAAAATACATGCAGGCATGTAACTCTTTGCACTTTGCACGCTATTTCACTCACTCGTCGATCGAATATGTAGGTACTATTACTCAGCGCTGCGCATAATAAGCACAGAACTTTGGTACAGGGAATAATATTCCTAGCACATTAATTTCAAAACCAGTATTTCATTCAATTTCACGAATCACGAATTCTAGCATTCTAATGAAAGTTTAACTCTTCGTGGTCGCACGGGGTGTATCGCACCCCAGGATGTCTTTGCCAATATTTCTGTAAATTTGTAGACCTTAATAATAAAATTTCGTGAAATTTAACAAAAAAGAAAAATCGCATTTCTCCACAACTAGTTTCTCAAATACAAATTTCAACATATCAGAATTTACATTTTTAGAAGAAGACTATTACAGCACGATTGTATGAATATTACGAATGTACGATTATAACTCAAAAGTTTAAAGATTCAACAGTACGGAAATGGTAACTTAAAAATGACGCTGGTGCGCAGTGAAACCCATGTGACCAATTTCTGATTTTAAGGTGTGACCATGGAGGGTTAATAAACACCTCCATATAAAGTGGATTTAAATTTGGATATGTCTGGCAGGGTTAAAATTGATATTAACGTTCTATGTTGTATAAGTCACAATTGGCGAACGATCCTTATAAAAAATGAAGCCTTCATCGAACAGACAATCATGTTTTCCAATTGCATGTTGAAAGAAAGCAGGGAAGAAAGTGTGTGTTAGTGATGACACAACTGAATATCGACCACTAACATAGAAAAGTGGAAAACAATCTAAACTTGCAGAAAAAAAGAGAACCACTATTTTTCTATCATTTACTACCATAGTCCAACTTCTTAATACGTTCACTACCGTGACTTGCATTTCTTATAAGCATTTCCCTGCATTTCCTACAAAATTACCCATACGTAATCTCCTAATTCACGATAAAATTTCTCGTCAAGCAGCGATGCTTGTTTAGCAAATTACTTTTTATACATTATTAATCGCACTCCACACTATGTATTGCACACATTTGATTTTGGCGCAGGTAGCCTCAGGGACCACGTATGACGTGCACCATATCTGGTACACAAATCACGTTGGCCCATTCCACGCCAACTAGATACTTTATACCTCCAAGTCAGGGATTTTGATAATACCGAAATATATTCTACTCCACATGAAAATGACCCTTCTCATTAAATTTCTGTTTAACTTGGAAAGTCATTTTTACAACACAAAGATAATACGAATACTTTTATTTTCAACATTGCTCTTAGTCATGCTTTGAAAATTCTGAAAAGATTACGGCTTTGTTGTATAGTCTTTCCTCTATTTACTAAGCATTTCTGATTGGCGGGCACTAAAATTCTATTTAGTCAGGGCGCGACGGCAAAGGTCGCGATGTGCCCGATTCAGATAGATCGCGCGGCAAAAGACTATGATGCCTTTTCGAATGACCGTATTGTTGTTTTATGTGACGTTAAAATCCCCCTTAGGTGGAAATATGTAAAGCCTGTTGCTGCATATATGCAGAACACTATAATAGTTACATTACCGCAGGAGCTATTAACGTGGAACAACAGATGGAACTGTCTTTAATTGATTGGCTTCGGTAAGCAAAACGATGGATCTGAAGATACATGACGGAAATAAGTGGATTTCGCGGGGTCACGCTGGGAAGCTTAATAGATAGAGGGAAGACCGCAGAATAAGGCCGTAATTTTACCAAAATTTTAAAAACGTGACTAAGAATAATGTTGAAAATAAGAATATTTATTTTAACCCTTTGTTGACGCTCTGGGTGTGAGACACACATCAGCTGATTTTGACGGTCTGCACCTTCTATATCCAAAATAAATACCTTTTTTCCAATGCCGATTTACAAACTATCTTTTTCACAAAATATTATATCTGAACAACCACTCTGAAGATTTGTATCTTCTAATATTGAAATTTGTAAAAGTTACAATTTTTTGAAGATTTTCTTCGTCTTTTCTG
Source organism: Andrena marginata (assembly GCA_963932335.1). Taxonomy (NCBI): domain Eukaryota; kingdom Metazoa; phylum Arthropoda; class Insecta; order Hymenoptera; family Andrenidae; genus Andrena; species Andrena marginata. Next base: position 33,681,395 of record OZ010662.1, read on the forward strand.
GACATATGGTAATCAAGAATTTTTTTTTACAAAAACTGTGATAAAATTTCAATAAAAAAATGATTGGAATACATTCTAGAGACCTTGGAATTGACCCATGATTTTTTTCATAACCATTGAATTCTTTAGATGAGAATGGCAGTCGTTCAAAAATTGATCTGCGTGTGAGCCACTCAGGTTTGTCAAAGTTGATTGAAAAAAGAGGTGCGTCAACGAAGGTTTAAGTGTTTTTATGTGGCAAAAATGACGTTCGGATTGAAACAAAAATGCATATTTTTAACAGTTTCGGAGATAAATCTCCATTTATTAACGCAGTTTCTTTACAAATTGGCAAAACATAAAAATGATGCTCCCCCCCCCCCCCCCGAAATTTTGTATGAACCACAATTCATTTAAATATCATTAGAATTGCAAAAGAGGTACATATAATAAAAGTGATTGAGTTAGCGTGGAGTGATCCCACAACAAGACCATAAAAAGGGATTGACACATATCAGTTCCGTGACCCCTTGCATCCCCCCAGGTCAGTAATTGCCACGGTCAAGTGTGAGCCGTTCAATTCCGAAGCGGACGATATTTTCGACAAATGGTACTGCCGGCACTGGCCACTCGCGGAACTATTTAAATAATATGTGCGAGTCCGCGTTAAAAATACACCCTGCAGTCCACGTGAACGAGGACCTATTGAAAGCCTGAAATTCTGCGGCGACGGGGAACGCGTTGAACAGCGGCCATCGCGGCGTCACAGTGGACGGAAACAACACTAATGGAAAGTGGCCGTAGACAGAACGGAAAATCGTTTGTTGTCTTAAGCATACGTTCTTCGGTGTAGCCTGGCCAGGCAGCAAAAGAGGAGCTTGTTGGTTCGCAGGCAGAAACCACGGGCAAAAAGCCCGAGCAAGAATTAGCGTTCCCTTACGGGCCAGCGAGACAGCGATTCTGGAAGGCGAAACAGGACTTTCGCTTGTTGCCGCTTTTACGTCATACGTACCGCGTGGCAAGAAGAGCATTACCGCGTTCTGTCGAATGCAGCTGACCAGCACGCCACGGACAAACGAAGAACGGAAAAGTATTCGCTGGTAAAGGGGGCTGTCTTCGCGCAAGAAAACTTCTCCTTTCCGAGACACGTCGTTCGCTCGCGGGGTCCTCTGTCTACCCGTACAAACCGACGCACATCGATTCATAGGAAACAATTGGATGTGGAACTGACATGCTAGCCATACACGTGGAACAACTTTTGTCTTGAGGAAGATGATACCTCGGTTGAATAGCGAGGACAATTTTGTAATTTATATCTGAGTTCGTTGATGTCTTGTGTATCGTGACTTGTTAGTGAGCTATAAATGCATTTTTCGAGGAGATAACATATGGGGATAACAATCCTAAACTTTACAGTTTTTTTTTCTCAACGACTACTTAAGATATTCGAATGCCTCAAAATGCAAGTAGTAGATAATTTTTAGTTCTACTACACATATTTCTTTAGAAATTGAAGATCAATCATTATGGGTGGAAATAAAGGACTTAGTTTTTTGGGGCAACTACGGAAAGCATAACGTGATGTTAATTTAAACTTTGGAGCACTTAAGAGGAATATTTTTGGACTGCAAAGGGTTAAAATTGAAATGCTACTACCAAATAAGATTCAAAACCTGAAATATACCTTAACGAGATACTGTAAATTCGAAAAATTGATTATTGGTGGCCTTCATTGCGGTCAACCTGTTTCCGCGGTTAAATTTCCGCAGTGGTACAATGAACGCTGCATATCTAATGCAAAAATCGATCAAATTCGAACAATAATTTTTTTTTGCTCTGCAAATATATAGTAATAATGTCCACAAAGCTCTTTTACTGTACGTTGTTCAGTTTCTTTTTGTTTAATTCATGAAAATCACAGTATTTCTCCAACGTTTTGACCGGAGTGTACCCTTAAATAACTGACAGGGGAAACAATAATAGTGGAAGTTACATGCCAAATAAACATTTCCAGCAAATGAAACCCACGATTCTTACTGGAAACAACTTGGATTCATGTTTGCCACAAATACGACAATAAAAACTAGCAGAACAATCAAACACCATGGGATGCTTTGAGGACCCCTCTCACGAAAGAACGTCCATCATCCCCTATAAGTATGCCAAGGGCTAACCATTTGGCCGGCGAGCGACTTGTCAGTATAAACGCAAGGCGTATACAGAGTCCATTTCCACCCACAATATGATGTCAGCATTTTCTATTAAATCTTCATCCTGTTACGATCTAAACTCCCCGTTATCTCACCTCGGTGCTACTGAATAAAAAGCAACGAACAGCACGGGTGAGAATGGACCCCGCGCCCGCCAGGTTAAAAGCGGATCAGCCAAGGAAGAAGCGGATGAAAACGTTTCGTACCTGCAGGCACTAAGGACGACCTTGTGCGCCCTGAGGCTGGTCTCGGCGCAGACCAGGGTCACGTCGACGAGTATCTCGGCGTGCAGCAGCGCCTCGAACGCCTGCAGTATGTGCGTCTGGTGGTTGTTCCATCGTAGGGAGTAGTGCGACTGCAAAGCCATCCCATCAGGACTGTCCGCGGCGCTCGACATTTTTTCACCGCCGCCCGTGTCGTTAGCGGAGCCACCTTGCTCCGCCGCGTTCCCCTTCGTGCCTCGAGCTGGTCCTGCGCTCGTTTCTCTCTTCCATGCACGCACGCACGTGGCCACGCACGTATCGTAAACGATGCCTCCCCGTGGACACTATCTTGAACGGCGGTGTCCTCCTAAAACCAGAGCGAAACGGTACCGTCAGTTGGGCACACGAGGGTTGTTGAAACTCGCGCGACAACGGGGGCGGTGCAGATAGCGCGAAACCGATCATCGACGATACAACTCTGGCCGCGCTGCCTTCGACGGTTCGTTGGGCTTGGAAGAGGCTGGAGGTCTCAAGAAATCGAGACATCATTGCTTGGGGGAAGGTTAACAGGAGCTCGGGGTGCAACTGGTGTGCATGAGTCGCTGGGAAGAAACTGGGGAGGGGATCTATGGGGGGTTATGGATGCATACGAGGGGGGAAGTCGAGGAATGCCATGTGCTCGATTAATAAGTACGATAATGCTGGGAGAATGGAGTAAATAGTTGCGTAGAGTGTGAGATTGAGAAGCTTCTGGGGCGCTCGTGATGTCAGTTTAATATACTTGCGATGTGCTTTAATTTTGCATTTTAGTCGGATATGTTTTAAAGTGGCCTAATGTCTATTATAGGTTTCAAACCTCTCGTGTGATTACTTCCGTGACATATCTCACTGAATTGGAAACTAATCCATAAATGCATCCTCTTGCAGCCGAATATAAACTCGAGTTATTTTCAAGAGATACTGAGTGATCGACTGTGAGAGAATGTGTCAAAGTGACGTGGACGTATAAGCTTCTCGACGCGACGTATGAAAGCTTAGTACTTTGTCCGTCCTGCTTGCAATGCTCGGAAGGGTTACTATGCGTCTTCGTGGTTTTATGTAACGCTAATTAATTAGAACTTTATTGTGAATGAATACAGTTCGACTTTTCATGAATGTACAGGTTCGCGGAGAATCAGATATTTACTTCGGAAATTGTGATTTGGTCTGCCGGCAAGGATGGAAGTTAAGCGTATTTAAAGACTAGACGTATAGTTCGATTGCTTTCTTTCCCGTGACATTTAATCGATACACGATGGGAATTTTTTATGACTGTTTCGGGGTTTGATTTAAATGACAGGGCAGGAATTTAACAAATAACTCTATTATGATCGATGGAACGTGGAGTAACAGAATACAGATTTCTGAGTAGATCACTGAATGCAATTTTGGAATACTCAGAATCTTAACATGCTATTCGAACGTCACAGAATAATTGTATTCGAATTATTCTGTATTGGTACCAAGCTCGCGGCGTGAGATCACTTTTTCGAGCCGCAGAAAAGTGAAACGAAGATTTTATAAAATACCTATGCCTGATCTTTATATTAAGTAATATGAAGCTTTACATAATAGCTGCTCGAGAAGGTGTTCGCGCAAGTTGGCATAAAATTCGCGAAGGATCAAAATTTCAAGAACTTTTTTGGCGAATAATACCTACCCCCGTCGTGAATCATTAATAAATCATTAATAAAACAGGTTACTCATAAAGATTAGAGGTTATTAATTATGATCGACAATGGGGGAGCTTGCCATAATTAATCAACGCAGATTTTCAGCGGATATACATAGAAGGGGAACATTACTGATCTACGAAGTAAGTTCAATCGAACAGCAATTTAGCTGTACGGTATGTAATTTTCTACGGAAGCTCGTGCAGATTTACCTCAACAATGTTGCGAGCATTATTTTCCTCCAAATAAAAGCACTAATTTATTCCGAGTAAGGTTGATTTATGCCGCAATTTTGCAAGCGATTACGTGCAGAAAGCATCGATTAAACTCTGATGCGTATGCACGCTGGAAAGAGATATAACTCGACAATAAAATCGTAGCAAATTACTCGCATCACCGCGTGTAGGAGAAATTCCAGGGAGCAACGACTTATCGCTACAATCCTTTTCTTCGTTTCACTATTCGCCGCGACAGACTCAAGTACAGATTTGTTTACACGCGGTTAATCATAAGTTACAAGCATTGCAAGCGTGATTGAATAAATTCTTGTCAAAAGGAGCTTTCGCACGAGAAGCTGCTACTGCCTTCATTGTTGACACAAAAATTATGCAAAACTAAACAGCCAGATCATTCCACGACCACTATGTTATCGTTTAATCACGAACTAACTTATCGCGAATAGCCAAGAACATGGCGACACTACCGAAATGATTCGCAAAGGAAACGTGCACGAAATTTCTTTGCCTAGCTCGCTCCTACTCTGGTGTTTACAATCCAAGTCAACTGTCTTCCAAAACAATGCACGAAGATATTACCATTCCCATCGATTCGACAATAAATCGCGACCTGTAACTCGTCGGGTTCTGATCGAATACTCGCCCGACTAGTCAAACAAAGCATCGAGTGAAAATTAATCTATCAATGGGTCGCGAATTTCCACGGTTCGCCAGTGACATTGCAAGGACCGCCAGCGAAACATCGATGGGACCGGCGATGCGTAGTGGAGGACGAAGAGCATGCAAACACACCTCGTCGAAACTCGTCTAAATTTCAAGCCGTGCATTATGCAAACGCGCTGACTGGTAGTCCGACCGAGAAAAAAACTGGATAAAGACCGAAAAAGGTTGAAATCGTCGCAGTTCCATCCGCCTGAAACCAAAGAGACCCCTCAGGTTTCGCGAAACCGCGGTACGTCACTGTGCGCCTGCCGAAAACTCGCCGTAAGTTTGTTGTTGAACTCGCACGTGTTCAAAAAAGAAAAACCGAAAAAGGGTATAAATTTCTAGATACGCCGTGCATTCGCGTTCACGGTAAACCGACGCGGAGAGTATTTACCCCCTTTTTTCACGGTAAAAGAATAGTTTTTACGAGTCGAACGATGCTGCGAAACGATCAAAGAGATTGCGATTAGCGTTTGTAGCGGCTTGGAAGCCATAAACAGCGATCGACTTCCGTGTTAGCGATGTACGAACACGCAGAACTGTTGCTCCCGTCGAGTTGCTGCCCTTAGAGTTTAAAATACGAACCAATCCTGTCAGTGGCTGCGCCACTGATTCGTAGTTCGAACAAGACACAAAGAAGATAACGATAAACTGATCACATCAGGCTCTCCGGTGGTTCCCGGGTGGAATTCACCCGTGTATAACAAGCACAGCGCATTTCGGCACGAAGGATCGAGAAACAAATATAGGATAACCAAGGAGAACACATTTGGCACTGGATCCTCTGACGGAGAGCCTCGCGTGGTGGGCTGGACGTTCGCAGCTTCTTCACTGATCGCTCGAGAAAGGTGAACCTTTCGTCACACTGTTTCCAATGGTGTACGCAGGGAGCAGAATGGTCCCCCGTGCACGGGGGCACGGTCCAAGGGTGACGGAAGATGACTGGCACACTGGCTGGACGAGGAAGCGCGTGCTACGGGCGCCGACGTTTCGTTGGCGGGAAAGCTGAACAGAGCCAGAGGACCGCGTGGTTGCTGCTGTGTGCACGCCAGGGGAAGAGAAGTCGGGCAGATAGAGAGAGTGAGAGAGAGACAGAGAGAGAGAGAGAGAGAGAGAGAGAGAGAGAGAGATGTGGGGAGGGAGAGGGAGAGAAAGCGCGCGCGAGAGCGGATAAGAGAGAGCGTGGCGCCCCTAAACGATCAGCTGATTCCTCACTGTCACCCACCGTCTTCTCGATAAGGGCACAAACGCGTTCACATGAGTTTCGAGATGGTCGTTGATCACCCGCGTGTACCGTATCACTCTCGTCGATCACTTTTGCTATGCGTGTACTCTCGCTTCGATAATTACACCATGTGCGAGTCGGACGGCGGCGAAGCGGGGGAGCGGGAGAAGGGGGGCGAACAGAAAAAATTAAGGGAAACAGTCGTGCGTCACTGAGGCGATGTCAAGGGAAAACTGACCGTATCGTGTGGATTGCGTGTGCGGCACAGCGGCGTCGACGACGGCCGGTGAGTGAATGCGCCGTGACGTTAGGCGCCCCTCCTAAGATCCCCGCCCCTCTCGCTCCTTAAACCTCTCCCTCCCTCACGGGCGACGTCGTCGCTCTTTCCCGGCACGATACACGCCGCTCACTTGCTCGCACACTAACTAAACCGAACCTCCCTTTCTCTCGCTGCCGCCCGCCACCCCCCCTTTCTTCCGCTAAACCCCCTTCCCCCACTCCCCGCCGCCGCTCAACCCTGTGCTTTCTCCTCTTCGTCACTTTACCGCCCCGCGCGCAGACCCACCACCACCTCTCGCCACCTCTGGCGTGTGTCCTGCCGCTCCAACCAACATTCGCGGACCGCCAACTACCCCTTTCCTTCCTTTCTACTTCGGGGAAACCTACTGTTCCACGCGAGACGCGCTCCTTCTTGTTGCCCTAACTCGCGTTTCCTATCCACCTCCCGCCCCCCCCCCCCCCAATACCATCTCGTGGCTTTTTTCCCCGTATGCAGCTCCCACCCCCTCGCGTCGCCCGCGCTCCATGCTCGCTCGGCTGCCGCGAATCTACGCGCTCATCCGCGGCCTGATGTAACCGATAAGGAAAGTTCGACATGCACACGAGGGATTCCACGCGAGGATTACACCCCCGATATCGTCGGCCATTTCCCTCTTGCCACTCTGGAAAGACGAGGAACCTCCGCGCCAGAGGTACATCCCCTATTTTCTACCCGTTTGCTAAACTTCCACCTTTGACCGAAACACCCTATTTATTCGCTTGGATTGATACTACAGTAACACTTTTCCGTACATGCGTGGTCGATCGTTCGGTTCACGCAGAGCTGTTGGATCCGTGTTACGAAGCCGGGATAAGAGAGCTGTCGCGCCTCCACCGGCAGAGATCCGAGGGCGACGATCGATTGGGAAAAGTTCGAAACTCGGGGGACGAAGTTTGATGGTAGATCGCGGATCCGGGGGAAGATAAATATGACGCGGGTGTTGCAAAGATTTCGAGGACGATGAGGAGTCAAGGCCGCCGACGGAGGTGGCGTCGCGAGGGTGGATTCCAAGTTCAGGACCGTTCGAAGGATCTTGGATCGCAACGGGGCGCCATGGGAAGGTAGGAACTGTACAGATAGTTTCCCTCTTACACCTACACGCGCCCCTTATGCCACCGCGCTCGTGTCCGTTTATACACTGCCGTTAAATACTCTTACACCCTGCGGACTTTGCCCCGCGTGAAACTGCAACTACCGCTTCGAAGTCTCGGCCCGTCGTTCTCCGAGGACGACGCTCTACCGATTTTTTAAATTATATACAACGCCATGCTTTCGACTGCGCTTATATGCTTGCAATATTATAGCAAGATGCCACTAATGCCGAAGACTTCGACCGTGTGCTTCAGAATTGGGTGCGCAGAAGCCCACGTAAAGTGTAGTTGTTTGAAAGAAAATTGTTGAACTTCGAGCATGATGTGTGCGCATGGTAACGCAACTTTAAACTATTCAGAATTTACACCGTGAAGTATGTCGCGGTAAATACTTTCGGACACGTCTGGGAGTACAAAGTTTCCCAGATGACGAAAACCGTATAACGTTACATGTAACTCCGGGGGCACCATGCAAGCTCGCTTCCCGGTGGCCGCGCTCAACGTCAAACTTTGTATAATTACATATCACGGGCAAATATATCGCGATAATTTCGCGTGAATTCCAATTAACCATTAACAGGTTAAGTACGAAGGTTTCCGTGCACGTCGAAGTCTACGAGAAACGAGAGCTATTTTACGAAACGCTACGTACATATGTATTCGCGAGCGAGATCCGTTGTTAGTCGATCTATCGATTAGAAGCCTCGTTCCCGTAACGATATCCGAGACTACGCATCACAGCGCTAGGATGAAGGTGGCTCCAAGTGAAAGAACTTAAACCTACCCTTTAAGGGCACCTTGACGCGCGTCTGGCTCGTTCAACAGCAGCGCGTGCACGATCCCGAAAATTCCCCTTCAGCACAGAACACCACTATCATCCGTCTCCGTGCACCCGGAGTTCCAGCAACAGTAACCGCCACACATATCCGCTGGACGTTCAATTGCCCAAACACCATCCACGTCTATCACCATTCCCGGTGTAGCACCAACGCACGCTGTAGAAGTATCACCAGGCTGCTCTCTCCCGTCGTCGCTGGCTCGCGCGGGTCACTTCGTCCTTGTCCCAGGACACGTGGAGCACGACAGCTGTTACAAGGCAAACACGTATCACAACAAACGTTCCGCGTGCCGCGGAGCGAACCACCGTGTCGGCACACGCGAGGACCAAGTACACTGGCTACGGCTGTGATCGATCATTCGACCGTTCCCCAGGCGGGTGGATGCTTTATCGCTGGGACGCGTGTCGATCAGCTCCTCACGCGTGGAATTCCGCAGGTGGTGGACCGCGCCTGGTCGACTGTCAACCCGATCTGTATGCACGTACGTGTGCACTGAGGTGCACGGCGGACAGGTGTGTGCGCGGTGGAGTGGCGGCGGGCAGCCTGGCTCTTAGAGCAGTCGCGTTGTGACTGCCTCTTCGGACTTGCCACTGAAAGTGGAGAACGAGGCGAACAGTCCCACCTCCTTGTGCCACCTCCAGCCGGGTGGGTACCAGCCCATCGGACCCTCCTTCTCCTCTCTCTTGTCCTGTTCAATCTTTTGCTCCTCCAGCACGCGCGCCGGCTCTGTCCTTCCAGATGCCCGTCGAACAACCAGCGTTCCTACATGGAACGCGTGTCTCCTTCAGCGGCTGAGGGGGCCACGCTACCGTCGAGTGTTTACCGTGTCGCCGCGGCCGATTAAACGCCGTTTACCTGCGCTCTCTCGCGTACCTGACTGATCGTCTGCAGGGTAGGTCGCCCTAAATATCACTGGCTCAGAGGTAGACAGACACCTGCTTCACGGGTCCGTGCCCTTCGTCCTCTGCTCGCACACTGGCTGGCCTGTTCCTACGCACGGGGGTAGCCTCCTGGCGCGTCCAGCGGCTTCTCGAAGGACTTACACTCCAGGCACGGTATCCCGTAGGAGATTTACCTCTGTGCTTGGACAGATAACTGCCCTGCTGAGGTATACGCAGGTTGCACCGGGAAGACGCTTTCGGGGGAACAATGCCTCGCTTCGACGACTCTCTTAGGGTCCGCGTGCTACGGTCTTTTGGCTAGGAGACGCGCTCGTCTTTTGTTTCGGGCTTGTTCTCTGTTCATTGGGGTGCGTGGGCAGGGATGAACGGGGGTGGGCTAACTCGAATTATGTACACAAAATGTGATTTTAGTTTATGTGTATTTTTAGATTCTTCTGTTATGCGATTAGGATTCATCATTTGTTACGTGTGCTGGGGTTTTCAGTTTCGCGTAGTTGTTTGAGGTGTTCTAGAAGAAAATTGTGATACTTGTACGTGAGAATTTTCTAGGGGAAATTATGGAATTTTATACATTTACGTCGAGAAGTTTTATTACGATTTTGAAAACTTGTATCGTGTCACGGTGGAATAGCTACTGCTATGTATTAACGTGGGTTTTTAATATGAGTGTGAGAGGTTTTTTTATGATCGATTCTGCACGTCGAAATAACGAATGAAGGTGCTTGGATTTTTTTACTTCTAGGCACGCTATTTTGTCTTTCCTAGAATACGAATTCTTTTGGTACACCAAATTTTTCGTAAAGGAATGTAGTGAGATATATATATTTGTGATACTGTAGTTATTGTTACCAGAGGAAACTGAAAATATGCCAAGGAATAATAATCGTGAAATCAGAAGCTTAAGAAACTTTTACGCTATTAAATAAGGAAATGATATCAGTAAAGTTAAACATTGAATGCTTGACACTTGTATGGCGGATGGCTTGACCACGCGTTGGACGCAGGGTGCGTTTTACCTCTCCATTTCATTCATCTTGGGGTAAGTTTTTAAATTAGGCTCACATCTTGTTATTACCTAAAAATCTCATATTTTCAAGAAACGACGCTAATAACAAAGAATACAGATAGTTTGATATTTAGGATGGGTTCGTCTGAACCTTGTATCCGTCATGCGAGGGTTAAATAGGTGTAAATATTTTTAATTAACAACGATTAAGGCTGCAACACCTAGATTCGTTTAATTTCACAATTTCTTAATGTCGACAACGGTTAAAATTTAAATCAAATCTAGATTTCCTTGTAATTAAAATGTATATATTATCTTCTTATTTACTAAATATGGTAACGTCCCTACTGCGCGTGCCTGCTTTTACCGAAATTTCGTTTTCATCTTAAAAATCTGTTTATGCACTCGTTGTTTAAAAAACTTCAGCATCAAGACTGCAATATTTTGCTGAAAATTAATTTTTTGTTTGATTCGTTGTAATTTTAATGATGACAAGGAATCTTTTTGCAAAACGTGATTTATTTGACTACTAAAATGGTTTCGGAAACACCAATTCTTAACAAAAGTATTTAATTTCAAATATTCTTCTCATTATTAAACGTGAGACGTTTAAGTCGTCGAATAATATATATTTTCATAAATTAGAAAATTTTTTAAGAAGGTTCTAATAAATTATCGTTGACCCGTACGTTGGTTGCAAATTCAATAACTAATTAATATTTATTACCTTTTCGCCCCTAATGTCTTCACTCGAATGTGTCGAAAGTATTGCAATGTGATTAACTCTATAATATAATTTTTAAAATATATGTGTACCGCAAGTATACTTTCCACAATTAAATAAGTTGAAATGATCATTTTGTTACAATATTGTTAATTTTATTATTACGTCTAGCATATTCGGATATAAATACTCCAAACTTTTATCCTTTCGACAACGTTTTTATAGAAATCGATGCCAAACGACAATTCATTACACTCAAATTCATTTTAACATTGCAAGAACATAAAGAAATTATTGTATCCTGTTATTAAACCAATGAATTTCCACTGTACCTGCACGTGTACACATTTGGCAACAGTCCGTCTTCCCTCATTCGAGGCGTTCAAATCACAAAATTCGCCAAAAGAGTCCTGACGTTATTCCCTCAATTTCTTAGCTAATAATCCTTCCCCAACTTTCTATAATTTTACAAATCACATAAAATTCATTATTCCACACGAAACTTTCGATTAAAACAAAATGCAACATATCCTTGCCGTATAAAAGCTACAAAACATTTACTTTACTGGATGCATCAATTTATTCAAAACAAAAGACATTTTAAAGGATCAAAATTCATATTAGTGTTGTTACTTTAACTTTTAACGTTATTATTCTATTTCGATGTTAATAATTTTCTACGCTCGACCTGCGTACATTTGTTATATAAGCCGCTGTAAATAGTAATCGTTCTCTGTTTGTTTATAAGATAATGCGTTAGTTTAGAGGAAGATTTACATGAGTTTCTTGCCTTTTACCCGACGTAGAAACAAACGCGAGAGCCAACGTGCGTGCTATAAGGCCACAAATTGTTTAATCGCGTAGCCGAAGACGCCAGTTACCATAAGTCACTGATGTGGCTGATTGTTAAATTCAATATTTACATTTCCTTGGGATACCAGGAATTACATGAGTTACGTAAACGAGCGTACAAATGTATAAATTGATGCGAAACGGCTATGAATAATTTACATCTGCTTGAAATGCAATTTGTTACGTACAACCACGCGTCTGTGACTGAATAACATTGAACTCGACTTACGGCGGAAATCTTTTGATATTAAAATTCAACTTCTCATTGTCAGTTGCGAGACAAGCGATCTAAACCCTAAACACATAGCACAGCTGACCGAGATAAACGCAACTTCAAATTTTAGGATCAGTGGCAGCAATTACCTGCGTGCTCCGTTCGAACATAAATCATGTAGCATTAGACAAAAGTTTCGCGCAATCTTAGTTTTTAATCGAACGTCTTTGGGAATAAAATATTCTACACTTGACAAAATGCTCGAGCTTCTATAACACAAGGTATCCCTCATAATTTTGGTAACATACACTCTCTAAAAGAAAGTGGACGAGTTATTCGTAGTTCAGAAACGGAGGGGCAAATAATTTCAAATAAATTTACCAGAACCTGAAGCGACACCGTCTAAAAACCGAGCCATCGATTCCTCAAAACTGATTACGGTATCACCGATAAATATAAAACACAGCCGCGATAGTAAACAACGCATAAAACAATAACAAGTGTCCCGGCGGATCCTGGAAAGTGGTCCCTCAGGGGGGTAGGTGAACTGTCGAATTCGTTCCTGCCTCAACATCCGGATCTTCCTCCGCGACCCCCAGGCGCGCGGATGGGGTTCTTGCCCGCCGCCTCTGGCCGATTCGGTGGTAATTGATTGCTGGCCCATAGCGTATTAATAATCGCGCTAATTAAAAGGCTCCGAAAATCCGGTCCCCGTAAGTTTCGAGCGTCGTATGGGGAGTCGGTTAGGGGTGATTATTCCGGGGGGGGGGGGGTGATGGTGGCCCACCGGTAGAAGGTGGGGCAACGACGGGGTAGTGGGACGAGGTGGTCGGAGGAAGTACCCACTTCCCGTACCCATTCACCCGTCCTTGTGTCCCTGTTTAAGGGTCTCGCCAGTGCAGCCTGGTACCACTACACCCTCTCCCCCCCTTCGTGCTCCCCTGTCCCCCGCCCCCCGAGCCGGGCGAGCCAAGCTCAGTCACCCCCTGCCGGCATCGTTGCTGCCACTACCACCGCCGCGTCCTTCCAACTCCCGAGCCAACCCCCCGTGTCGCCCCACTACCCGCGAAGAAGCGCCCCAGCGGTTCTCAGCCGGCCGGCGGCCGCGCATACGCCCGCGCCCGTCCACAGATACATAGCCGGCCGAGGGCTGGTGGGGCGGGTGGTGCTGAGCACGCGTCACGAGGCGCTAGAAAAGCAAAGGTGCCCACGGATGTATTTTTTAATTATTGATTTTAATGACGAGGGGAGCCGCTGCCAACGCCATCTTGGATGCTGGGCGGAGTAAGAAGCATCTCTCCCCCTTGCCCCCTCACCCCACCGTCCGGCAAGCGTCGTACTCCTCCTCATCCTTCGTCGGTCGGTACTCTTCCCGTCTTTCTTCAGCGCTCGTCCAGCACTCCCTACGCGGACTCTTTCCTCTCTCGTTCTTTCGCCTCTGCACGCGTTCGCTCGCGCCTACCCCTTCCTTCTGTCTTTTCATCCTTTCGCTATCCACCCGTCTCTCTCGCGCTCTCTCCCACTCCCTCCCGCCTCTCTCTCTCTCTCCCTCTCTCTCTCTCTCTGGCGTCTCTCCCCCTTTCCCGCCCTTGCTTCCTTTTCTCTTCCTCCGCTCCTTCTTTTACCTCTTTTCCACCGTTTCCTCGCTCTTTGTACCCCTAACGCTCTGCCCCCCCGGGTCCCCTGCGATCCCACCGTCTTCGCGGACCCATCGGTGGTTACCCCCCGTCCCTGTCCCCCCTGCTCGCCCCCTCCCCCCTTTTCTTCTCGACTAATGCCGAGAGATAGACAGATGATGATTAAGAAAGCGCCGGTACGTGTGAGGACAACGCCGCGACGCTCAACCCCCTCCTCGGCCCCCCGTTCGCCACCCCCATTCACTCCCTCCGCGACTCTGTACCTCCCAAGCCCGTTCCGTCGAGTTTTCTTCTCGACTTTCCTACGTTTCCTCCGTCCGCGTCCTGCTTCCTTGTTTTATCATCCACGATTCATTTCCCTTACAATTACACTCCCCCTCTTTTTCATCTTCCGTGCGTCTTGTCGCGCTTCGCAGGACGAGTGCTCGTTATAATCACGTGGACGGCTCGCGACGAGAGGGGATGGTATGTGACTTTTCCTGACTCGTAATCGTACCTATTCGATGCTGTGTAGACGCTTTACAGGAATTTCAATTTTAATATTATGGATCGAAGGGAGTGGATACGAAAAAGTACATGAAATACGAAAAATGAATCGATAGAAAAAGAGGTTAATTTGAGAACAAAAATTTTGTTGGTATATTTATTTTCCATGGAAACTAAATATTTGTGATTTATATAATTTTGTATTTGATGATTGTATAAGTTGAGAAATGAATAATGATTTTAGATTCCGTGAATAAAATTAGTGGGTATTAATTACAAACAGTGAGTGCTATTATTCGGTCGTTTGAGTCATTCAGAATAATATATATTTATTCTGAATATGAGCTTTAAATCAAATATCCATTCTTATTAAGTAATAATTATTGTTGTCATTGGCTCGAATTTCGGAATAGTATTAGAACCATTTCTGAGTAGCTTAAAGTATTCGAGTTATTCATTTGAAATCAAGTTTCGTAAGAAACGAGTTTCATTCGGTTTGAATTTCAAGTAGACACTTGAACATTTCACGTATTGGGCAGCTCTATTAATAATACTATCATGCATGTTTCCTACCAGCAATTAATAACCAGTTTAATGCAAAAGAGTAGGAAATAATTTCTGCCGGCTAAAGTCTACGTCGACGATTAAACACGCAGAGTAAATTTTCCAAGATCGAGTTCGGTAATTATGGTATTAAAAAATGAAATAAAATGGAGGCCAAGAATGTTTCAAAAACAATCAAGGGGGTGCTAAATAGCATTGTTCGAAACACACTTACACCTACATAGTATTGGAAATCTACATGTGTGCATTTCTGTAATAAGTTGCTAAGTGTGTGCTGCACGTGTATGCAACCCCTGAAAATTGAACCTAGCACGTAGAGAGCGCGAACCACACTATCGGTGAGCTCACCTCGAAATTGTTATGTGCTCTTGAATCACATACTTCCCCCGATATATGCGAAAAGATTAAACTCACTGAACACACCGTTCCAAGGACAATGCTCGTCCCTACAAGCTCTATCAAAGTATCATAACATTTATGGGTGTGTAGAAGAAAATTCTGATATATTAGCATATAGCTATCAACATAGATAGCAGTTTGTTTTGAATAACAAAAGCCTTTTGTTTTATAAAATACTTGCAAAATACCCCCGCACTTCGCTTCGAGCCCAAAAGATATGAAGGACTCCATGAAAACACATTAACCCATTTTCAGCACCTTCTTAGGAGCTGATTAGGGTAAAATCCTGAAATTGGTTTTTAGGCATTTATGTGGGTAACCTTTCGAAGTAAAAATTAAGTTGATATCTAATCGGGGCTAAGAGATATTGAGGAATCCGTGAAAATACATTTCACCCCTTTTCACCTCCTTAGGGATTGGTTAGAGAAAAACCTTGAAATTATTTTTTAGGCATTCGTGTGGGTAATCTTTGCGAGTAAGAACCAAGTTGATATCTAATCGGACCTAAGAGATATTAGGGAGTCCGAGAAAATACATTTTACCCTTTTTCACCCCCTTGGGGATGGAATTTTCAAAAATCCTTCCTTAGGGGTTGCCTACGTCATGAAAACAATGTATCTTCCAATTTTCACGTTCCCAGGTTAAACGATTTGAGCTGGGCGATGATGAGTGAGTTAGTAAGTGAGTGAGTCAGTGCGTGAGTGAGTCAGTGAATTAGTCAGTCAGGACGTCTTCTTTTACATACATATATTTCTACTTCCTATCTATTGTATACAGCATAGTGCATTACTTAAAATGCCGAATCATTTATTCAATGATAAATTTAATAGAATACACAAAACTGCGATTATTTTAAACACTGAACTAATAATATCAAAGAAAAAGTGCATAGTGCTAACTGTACAAATCAAACCCGAGATAATTAAGAAATTGGAGAGTGGCAATATCGTCGTAAAAATCAAACAATATATCATATAAAAGAAGGTAGGTACCTACATATAATCACCGGCATCGAAAACACCATTATGCTATTAAAAAAGGTTCTGTATACCATCGCCACCCCTAAATACCTACCCCAACTTTCTAAACAAGTCGTATCTCCATGCAATTTTTCCATTTCTGCTAATGATACTCATATCATTATTACACCCAATCAGCGCCAGTCAAACACGTCTCCCTCCATCCAAATTGCATTCGTTCTAATGCACTCTCTTTTTGCAATCTAGGTATTACGCGAAACGAAACATCACCAACAAACTTCTCCCATTCAGCCGCCACAGCAAGTTGTCATGAGTCACTACCCACCCCGTGGCACACCCATATCATTTTCGCCAACAAAGGAATCATTCCTACCTAATGAAAGCTACGTGAAAGTAGCCCCAATTGTTTGCTGCCACTGCTTTAATACGTTAATACTGTTACTCCAGTAATCATGCAGTAACAACGGTGTCGTGAACGTTCAGGTAGTTCCGTGGACCATAATGAACCCGAACGGGGCCCCGCACATTGTTGTGTACACCATAAGACAGGCGTGACTCAGGGACCCACCCTCCCCTCCACCCAATAAAACTGACGCCCGGACAATGGGTCCGGCGGCGAAATGTTTTTCTGAAAACGCATCGCTGCCGGTTACTCGCTGGAATTGCGGTAATTCACCCTGCCCGGCCGCGTTCCAAGGCACAGGTATATGCCTACCTGCGCGTGCACCTGACCACGCCACGTCCTCGTGTGCAACACATTTGGCCAGTTTTCACGGGACCGGGCTATTGTTAAAATGTTTTCGATGGGTCCGACCGCCCTTGCAGATCGTAAATTTCGCTTTCCGGAAATTGCTGTCGTATCTCGCGGTGACTAATTACACCGGGTCCGGGGACTATTTCGACGGCGGAAGGGAACGATGGTAATGGAGCTGTAAAGGTGGAGTCGTGTAAAATTGGGCAATCGATACCTGCCCCTTGTGATTTTTAATCCCATCGATTGCTCTGGTCGATCTCGGGCCGGCTCGGTGAAACTACGAGCGGTGAAATGAAATTTTACACTTCCCAGTGCGAGCCACTGCGTTTTACGTTCGCGACGCACGTTCTCCCTCGGTTTTTGCGCGATCCGCGGGTTTCTACGGAAGTTGTAAATTGGATGCGGGAATAGTAAAAATAAGTGAGATACCTACCCGATGCATTTTTCTTTGTTTATGTAATGCCGGTGTTATACGTTACTGTGTAAAGTATTCTGTTTTAGTGGAAACGGTCAATTTGTTGTCTCGCAGTGCACTTTTATTGTCCTATGGTGTAAGGTACTTTCGTAAACGACGATGATACAATTTAGCACAATACACTTGATTGTGTATTAATTGTTAACCCATACTAAAACAACTCAATTTCAATGTAATCATTAAGAGCCTGAGGCATGGTAAGCTTTCTAGCGTAAAAACTCATCGAACCCTCTATGGCAAACATAATTGCATCGATCGCAGATGCAGCATTGCTAATTCTTATCACGGCCAACTTGACTTTTTCTCCAATTCAATAGATAAAATCCGTACGAAGCTTTTACATCTGTTGCGTTGAATGTCTCATATTGTATATTCATGCTTGTCTTTTTATCTCTGCCTGTCTTTCTTAATGCGCGGTCGTTTTTCTACCCCATTATGTAATTAATTGTACCAAAGGGTTGTCTAACCAGTCTATTGTAATTAAAATTAAAAAATTATTCGTTACGGCATCTTTACTCAACTATTGATGAAAATACATTTTTCTTAACATATGTTACCATAATTAATATTCTTCAAATAGATACACGTTCTGCTCTTAATATTTCATAAATATTACACTAAAATTGATATTTCATGAAAGTGAGAAAAGGGACTTATTTCACGTATCAACTAAGGGACTCAATTTTCCATTTTCAGTTAACACGTTAACGCACTGTTTCAGCGATCATTCGACTGTCAATCCCCCAAGTTCCAAGGATCAAATTAAAAAGCGGTGCTCGATCATAAATTGCTTGGTGGCTTGCTTAAAATTCGCGGTGGTGACTCTGCAATCCACTAAAACCTATCATGTACACGAATTGGTGAAGGGGGGCATTTAAACATATGCAGGATCGATATCAGGGCGAAGACGAAGATTCATACGCTAGGTACGCGACGGGACCATGAGAATACGAGCTATGTAGGTATGGAGTGGCCGACTCGCAACACCCCCATTGTGAATTAATTACCCAGGATCGTTGCTGGGGTCAGCCGTTCTATACCCGTCGCGTAGGTTCGCGACAATGCCGTGTCACGATTTTATTAATTCTAATTCGCTTTTAGCACGGGCACTCTGCTACTAAAGAATGCAAACCAATCATTTCGATGAAGCACGCGGAGGAAGTAACACAGAGTGCTTGATAATAGGCACAACCGAGAGGGTGGTGATTCAACAGGAAAAAATAAGTAGGACACTTGGACAGAAGTGGGCCATTCAGAGCATAAATGGACTAATCCACATTTTTTGCGAAATTGAGTTAGTAGCAATAATGTAATCCAATAGGCTGTACCTATTAATCATATAAAATAAGAAAGTAATTTTTTTTAATGTGGGTTAGTCCGTTTTTACTCTCAATGTCTCAATTTGTTTATAGAAAGAAGATTAAAAAAAATATGACTTTCTAATTTGGTGTATTTTTCTTTGTCAACATATTACTTTCAACAGAAAGTAATGATCCTCATTTTTAATATTCTTCACTGAATTTTCGTGAACAGTGAACTGCTTTTTATATACTTAATACGAAAGAAGCTCAACTGAGAATAAAATATGTGAATATGCAGTCGACGAAGTAAAAGTCGATACGTCAACATTCGAAGCAAGTGACACGCTAGGTCGGTATTGATGACACGACGCAAGTTGAGAAGATAAATTATTCTGTGGGTACTGTGAAATCGGTGCGCGACGGTTCAGTAAATCTAGATCGATAGCTGGAGATCGAATGACAAAGGGGGGAGGATTAAACGGAAAGAGCGGGTCGATATAATCTTGTCGATGCTATTATTTTCGCAGAATTTTTCCCATTACCGGGGAACATTCTCGGAATATGAAAGTCGCGTCCACCAGGACATTTTTAACTATACATATAGAGACGTCGATTCGTAGAAATGTATTTCACAGATTACATTTATCGAGAAAAATTAATGTCAATGAAACTATCGATTTTCAGAAGTTGATTCAAGAAACTGGATTCATTGAAGATATATCTATATAAAGTATACTAAAATATATCTAAATATAGCATCAAAATGTATATGAAAATATAGTAGGTATTACATTGAGTGTATTAAAAAATATATAATCTATAAAACTACACAATTGAAATGGATGTACACAGAGTGTTTTCATTAAACCGTGAAGATTATTGTAAAAATGGATTTAGTTGCCAAAATATCTGTACGTGTAAATTTACGCCTGATATAACTTCGTTTGAAGGTTATAGCCTCTTTTGTGTTCTACCAACTATTTACTCGTTTTAAGAAAAATGTTCAAAGTGACCACCTGTTGGCTTACACACGCCTCGTCACAAGCTCTGGAGTAGGTATGTTGAAATGCTATCTTAGGGACATGGTGGAAAGATTCTTCGGTAGATTGATAGATTTTAATGTTATCGGGGGAAGTTGCATACACAAATGACATATAAACGTAGATAAACAATTTTAATTTTATATAATCTTGGTCTTTTATAGGGAGGGATAACTGTCAAATATTATTAGGGGACTGGTAGCTAATAAGAGCCCGCAGATTTCTTTCTTTACAATCCCTTCCATTTCCTTCGCGATATTTATAACAGTGTTATCGGTAAACGTCAGAATTAAAAAAGGAAGTATTTCACTACCCATGTTTTTAAAACCTTTCATTCTGTTTAAAAAGAAGTGCTATCGTAAAATTCATAAGATCAATAAAAATAATAATTTTTAAGTGACTTGTGGCACCTTAAAACATTTATTGATGCAGTTCAGATTTTGACAGCTTAAATACCATTATAAATGGCAACTTTTGCCAACCATTAGAAGTCGTGAATAATAAAAAAAAAATTGTGCCCCTATATTTCGTTCCACCCTATTAAAGCTCAGGTTCCACGCCGAGGCGAACAGTGTCAGTGAACATCTCACCGCGAACATGTTAGTTAACACGCTGTTCGTCTCGGTGTGGACGTGAAATAACAGTGTAGCTGACAAATGACCCTCCCAATAGGCGTGTAATCGTCGAGAGGATCGCGCTGGTCGTGGAGAGAACAGAAGTGTTCGCGAACAAAATTCGGGGTCCACCAGGAGTGGAAGATTTGGAAAAAACATCGAGTTTTCCTCGTTCTTGCCCCTTTGGAAACCTTTGAAACTTGGGACTTGCTATACTCTCCAATTATGGGACTGCTCGTAAACTGGTAACCCTCTACAATTATCCACCGACAGGTACTCCAAAGAGATAATATGCGTCGCAAACGCAAATAAAATTTTTATATTTTTCACTGTAACTTAATGAGAAAATTTCCAATGAATTTATGCGAGATCTTCCTGATGAAAATGAAATCAAACACAATATAATTCGGACAATTCTGAGATCCAGTTATAATATGTAATTGTTTTAGAACCGTGTACCGTCACAGAATCGTGTATTTAAAAAAGTCTTCAAGTTTCTCAAAAAAAATCCCGAAAATACATGTGCTCTCAGACCTCTGAGAGGCATGGCCCCTTAAGTCTTTACAGACTGAATATCAACGTAGGGTAAACTGTACTAATGCTGGCACTGCACTAATCATTGTCACTCCTGATTAAAAAGTCAAATATTAAGAAGTACAAGCTTAGAAAGTACTTTTTTACAATTTCTTATTTTTCTTTCACTACAACACTGTAAAGCCCAGTAGTTGAACAACACATCTTACATCTGGCAACATCACAAAGTCGGACAAAGGGCTGAGTTGTAGACGTTCTCTTAAAATTTTTATAAGGGGTAGTTAAGTATATTTTGTCGCTTTATAACTAAGTAATGGGTTGAAATACAGATTTACTAACTGTTGTAGGTATTTAATAGCGAATGCAATAATCTGTTAAACACTTTAAACTTCGTTTTTAACTACATATGTTTTTCTATACAACCTCAAATTTTCGGGTGCCAATGATTGTACTTTTATGCCTATTTTTGTCTTTCGTTGAATATTTTTAAAATAAAATACTTAATAGCTACTCAAGATGTTTTATTTTAATAAGAAATCCATAAACATTGATAATAACTGAAAGTCAAGACCATACAAAAACTTCACGAAATATTACAAACATTCCAATTGGGATTTCGGCTTAGCGTGCCAATCATTGTACAGTTTACCCTATACGTTTAATGCCTCAGAACACTGAGAACAAGGGAGTAAATAATACAGCCCCGAAATATATTACAGATAATTGTGACATTTATTTGTTAATTCAAATGAAGTGCTAATCTGGTGGAAGAAGCGAGAAGTAGGTTTGGACGGTACTGCACGATTCTCTCCTATAGTATATCATCATTCCCCTGCATCTCACGAAATCTCCAAAGAAAAGCGTTCCTACATAACTATATAGTAATCACTTAGCATCGCCGCTGTAACTCATTTCGGGGGCGGAGGGGAGGCACGCGATACGCGCGGCCGATTGAGAGTTTATCCGTCGTTCGCCGCGAGAATCGAGCGATGGGAAATCAAAGGGTCTTTCCTTGATTCGACTGGCTCCACTTACGGGAGAAGCGGAGGGAGGACGTTTTATTTTCTTACTCGCTCCCTTGCCCGATAGAAAATAGAGAACTCATCGTCGGGGTAAAAAGAAGCACTCGTCGCGTGATGTGGTAAAGTAACGGGAAGTGTGTCTGTTCGTGGGTGTGGAGTGAGGCGGCAGGGGGGGGGGGTTACGGAGGGAAATGCAGAGGGATAAGAAGAGGCAGAAGGAGAGGGATCCGCCGAAGAAATAAGACGAGACTAAATCGCAGCATCCGTCGAGGCTTATACAGGGCACGCCGTGGGACTTGTTCGCGTGTCCATGCGAATTTCTAAGCAGCGTCAAGAAACGCGGATCGAGCCACGTCTCCGCCACGCCGCCGACTATATTTCAGTCGCGTTCCAAACTTTCTCGCAATAACGCTATCTGTGCGCGAGAGGGACTTATAGCGCTTCATGCGGTCGTGGACATCGGGGGATGGGGGGGTGGATCGCCTTTTAAGAAGCATGGCGGGGCATGTGAAGGGTCGCGAGCGAACGTCTTCGAAAATATTGATGATATAGTCTTTGGGAAGTAGGGCGAGGCATGTGAAGCGTTACAAGCGAACGACTTCGAAAATATTGATGATGCAAAGGGTTAAAGGATAAAGGACACGTAGAAAATGGTCAATTTTGGCGTCTGCTGACAACGTAAAATGTTTTGCACATCATAGATCTACGGGTTCTGGGAATTCGGAAAAGTATAATTATTATAGGTAGGTAAGTTCGTCCCTAATATCCGTCTTATCTATTTTCACTATTACTTAAATCACTTGAATTTTCTCTAATAATTAATCAATGTCATTATTATGTGTGCAGGTATTCAGCTGACATGTTTACTGTATAACTTCATTCTGCATAGTAAGAGATAAACTTTTTCCCCCAGAGCCAATAAACTTTGGAAAGAACGAGGGAAGCTACTTATACGTGTATTGTAATTTGTAACAAGAAACTCTGGGAATAAGATACTTAAATGTCAAATGTGATGTATCTATGAAACGTCTGCATGTATTTCCAATCAACATATATTTCTCATTACCTTGCCTGCAACGAATTCTTCATTTATTTTATCTATAAGTAGGTACTTATTAGGGTTTATATAAAAATCGACTTTTGGAAAAATCGGCTTTCGAATTCCCGTATTAAAAAAAAATAAAACAGTTAAGCAGGTTTTCGAATCTCTACAAAAAAATCATTAAAACAGTAGACAAATATTTATACTAATTTTAAAAAATTTCAGTTCATTTAATATTTATCGAATTACAAAAATATAATGTATCTGCATAAAACAAAATAAATAAGAAAAAACTAAAATAACTAAAATCCGTACAAAATATAAATTTTAAATCTTTATTTCATTTGTTATTTTTACGCTGGCAATATGAACTTATGAAGATTAGTTTTACGGTAAATTTCCTGAGGCGATTTGAAGTTAAAATGTTAACGTTTTTAATTAAATAATTAAAGAATTTTTACATACCAATTCTGGTATCTAAAACCTGAGTTTTTAAATTTAAAATCGGCTTGCGAACGTTACAAAGTTGTAAAAAACGAAACGGGTTTTAAACTCGGTTTTGAAAACTGACATATCCTAGTACCTATCCCGATTACTGTCAATCAATTTCTGACCAGAAGAGGATGTACTACAGTGATAAATTTATACTTCAACCTCATAGAGGGAGGACACACGATGTCTAATTTATTTTAGTATCAAGTGTGTGTAATTTGCAGACAATAATATTTTATGATGTCCTAGCTTGTAATAATTTGGAATTAACAGACGTTAAGGAGCTTGTACTTCTTTAATAAATGCTTTTCATCAAAGTGCATATTAAATAAGTGGAAAAACGCGTTAATTACCAAATGAATTATGCTGTCGGGAATAACCTTCTTTCGAACTACCTAGGTAACAGTCTTTTAGTTTCTATTAGTTCGGTGCGTATCTTGGCGACTGTCCAGCGGAAAGATTCTTGTAATTTTGAGCGAAATTAGTACGGGATATAATACGATTCCTAGGGTATTCTAAATGCCAAGAAGATCCAATTTTCAATTTTGGAGCTTAACTTTTCAATGCCCCAAATATTTCTACAAGTAGGTACTCTCTCCGTTTTTGTTTGCTTGGTAAGAATGACGTAACAGAATCATTTTCATCCATTTTCAACCAGAAATTACCAGTAACACTTGTATTTCACTATGTAGAGGGTGTAGAAAATATTATAATGAGCTGGCAATTGGCATGAATTTTCATTTTCGATCGAACCATACGGCGAACATTTCAGTTTACACCGTACTCCGTGTGCGTCTACAAATCCGTAATTTTCACATAAGAAACGAGTCATTTTGCCACCTAGTCCCTACGGTGCACGAACGGAAACACGAAGGCGAGATTACGGGTCGAGTAAAAAAACCTGTTCGTGCGACCGAGTAACCTGTCACAAGAAAATTTGCCAGAAACGATCGCGCAGCAATCGGGGATAATAATTGTAGATCGCTTTTGGCGCTTCGCGTGTGCTCGTCGATCCTAGTATGTCCATATACAGATAGATATATATGTACGTGCTCCCGCGAGGGTCGTGTTTAGATAAAAGGAATCTACGTTCACACAGATCACTGGCTGTGTGACGCAGACACAGGCAGAGACAGGCAGCTGGGAGGGATGGGTGGTTGGGGAAAACCGTTCGAAGAAAGGGGAATGTAAGAACGCGTAAGAAGGGAAAAATAGGAGGGTAAACAGGAAAATAGAAACTCCTAAGCGGTTGTAAGGGAAGCGAGGTGAACGGGAAATCACCGAGAGCGGTAAAAGGAGAAGGTTGAAGTGTTTTATTTGAACATCTTGTACTCTTGTGTGCCCGCTACGAATAGTCGAACATCGTGTTACTATATGACGTCTTCACCTAGAGCGTAGTATAAAGAATCGGAGTGGAATGCAGAGGGGTGTATGTTAGTGGAAGTGAGAAAGAACGGATTAGTATAGATTGTTCTGTAAATCAAGGATACATAGATCGTCATTTAAGTTTAGTGATGGGGATGTCGGGATGGATTAGGATTGGGGCCCATCGGGTTTTGGTTCTTGTTTACGTATGTCTTCATCTAGTTTCCTTTACAATGTCCTCTAGTCTTACGATTAGTTACACACAGGACTTTGACAGGTACACAGCCGCCTGACACTTATACGGGCCAGTGTGGTTTTGCATCACGCGTCCCCTGAACCAGTCGTATAGGTCAGGGTAGTATTATACACGAAGGGGGCGAAGAAAGAATACCCACAACTTCCTCTTTATAATCTTCGTAGGTACATCTTTGAGAGAAACGGTAGTTAAGACTACGCATTGCCAATAAAGGAAATCGAGATGATCTACATTTATCCAGTTAAGAAAATGACTGATACCCTTAATCCGTAACAGTCTCGATTCTACTGAATTTCTGAAACAGAATCGGTTCGTTTATTGCCCTGAGAACCTTAGCGTCCCTCCGGAGGCACCGACGTACCGACTCCCAGCTGACCAAACTGTGAACGTGACAAACAGCACGGCTCCCGTCACGAAACGTCAGCACAAAGAAACAGGCTCGCGAATCAAAAGGTTACGAGGCAGGACCACAGACGGCCGCCAAGACGACGTGGTGGTTGGGGTGGGTCGCAGGACAGGGACGGTGGGAAGGAGCCGTGACGTTTTCTTAAAACGCGCCCTGCGCCAGCTCCCGCGAAGAAGACACCCTCCGCAGCCGAGAGGGTAGCAGATCGCCGAACTCTCTTCGCCGTACCCTTCGTATCCGGCTGCGTGCTCTCATAGGCGCCGAGCGTTGATGAGTCGAGGCAGGAAGACGCGGAGAGGAAACGAGGGCGTGTAGGATAAGGGGGGGGGGAAGGGGGGGACGGGGCTGATGGGGTTGGGTGGGTTGTGGGTGAGGTGGGACGAGGCCCGAAGAGAATGAGCGCGAGGAGGACGGACGGGCAAGGACAGCCGGCCGGAGAAGGAAGGAGCAGCGGCAGCAGCCTAGGGTGGAATGAGTGAGAGACGGAGGTGGCGGAGGTGGAATTAATGCACGCACCGGGCCACGCACCCAAACCCCTTACAGGCAGCCAGCCTACTTCGTTATACGACAAGTATAAGAGGAGAGCACAGAGACTTTTATTGATCGCCTGGCAAAAACTCAGGAACCCTCATTTCGTGCTCCGTACCCCCGACTCTTACCCAGCGAGGCCTCCACCAACCAGCCACCCCCGCCCCCCGTCCTCTCTCTTTCTCACTACTAAACCCCCCCGCCAGCCCACCCCCGCCGGCCCACGTCCCCCTTTTGAGGAAAAAGTGGGCTGCCAACGTCGTCGTCCTTCTCGTCGTTGCGTCGTCGTTGTCGTTGCTGATACCGGTGCTCCTCTGCCTCCTGATAATCTTTTACACTTAAGGCACCCCCTCCCCCCGCCCTCCCGCGACGGTAACCCTTTCCCTTTCTAAGAATCACCCCGCTTACGTGTCGCACCCCTCCCTCCGCGACCACCCCAGTTTCGTAGTTCGCTGCCCTTCTCGTGCTCCTTTCTCTTTCCACGTTCATCCTTAACTCCCTCCCGCCCCTGCTTGTGTGTTCCCCGCTGGCCCCGTGCTGTTTTCGTCTTTCGTTCCCGATCCCCCCCCCCCCCTCCCTTGATGCTTCTTACCCGCACCGTTATCTACCACCTGCGAGGGCCGAAGAATCCCGGGGGCGATGACGGTGCGCCCCTGAATTACGTCGGCCGCTTCGGATGGGCACGGGCCACCGACACCGGCTCCAACGCGAAATTTGTAGATTTCTTTCGCCCGGATGTATGCAGAACCACCCCACTCCTGTGTCCTTGTTTCCCCTTTTTGTTCTACATGATCCCCCTAGTAATTCTTTCCCCGCTGCTTGGGGTATCAGGCGACTTATGGAACAGCGAGGACGATAATGCGAGGGGGAGGTCGAAAGTTTTCGGCCGGCCGGGCGGAGTTTAAAGTTTATCGTGGTCGATTTAGAGCGAAGCCCCGTAAAAGCGTCGATAGGTCGAAATTATGCGCGACGCTTATGGACAGCACGCAGTTAGGGGGTTGAGAATGCTACGGCTGCACCATGTCAAGAACAACTTGTTTATTTTGGGGGGGATGATCGGGAATGAAGAACGTTGTGGACGCAGCGAATTGAGGGGAGGTTTCGGTCTAAAAATCGATTTTTTTTTATTTTATTTTTCGAACGATCAATAGGATTTTTTGAAATTCGTAAAATTATCGAAACTATAGGCATCTGAGGAGTGGAAAATGCATGGGTAACAGCCGGCCACTCGGCACTCACGTAAAACATAGGACATAGTATAAAAAGGATTGATAATGCAGGAAAGCTACCCCTTATACTTTTTTCTTATTTTCAAAGCGTGTTAAAAGTTTATAATGCTTTTTCGATCATTTGAAAAATTGTGCAATTCGAGTACCTACTGTGCAAATCAAGGGTTAGATGTATTGAATGACTGTCAGTTAATCAGGTAGGTAGATAAAGTTGCAGTTCGTAATATCTGTGAAAAACCGTGTCGCGTGTTTCCTCATCGTTTGGACTCCTTTGAAAAGCCCAGTGAATTTTTCCCGATATTAACACCCGCCCAGTGCAAGCGGGGTTCTTTTAGACCCAGTCAACATTATTTATTACTGTCGCTACCTGAAGAAAATAAATCCTGAGTTCAACATATTACAAAAGCTGATTTTCAGAGTTCTTTGAACACAATACTAACGAGTTAAATTGAACGTACCATGTGAATGAATGAGAAACTATTCTCTTCGAATATTTAAAGTGAATTTGGGACGAACGTTTTGGTGAACTGTGCTAAATAATAATGAAACACGATGAGCTCGATGAGCATTTCGAAAATTAATCTTTCCTCAGAAGGGATGTAGTATGAATAATTCGACGTTGAGGGTTCGATTGTGTCGATCCGCTCGAAGGAAGAAAATGAGAATCATTTTGCTGGCCTAGGCGATTTGAAGTAACCTCGTTGCAGGGAACCCACCGAGAGGGTATAATGTCAGACGTGCTTTCGATTTCTGCTTCATCGCGACCCTTGTCGGGAGGTGAGCGTCGCGGATCGGTGAAACATGAAGAATTCACTCCCACGGCATGGTGTGCCACTTAAACTTACTATATATGGCTTTCGCCCTCTCATAGACAGAATTCCTTTGTAAAGTTGTGTCGTAATCGATTTGTAATAAAGTAGGTATTACACACATGATAATGAGCGTTTCTCTTGTTTATTTATGAAAAGAATAGGCTGTTTTAAATTTAAACCTTCGTGGTCACACTACAGGCAATTAATTTTTCCTTTTCCAATATTTCTGTAATTCTTTGGACCTTAATATTAAAATTTAAACATTTTGTGAATTTTAACATAAAGAAATCGCTTTTTCGCCAACTACAAATTTGAACACATTAAAATTTACATTTCTAGAAAAAGACTATTAGAGTTAAAAAAAATGAAAAGATTTAAAAATATGAAAATGGCAACTCAGAAATGAAGCTGGGGTGCAGTGAACCGCATGTTACCAATTTGTGATTATAAGAAGGTGTAAATACGAAGGTTTAAGTTTATCTCCTACATGGTTTTTTTAACACACTGTTGTGTTATATGATTTATAACTATAAACTGGATATACTTTTGTTAATACGGATAAAGGTGTTATAGTTTTATGACCTAAGTTGCGCTTGGAACGGTATTCTCTTTCATGGGTTTTCTTAGTAAATTTATAGAAGAGAAACAGTTCATTGCAGATTAGATTTATAAGATAGGAGGATCAAAAGTTGTGTCTATAAAATATCTGCAACTTTCCTAAGATATCTACGCTGAGCACGAAAATTGATTTTACTTAAATTTTACGAATAGTTCATAGTTCTATTAACTATTCTATATACATATGTAAATAGAAGCTCAGAAACAGTGTTGCACAATTCTAAACAAGTTAACTGTAACCATGAATTTCAGTTTATATGCAGCATGTATTAAAAATCTATGTTGTGGCGTTTTCAATAATTGCAATTAAACTCAAATAGTCCAAGTATACCTACTCAAGTGTAATACAAATGTTCAAGGATACATAGAATTTCTGAAACTGACTTAAAAGTATTTTAAGAACTCTAGTACTTTTATAGTATCAGCCAGAATA
Organism: Andrena marginata; assembly: GCA_963932335.1. Classification (NCBI taxonomy): domain Eukaryota; kingdom Metazoa; phylum Arthropoda; class Insecta; order Hymenoptera; family Andrenidae; genus Andrena; species Andrena marginata. The sequence goes on from OZ010662.1 coordinate 33,710,599, forward strand.
TGCCAATAATGGTTTCGGAATTTTAGTTGTGTAATCCAGAAATTTACAATAAATATGTCTATTTTTTTAACACTACCGTTCAACATATTAATTCTATTTTAACAAACCTTAGTATGCACCCCTAAATATCTCATCATGCAATGTAATTTAAACAAATTTACACCCCATAATTAACGAAATTCTGTTGTCTTCAAAATTGAGGAATACCTAATATATATATACTTCGTTGCAATATATTTGCAGCACGAGCGTTCTCGAAATATTCGGCGGAAAAATAATCGCACGAAACGAAACGTTAAAAGACCTCGGAGTAGATGGTTATTGTGAAGGAAGCACGCGACCGCCAATTCCAGTGGTTCACGCATCTCCGGTTTAGATACAAAAATTATGGTGGATCATTGTTACGAGCACAGTTCCTGTCCACCCTATTGTTCCTGCGTTGTCTGCGAAATGCACAGAAAGCAACAGTGCTTTTAAAGCTTAAAAACGTAAGTATGTGAGGTCCGTGGCAGAATGCACCCCGAAACGGTGGTCTGGCTTGCGCGCGAGGGGACACTGCCGCCGAGGCGGTGGAAAGAGGGGGAGGGTAAGAAACGGTGAACGGGTAAGATGTGTTTGTTCCACACGAGCTATTGTCCACCAAGCTACCTTTTCCATTGTTTGTTAGAGTCTCGCCCTCTCTCTTTCAACAACACGTCCCCCCTATCGGTATCTTACATCGCGCCAAGCTTTATACCGCGTCTTTCGGGGCGAATATTTCGAGAGTTCTCTGCTACCTAAAAATCCCCGTTTGCCCACGCGATTCGACTGTCTTTCACGACCCTCCTCTATCTCTAACGATCCATCGATCGTGGCGATATCGACGAGAAGACTAGAAATAACTGATTGTAAAAGAGACAAAATATAATTCAAATTACAACGTCATCACCAATTTCAATTTTCACAACACGTGTTACGTATTATGAATCATTGTCATCGACACTACACATCTGAGCAACCACTTCAAAATATTAGTGATTGCGAACGACTGCACCCTTAATGGTGGTAGAAATGTCAATATGTATGTACTTATGAATACTGATCAATTTAATAGTTAAGGCTCATTTCACTAGAATTGAATATTTATAACAATTTATAGTAAATTTTCCATTTTAAAAACAAGGTTTTATTGAAATGTACTAAAAAGGAGAAAAATAATTTTGCTACAGGCATAATAAATGATTTAGAAGAATTCCCTCATATGAGTAAAAATAAATGCGTGGGGCCCCAAATTTAATAAGCACTTATCTGCTACACGTAAAATTCAAACTTTACCAAATGTATTGAAACGGATATATTACACGATACTTAGCATTAGTACTCGGCTTCGCCCGAAATTTAGATTATGATTGTATAAAAAAAATTTATTTTGTTTTATTTTTTTGTGAAAATATTCACACTTACTTGGATTACCTAGCTAGGCATAATGAGCTGGGGCACCTTTCGTGACCCTAGAGTTTACAGTTAGAAAGTTTTTAGGTGGCAGACAACACACAAACACTTTCTGCTTTATATATTGAGATAATGTAAGAAAATGCAAATCATAGAAAATCTTTGCATACGATTCAGATGTATTATACAAACAAGCTTCGATTATACTTGTAAATACAGCTTCTGTTTATCAAATGCATATATTCAGGTACTCAGCTATATTTATAAGTTTACACTTATGTTACTTATATTTTCCAAAATATTTATATAGGATTCGAATACGCGCCAGCAGGTTTCAATGCCAAATCCAGTAGGTATATGTGTTTTATCTCATCACTAACTGTCCAGCCAACGAAATAAATATATGACATATTTTCGTGCAACAGTTTATAAAACAAAACGAGTATTACTTAGCATTACTTATGGAAATACTTAGTATTCAATGATAATTCATTAAAAACAGTAAAAAGAAAGTGATTATTCTAAAAAAAAAACGATATATTGATAAGAGATCCTAGTTGATTTTGATCAATTGCTCCTCTTCCCAGATGCCGCTTCTAGTCCCTCAAAATGATGACCCTATCGTGTTCTCGGAGGGTTGTTACGTGGCGTCTCTATACTGTACCCGAATAGACGGCCGCGTGTACGCGGCGTGGGCCCGCGAAACTTTGAAAAGTGCGCGGTGCTTTTGACGAAAGCGCACACCGCGACAAACACACTCGCCCCCGTCCCCTCCCCGATGACAACGAGCTGCTTCTCCTCCGCGACAGATTATCCCGCGTCAAATCCTGAATTTCGCCCGGCTCGCTAATTACTTAATTTAACACGGTCAAAAAAATTCATGGCGTAATTTGAAGGCGAGCTCGACAGCGAGTGTACTTATCCGTGTAGCGTTCGCGAGCAACAAACGTACCCCCGAAATCAAACATAAAGCAAGCCACGAGCAGCGTCGAAGCAGCGTGGGGGGTTGGAGAAGCGAAAAACGTAGAAAACCACAAAAGATTTCAATCTGTCGGTCTTTGTAGGGAGGGGGGGGGGAGGGGGGCAAAGCGTTTGCGCGTGCACACAGAGCCGCGTGCCTCATTCACGTACGCGGTCCGCGCGGCAGCGTACGTACCGTGGCGCAACTTGTACCTGGCCAGAGCAAAGTGCTCTGTCGGTGCTCCTTATTGTCATACACTCGGCTCCCCGGGCCGCTATAATAATAATTAAAGTTCCGTGCACACAATCATACTAATGGCCGCCAGTGGCAGCGGTGTTGTCCGCCGCGGCACGGCGCGGCGCGGCGCGGCGCGGCGTCGTCGGCGAGCGGCCAGACGCTCGGAACGAGAGGAGCGAACGCGAGCGAATAACCCGACCGACGGCGGAGCCCAGTGCCGTCACACTTGAGTGCACGGGCTCACCCGTCGGCTACCCCGTCGCCGCGGACCAGACCAAGGAGAACGATGAACGATGAAAGGCGCAGGGGTTCAGCGCTGTTGACGGCGAAGAAAGAGAGAGAGTCGGACGCGGGGAGAAAGGCGAAGCTCGAGGGAGGAAGAAGGCAAGGCGGTAGGCGGCGGAGGAGCCGGCGGAGGTGTAGCGCGGCGCAAGAGGGAGAACACCTCCTGGAAATATTCTAATAAGCAAAATTTTCGCTTTTGTGTTTAAGAAAAGAGAAAGAAGTGGCGGCGAGGCCCGCTGGAGAGCGCAAGAAGGGAGAGGGATGGGGGGGGGGGTGGCGGGGGAGGAAGGACGAGAGCGCGAGAAGGAGGGAAGGAAAGCTCAGAAGGAATCCTGGCTAGCTGTACTCTTCTGGTAGTCGCGATGTTGATGGTGGTGGGTAGCGATACCGGTCTTCAAGCAGTTAGAACGAGGGTGGCTGGTAGGTGAACGGGGTGGATGGGGGGGGGGGGGGGGGTGGCGGGACAAGGAAATGAGCGGAGGAGAGAGGGAGAGGGCAGGATGTACAAGTAAGAGTTCGACGGATGAAGAAGAGGAAGAAGAAGGAGAAGAAGACGGACCGAGGCGAAGGGGGTTGAGTTGGTCGTATTGTCTCAGCGGGGTGGTTGCTCGCGGGCTGCGCGGATCGAGGGGACATCGCGGAGAGAAGGCGAGCACGAAGGAGCGAAAGGGGTGGGATCGGGGGAGGGGGGTGGTGGGGGGGGTTGGTCGGTCGGGTTACCGGCGGGTACGAGAAGGATGAGGTGGGGCAGGAGGTTAGACAGCCGAAGGAACGAAGTGGGCGGAAGAAGAAGCGGAGGCAGAAGAAAGAGAAAAGAATAGGGCGAGCGGGAGGGTGGGTGCGCGGGGCCTAGGCGGCGAAGGGGGTAAGACGCTGCATGAAGGGTTGGAAATGTAGATAGAATTTCTTCATTTCACGTCCTTCGCCCCCACACCCTCCCCGCGCACCCTCGTCGACCGCCACCGCGATCTCCACCCTCCCCCCTACTCCCCGCCGCCTCCTCCGCCGTCCACCCCCCCGCCCCCCTCACCGACTCGCCGCCCTCCTTCTTCGTCTTTTCCTATGCTCCCTTTTCTCTTCTTTCCGCGCTCGTCTCCCTACCCCACCCACACCTCCTCGACACCCCCGCCAACCCCCGACCCTCTCCTCTCATTTCACCCATCCCCGCCATTCTTTCTCTTAAGACTCCGCGGCAGAGGAATCGTTAAAATCTGGCCGTACCCTCGGTACCCACCCTACCTTGCTACCCTCCAATGACCTCCCTCTCTCTCGCGCGGCCCGCGCTCCCAAGGAATCTTTCCTCCTTTCACTCGTTGCTTGCCGTCGGAGCTACCGCCACCTCCCTACCGCCCCCCCCCCCTCCGCCCACAGTCACCAACCCTTGAATGCCGCTCACTCACTACTTACTTTCGCGGGTGGCTCAGAGGGACTCGTGGGGGGCGGTAGGAAGACCGCCGGGTCTCCTGGAGGATAGTGTTCCGGTATTAATCGGATGGAGAAGCTTGTATGGGAATTTTCCCGTTATCCGAAATTATCGTCCAGTCCAGGGGCTCGTAGCGATCCATGCTGATCACCGGGGTACGTTACCGTTTAAGGCATCAGCCGATTTACCGTTTCGATTTCACTTACTTGCGAAGGCTATCGCAAGTCTTCTTCCTAGATTTAATGGAACGCGTTCCACTTGGCCAACGCATATACGCGCACGTAAGTTGCTAGCGATCAGGATGATTGGATTAGTCCGTTGTAACGTATGCCGGTGGAAAGTCGCTGAAAACTACCCCTTTCTAGCTACTGGCAATCCCAGGAACGGGGAGTATCGAAAAAATTAATGTATAATAAATTAACGTCGCACCTAATTGCCTGGTGCTAGCTTCGGTGCATTGAGTTACAACTCGAGCGTCTTACGCGGCTGAAATGTGGGATCCATGAATAACCGATCGGTAAAAAGTCACGCGTCGCCAAGTTTCCTCGCATCCTCGACTGTACGCGCCGACAAACGGTGCAACACTATAATTTTAATTAAGGAGCGTGCTCTCGGATGGTTCGAGTTCAACGTGCTGGTTTCCCAAAGTAGTAAATCAGTCCCCCGAAGTTCACGACGTGGCGCACGGATTTAGGGTCAAAGACGATCCGCGACGTCGGCTCTTCTTCCTCTTTTGCTTCCCTCCATCTACATCCTCCTCCCCCCCCCTCACCCTCGAGGCAAGCATCGGCAAGGGGGTAAGCAGAGTGTTTTCGAGCGACGCTCAAGGGTTATTGTTTCGGGTACTGCGAATTTACATTATTTCCTCCGACCGGTCTCATTGTTCGTCCATTTTTGAACATTGCATCCTCAGTCACGGATTCGTCGTTGTTCTTGCGTCTCGCGATACATTTTGTACAAGCGTAATTACCGGTGCGATGGCGCACCACGTTTTTCATAATTAAAATCAGACGTCCCCCTTTTCTTCCTCTCGTTGCTCATTTCTGCCTGCTCGCATTGTGAGGAACGGAGCCGGCTACGAAGCTACCCTTATTATCGTATTCGTTCAATTCCTTAGCGCCAACTATCTTCGATCGAGTCCTTGTGGAGGTCGACCTCATTCGTTGCTTACCTCATCATTTCCCAGAATCTTCAATCCAGAAAGTAAAAAAAAAAAACAACAGTTATTTAAACTGTACCATAATATAGGAATGTAATTTTTGAAGGCACTGTATGTTCAAAAGTGGATCGTGCACATATTTGGCACTCTTGGTTACGAGGGTTTTCTATGTCTTTATAAGTTAAGTAAGTAACTTATCTTTGAAAGTGTTTGAAATATGATTCGAGCAGGGATCTTGAGTGACTTGGATGTGTGTCTGTATTAAGGAATACATTTTCAGCCGACCGCAATTTATGCTCTGTAGTCAGCAGTAAGGTAAGAGTATTATCAGTCGAGCTAGAAATCACTTGAATAGTCTCACAATTTTTTTTAAATAAATGGAGGTAATTGTGGAAGGAAAAGGCTTCTGATTTTTATTTATATTATTTCTGTTACATCCTTAACCGAAAATTAAGAAACATTTTTATTAGGCAAAGTTACTATAAAAATACTCACTTTTAAAAAGCGGGTGAAAATATGTTTACAAATTGAATTTTTTTATTCGTCAGTATTTGGATATTTGCCGTTATTTTGAATAATTTCAAAAATCCGGCGAGGAAGGGAATCATATAATGAATGTAGGTAAGATTGATCGATATTCACTCATGCTAACTTAATAGCGGCAATAAGATTGGAACGATTCTTATATTGCTTTCCACCGCCGTAAATTTTTCTGGAAAGCCATCTCCACACATTTCTTTAATATTTAAGTCGAGCGATAACGCTAGTCGTGGCAGAACTTCAACATTTTTATCGTGAAATCACTCTTTCACTACTTACACGTGTTGGTGTATTGTAGCATTATCGTGCTGGTAAATCCAACTTTCTTACCCCGTAACATGGTCAATTTTTGTCAACACGTTCTCAAGAGTATTTAAATATTTCCAGGAATCCTGTTTCCCTTCCATAATTACCAAACCGATTACTTCAAAGTAGGATATCACGCCGCGTATTATGGCGGAACAAGCAGATGATTGACGCCAAGAAAGAATTTGTAGCCGATACAGTATTTTCATCCTGCGAAACCGTACGGAGAGTATTTATAAGTACCGTGCGATATTGGTCCCAACTATTAATGCTTATGGATATATATTCTTTTGCCCGATTTACATACATGAAATATATTATTCGAGAAGTATCCATATTGATAATATCGATACTAAGATCTTATGAATTCATCAATTAAAAAGTAAGTTACATGTATTAAAGAGAATATCATTTTAGAATAAAAAAGAATTTTTTAAGATAAAATTTTTTGTGTATGTAGTAGGTATTTAGAAATTATTTCATTTCAATTAAGATTCAAAGTATTCAAATGAAAACCAGTAATTTACTTTTCAAATCATATTTTTAAAGGAAACTAGAATTTATATTTTAATAAGAAACATTAGGGGCATCATTCAATATAAGAGTATGAAAAAGAATTACTGAATTTTATTTACACGTAGTAATTCGAAAATTATTACCTTGGACGAAAGAAGGTACAGTAAAAATTATCGATATTTTGACAAAAACTATGGATTCCTGTAATTATTAGTGAAATATCGATAAAAAATATTGATATATCGACAGGCAAATATTGAGAAATATCACGCATGACTACCGGTCAGTTGTTGAGCCGTGCTCGGAGAGAAACGACATCCTTAATAAAAATTCTTAAACTAGATCGTTTTCTAATTTGGTCCACTTCGCCTCTACCTATGTTGTTCTTTTTTAGTAGGCCGCGATAATAATAACCATATCCATTTGGTTCATCTAAATTGAACGTTTTTTCATCTGAAAAAATTATACTGTACCATCGATCAGTCCAATTCATGCCTACACGTCTGAATTCGAGACGGGCTTCAGTATGACATTTTTTAAATTCATCTTTCATTCAGTTTTCTTTGATTTTTTATGTTTTATATACGGTATACTTTGTATTAGTGTTGTTTTAATTTTTTTTTTACGTAAAATTAACCTCCTGTCCTTTTCTGGGTGGCTCTTTTTGTTTCACCTTTGTATCTTTTCCCATAATGTTCGGAATTTCTAAAGCAGTTATGAATAACTTTAAGGACATCTATTGATTTTCATTGTAATATTTCGGTCCGAATATCCTTCTTCTTTCAAAGTTTTTATTTTCCCAACTTCTTCGACACTCAATGACGTTCCACGATCCATAATAATACAATATTAATACTAATAAAAAATATAGTGGTTATAAGATATTTTAAATTGCAGCTGTAGAAGTATTGTTGAACGATTGTGCCTTCACTTGCTGCGGACAATAGTTAACTGAGCGTCATTAAACAAGTGAGAATACAGAGTTTGTTTCCATCACAACAATAATTCTCAAACATTTTCACAGTAATATAAACAAATACTATCTACCAGTAGTACCTAGAGTTGTCAACTTTTTCCAGGAAAATATAGTACTTTACAGTCAAATGCGATAAAAAATATTGTACTTTTAGGAGGAAAATGGTACAAAATACAACTACATTAAAATAATCTCATCTTATTTTTTAAATGTAAATTTTTTGCGCAATTTGGCACTCAAAATTTTTATTTGAACACTGGTCTTTATTATTTGGGTGTCTACCTCTGCTAAATTCCCATCACTTGATCCGTAATTTTCTAAAACGAAAAACACGGGTTACAGGCATAAAGCGGTCGTACGAACGTGGCAACCTATCGTGAAGAAAATGGATGAACGCAAGTTACATCATAAGAGACGCACTTAATAATACCAGAATATACGAAAAACTAAGTCTGTCAAGTTCAAGCATCGGCAAGATTTATACCCCCACCCTTTCACGCGACTCAACTGCCAAAGGAAAATTCTCCACACAAACAATTCTCCCCACGAATACACGCTAGAAAACAGAGGGATGGGGGAAGATGAATGTCGAATACGAATTACGGTACGATTCGTCCGAAAGTAACTTCTTAAAAAGCTCGTTACCCCGCGTAATAAATCAACAACGGGGTCCCGCGCGAAACACGTAATCGCCAGCGAAGGAATCGCTGACTTTAATATCGCGGCGATAAATTTCTGGAAAAGCGGATGACATTAATTAAAGTCGCGCGTGTTCGTAACACACTCGACGGCGGCTTCGTTGCGCGTAGGTGCCTTTACAAAAGCGAGAGCCGGTCGCGGAACAGCGGATGACGAGGTGTCTCGAGCATCTCGGTAACCGTGCACCCTTTGTTCGACCTTTGACAAAGTCAATTCGCGGCAAAAAAGCCACGAGCGTTCGCAATTATTTGCATCCACGTGTTACGCGGCGTCTGCTGCGCGAGAAGGTGGGAGGGTAGGGCGCGGGAGCTTGTACGGGACCGAGGGGTAGCGACCCTCCGACTTGCGTGAAAAATATGTAAAGTATTGATTGCATTTTATAATTACTTGGGAGCCGGTCGTCTTAGCTACCCTATCCACTCTCGCCCCCCTCGCCCTCGCCCTCTTCGCGTTCTCTCGCACCCTACCGCTGCCATCTACCCCCTCCCCCCACCGATCCTTCCAACTCTCTCCTTCCCTCTCGCTCCTTCTCCAGCGCCTCATTTCCTTCGCCGTTTCTCTCGTTCAAACGTTTCCTTCTCCTTCGGGGCGGCTAGAAAATGCGCGCGTACGCCTGCTCTTCCCCTCGACTCTGTACATGTGTATTCTTATGCGTTTCTGCCCGAATGAACGAAGGGATAGTCTCCCCCTCCTGCTTCCTTATCATCCACGTTCCGCGGTGCGTGCGTGTAGGGGCGAAATTAAAGCGTTCCCTCGTAAACTCGAATGTTTAAAAATCGGGGAGCCACGTTCCCGGGGACTCGAGCATCGGGGGCATCGCTCCGCGTGCACGGGTAATTAAAACGTTGTTCGGGTGGTCGTCCAGAGGCGCGAGTATCCTCTTTCTGGATTTTCTCTTTCGTCGCGGGCTATTAAACTCGGAGTAAAATTGCCAGCCGTCGGAATCTAGAAGGTGGGACTAGCTTACCGTTGCGACGACTCTACGATGGATTCGATCGAGCATCGACGGCTCGTTCAAAGCCGCGGACTCCCGTTCACCCTAGTCGCAGGAAGGGAGGGAGGCGAGGGGAGAGATTTCAGCGCGAGGCGGCTCGAAAGATACAATTAAGATTTATCTAGCAGCGCAAAGCGGACTGATTAAAAGTTGGAATCGTACTTTGCGAACGCTCCATTAATAAACACGGTTTTGAGGAAGACAGCCAGTTCGCCGGAGTTTTTCAGGCGCGATCGACACGAGCTGCTCGTTGCATTTGTCAGCCACCTGGAAGTTGTCAGCTTACCGCGCTTAAACGCACAATGGCAAATGTAAATATCGGCAAGTCTATGCTTCAAAGTGTTGGTCATCGTTTCCACGAACGAGCAAGGACTCGCAACCAAATGTATTTTGTTTATTTGTTGGATCCTATATGCGTGGGGCAGTTTAAATTCAATGGCGCAGGGTCTTAGCAAGGTCCGCTCCAAAAGTAGTTTTCTCCCCCGAATTTAGATATCACGTGCCTAAAGTTGTCTAAACTATGCAACACCCCAAAGGGAACTTTATTGAATAAAATTCCAACCTTCCTTCGCATCGGTATAAGCAAAAATCAAGAATGATCTTACACTACACTCCTTCCTGTCCATCATATAATTAATTCTAAGCTCATCGAACTGCTGGATGATCACAGAAAGTTCATTAAACGGCGTAGAATCGAAGGAGCGGGTATACAGGTGCACACAGACGAAGGAATACTAAAGGACGCTCCGGAGGAAATACTCGCGATAATTACTGGATCGCTACGAGGACACTCCGATCTTACACGCGATTATTCAATTTTCACCGATGGACAAACCCCCCGGCTAGGCCACCCGCGACCCCCACCCAGCGGGGCGTCGCGCGCGGCGCAGCCGGAAACCTATCGCGCGCAATAATTCGTCGCTTCTCCGGGATTTAAGACGAATGAATCTTACGTCTACGCGCGAGACTGCCAGGAGTGGAATATCGGAAAGGTAAGGAAAAGGAGGGAACCGTGGAACAGGAGCGAGACTGGGGGGGGGGGGGTGGAAGGTTGCGCGGGGGTGAACAGGGGGGGGCGCGGCGGCGGAGGGTGAATTCGAGGCGAGAGTAGCGGGCCAGGAGGGCGGCTGAGGGTGGGTGGCGGCGAAGGAAAGGGTAGGTAAAGAGGGCCACTGTTTTTACCAACCAGCCTGGGACTGCCGCGCACTCATTTACTCTCGGTAGACTAACACCGTCTCCCTTGGCCCACGCACATCGCCGCCTATTCACACTAACGCGGGGCCACGCTCTCTGCCGCGCGGGGCGCGGGCTTTTCGTGTACATAAGCAATGCCTGAGCACGCCACTCGGACCGGAGACAAACGCGCGCGCGGCCGAACCGTGCATTACCTGCATACATACAGAATCGAGACGAGCGAGACGGGAACCGACGGGCGGACTGAAAGTACGGCGGCCAAAAGGTAGCTCGCCTATCTGGACCAGAAGGGGGCACGGAAGAAACAGGCGTGCGGCGAGGTGAAAAGGATGCGGCTAAATGGACTCGGGACACAATCGAATGGTGTGCGAAGCGAAAGCAGGGTACCAGCCACTAAATACGTTTCCACATTCCGCGGTTACTGGCATCAAACTCCTGTCCACGTAGATACGATCAAGCCTTTTGTACGTTATCATTAAGCAGCTACATGGGATGCGTGGTTAAGCTGAAGCTACTCGGGGTTGCCTTATCTACCGTCTTCATCCCTAGCTGCTTCTACATCCTCGCGCGATACATATCTATCACGGCGCGGGTGATGTTAGGCTCTTGATCCGCGTCAAGTGGCGTATGACCGCATCCGCACGCGCTCATAAGCGGGAGGGTGGGTGGCGCGATGACGCGTCCGCGAGGATAGGCGCGGGCTCGCGAACGCCGCGCGGTGTGTACTTGCAGCGGGTGGCATCGCGGGGGGTGGTTTGGGGGTAGGGGGTCGGCGGCGGCAGGAGGAAAAGGCAACGGGAACGCACGTAAGGGTTTTCTCGGTTTCTTACAACGAAGGAGTGGGAGTTTGGCGGAGGTTGCAGCGCGTGGGGCCAACGGGGGAGGGGGGGGGGGTGGTGGTGGCGGTGCGGAGGAGGCGGGGGAGGGTGAGCGAGCCGGGGTGTGTGGGTTGGGGAGGTAGAGCAGCTCTGCCTAGAAGTTGCGCCCAGCATTTTAATCGATTTCATTTGCGCGCATGTGGGTGAGAGCGAGTGGTGCGCGGCTGAGACAGAGAAAGAGTCTCGGGGGTCTTTCGAGGGAGCGCGAGTCGGGGGGCGAGCGAGAAAGAATGAAGGGAGAGACGGCGCAAAAGAAGGAGAAAGGAGGAAATAACGGGCAGGCGGAGGGAGAGGGAACAAGCGACTCGAAAGAGCGAGCCGGTTGCCATATAGAGGGAGAGAGGGAGGGTACGAAGGGATGAGAGAGAGAGAGAGAGAGAGAGAGAGAGAGAGAGAGACATCGAGAGGGGAGGGCGCGCGCGCTCCTCCGGTGTATAAACCTTTCTTTGTTTTGCTTTGCTTGCGTCATTAGGGGTTGGGGATGGATGAGGCGAAGGCGGCGGCTGGGTGGCGGGTGTACCAAAGGGGGGACGGGGGGGGGGAGGCCACCACGGGAGAGGGCGTGGTTCTTCTGCAATCTACATATAGGCATCCGTGCAGACGACTTTAGTACGTATGTACGTATGTGTATGTTTGTGGAGATGCACGTGTGTTTTCCGTTGGTGCACACTGTGTGCTCCGGAATTCCCTGTCCGTGAGAGTCGTCGTCGTCGTCGGCGTCGTCGTCGTCGCCGCCGTCGTCGTCGTCGTGTCCCTACTTATAATTCGCATGATGGGTCGACACACGCTCGAGTTAAAACTTTGCCATGTATCTCGTGGCAGGGGCGCGCCAACCCCCCCTTCCCTGTTCCTTCTAAAGGGCGGCAGCCATACGAGGGACCGCGTTATATCCGCGTTTCGCGACGAAACAGACTGCGAAAATACGGCCGCGGATAATGTCGTCGCTGCTGGGACGTTTCGGGATTTTATGCCAACTTTTAATACCGCTCTTGCACGCCATCCGTGCCCGAATTCACGATCACTGGGAGGGAAGCATTTGACGGGAATTCGTTGGGTTCGACTGGAAAGCCACGTCGAACGAGTATTCGAACACTGATTCGTCACTTACCACTGACGCGTGGGGCACTTCGATACGTCAATATTTGATCGCGATTCATCGCTGGATGCCTCTAACAAGGAGATTTTAAATTTTCACTTCATCATCGACGGGCGACGCGGAACGGTATCTTGTTGGCCCCGCATAAATAGATCGACACTTGGCGGAGTAGTATTACCGAGATCCGATTGCGCGGGAACCTTGCACGTATACGTATTAGTTGGAGCAGCTCGTCTGTATTAAATGTCGAAGTCGATGGCCCCCGTTAAATAGACTCTTAAACGTTAACCTTAATACGACCGGGCGACAGTCTTGTAATTTACGTACGCGCGTGTCGCGGGGCAATTTAAAAATCCAGAACTTTGGAATTGGCCTTCCGCGGCGAGATGTAATCCATCCTTGTTTCTGAATACAACTCTATACTCGGCTAGTTTGGCGCTGTGTATAAATCTTTCAGGGATAATCATTTATGAAAAATAGAGCAATATTAAGCGATGTCGCTTTAAATGATTTTTATACAGAATGGGTACTTAATTAATGAATAGGGATAATCAAAATTTCCGTTGGAGCATCAAAATATTTATAATCATTTTATACTGTCAAAGAAAAGGAAGATTGCGAAGAGTGGAATATTTTTCATCGTTTGTCAATTTACACCCATTTTTCTACGTACCTCGGTTTGTTATCGATGCGCTTTTTACTTTATCGACAATAGGGGCACGTCTATTTAGAATTTATATGATACAACGCAAGGCTGTGTTAAAACTTTCCTACTTCTTCCTTACTCGAAGGAGATACTTTAACTTTTTCCGCCACCTCCTCCGTGCAGATTGACACTAAATGTGTATTTCCCTCGCTAGACAGCCAAGTGCGTTCACCGGAAACCTCGGTGTCGAAGTGTGGGTAAAGACTCGCGTTACCTCTGCTTAAATCCGATATTGAAGGTTAACGGCACGAGAGTCTGCTTCGGAAGCAAAATACTTACGCAGGTGACTTGTAGGCCAAGTGAAAGAGATATGTCCAAGTCGTAAATAAAATGAGATGCAAAGAAGTAGGTGTATAACTGAGTAAAATAGATAAAAGAAGAAGAAGAGGAAGAGCAATGCAATGCATGATATTTTTCTTCCTTTCTCTATGTTGGTTGCATCATGCATAGTCACATCGGAGATATTAAGCTTCGTACTTCGTACCATCTCCAGTTTTGTCACATGTTGAATTTGCATCTATCATTTGTACAAACGACGTCCAATAATGAGGAGATTTATGACGAATAGGTACAGTTGAAAATAGTAGTAGAAATGTAATTTTTTTTTAAAGAAACAGAGAAAATTGTGTGTCTATTATTTTTTGCGTAATTCAAATTTAATCTAATTCAGTTTAAAAATTTAAACTTTCCAAGTAGACATCTTGGGGATTTTGATGTACTCTAATATAATTGACTTATTTGTAACTTTTATGAAGCTGATCACTCAGTCGTCAGAAGTAGTTACACAGATAATTAATGGAAGAATTGTTTAAACCTACAACATGCTTTATCAAAATCTTAATATATTTATCTTGAATATGCAAATAAATGTCACTTCTTGGATTTAATCTTCAATATTTATTAGTTATAAGCATCTAATATCTAAAAGGTATATATAATTCAATCGAATGTTGGACTGGAGTACATATTATCGAAATGTTTCAAATATTATTCAATGCGAAATGTAAAAGCTGTGCAACTTCTTTGTGCCAATACCACTCACAGTTTTATACTACTTAAAATTTCAATCTCTCGAAGAATCCTTGAAGGATGCACCTTGCAGCAGATTCATTTCCATCATAACTCGAAAATATCACTAAAACATATTTCCAAATGTCTTCATTCCAAGAAACTAACATTCAACCATGTCCCTTGATATCCAACTGAAGAAAAAAAACAATTCCACTGTACAAATCAACCAAACAGTTCCCCTAACTAATCACTCAAGCACAATACCAACGACCATCCCTACAAAGAATAAAAAAAAACAACAATTTCAACAGCACCCGAAACATCCTCCCAATCTTTATTCCATTCCTCAAAACCCTCCTAAACAATCATTCCCTACATCCCGCAACTGTTCCATTTCTTCCCAATATCGCCTCTCAGATCTCGCTTATCACTCGATCATCCACCCTTAAGAACCCGCTACAGCCCCTTACATTCCAGTCACCGTTCCATCACCGACCGCTAAAAAATCTAAAAACCCTTAAAAAAAATATAGAAACCAACCCTCCGCATTCTACTTGCAATGATACCAGAACAACCTCTCGAAGCAGTCCTTCTTCATCGATACGGGCGATCGTGGCCAGAGGAAGGGAAGAGAAAAGCCCGGGAAAGAAACGGCCCGCGGGAAGAACTCGGGCAAACAGGTAGCTAGCGGTCAGCTGTCGGGGGTGGTGCGGGCAGTAGTCACGTGTCGCGTGGCCAGCCGAGCCGAGCCGGGTGGCTTATGTCGGCCGAGAGTGGCCGGCCCACGTGGTTCAACAGCAAAAACAACGAAAAGGAAGAAAGGCTTTCCAGCGGGCGTGCGGTGCCGTGACGTGGCACCGTTCAACTGGGGGGACGGGGGGTGGCGGAGGGAGGTAGGGGGGGGGGGCAAGGCGGGAGAGTAACGCAGAGATTTTATTGGCGTCGGTACGGGATGGTCCACTGCGTGGTCAGCTGGCGTCGGCGCGGCATTACGCGCGCGAGTCTCTCTTCTGACAGGGTGGAGTGGTAGGTGGTCGTGAGAGGGGTTCCCGGGGGGTGGGTTGAGAGGGTGCGAGTAGTCGTCAGTGCGGAGGGTGGGGCTCGGTCACCACGTGGCTGAGCACGTGGTCTTTACCCTCCGACAAGTCCCTATCCTTTCTTTTACGCTCTGCCCACGGTTTCGTTCTCTGCCACCTACCTCCTTCCTCATCCGCGTTATCGACGCCGTCACTCTTTGATATCCCCGTCTTCGTCGTCCTCCTACGTCAGCTCTTCCTGCAGCAGCTTCACCTATCTCGCACACCTCGACGCGTAATATGTACCGTGTCGCGTGCCCCTTTGCGCGATCTCCTCTCCCATTGGCGTCGATGCTGCTCGCGGCTCAGGCATCCCCATTCACTGGATCGTCGCTTGTATTTTTGAAGGTTTAGCTGGGTCGTTGGCCACGCCAGGCTTCTTCAAATTAATAGTATGCGATGGCGTATCGCGTGCGAGTGACACTCGCGCAGATTTGGAATATTTAAGTGACGGGAGTTGAAGCTTGCCATTAAACTCGTAAAGGGAACGTAGGTTCGGTTACTCTTGAGTCAAGTGTGCCTATTACGAGCATCGGGGATTCTGATCCATTGAAGGCCCCGCAATAAGAGAGCTCGCCATGCAAGTACATGCCTAGTTACGTGTCTGAAGTTAACAGCTAATATGAAGCTCTCTCGAAGCCACGCGACACATTCACGGTACACAAACGATTACTTTCTAATTACAAAAGTCGAGCACGTTAAATATTCAGCAGCGAACGCCCGAACGTCACGTTTGAAAGTCTCCTCGACAAGGGTGCCTCGTGATCGCGCATTAAAGAGAGACTAGATTTGCAGCCCCGATAAGCCCCGCGAGGGACGATTCGGTGGACGGGGTCGCAATAAAATCCGGCATGTCTAACTGTGACTAATATCGCATTGAACGTCCGGAATAAAATGTCCCTATAATCTAAGCTGTGGCTGAATCGAGGAAACCGAGGCTCGCAGTCGGAACGCAATCGGTAATCGCATAAACGCGATCAATTTTCCATAGAGGACGGAAGAGGAGATGATCAGGAACGTCGTTGTGCCAGGTGGAGCCAAGCGCATTGGTGCATCAACCGCAGGGGAGTCAGCGCAACTGCCGAAATTTCTCGCTAAAACCTGGCTACTCTCCCAGGAGCCGGGTTCGCAGGAACACGCACACGCGGATCCCTCGCAAGGGTGTGACGAATAAGCGAGCGTCAGGTTATTAGAGGGTGAACGCCTGAGTATTTCGCGTGTACGCGCGCACATATATCCCGCCACACGTCAGGGTATGTGGCGTGGATAAGGGTAAGAGTAAGAATAAGAGTAAGAGTAAGAGTAGACGAGCGAAAGAGGGGTGGGTGAATGAGGAGGTGGGTACACGACATGTCATGCTGTGCCTGGCTCGCCTCCACCTTCTTCCAACCGCCTCAGCCCACCGTTCGCCAGCGCTACCCCCTTGCCCCCTGCACCAGCCACCCCCAGAGGCAGCCTCATCCCCTCGGCGTCGCATCCACTGCCACATCGATCCGCCTTAATGAGTGGAAAGAATAAGACAGCCTCCCCTACTGCGAGAGCGGAGTTTCGCCCTCCCCTACGACGGCGAGCGACGTCGTGTATAGGAAAAGAAGGGGTCGCGGGAATCGGGAGACGGGCGAAGGAAACGGGACTCGAGCCTAGTCGTGGAGGACCAGAGGAGGGTTGGTGGGGTGCGACGACGACGAGGAGGGAAAAACCGGGGAAATAGAGGGCCAGAACGAGAGAGGGAAAAAGGGAAAGGAAAAGAGACTCAAGAAGAGTGAAGGAGAGGGCGAGACGGGGGTCGGGGAAGGTAGGGGGGGGGGCAGGGGTGGCTGAGTTTCAAGAGGTGAGGAGGTGATGGAGTTGGAGGCGGGAGGGGCGGTAATGCTCCCGTTGTTTCGCGAGTGAAGGAGGCACGCACGCACCCCCCCAGCTGCCATCCCCCTTTTCGTCCAACCGACCCCTTCCTTCGCGGGCCCCCCTCACGGCTCCGAGGAATGTTAATTCCCGGCGCTTTAATTCTTACGAATATTTCCCTCGTGCCTGGGGGACGATCGCGGGAGAACCAGAAAAGACGGGAGGTGAGGACGAAGAAAGACGGGGAAGAAGGTGAAGAAGAAGGGGAAGAACTAAATGAAGAAGAAAGATGACTAGAGCCAGAGAGGGAGAGGATTGCGCGAAGAAGACGAAGGAACAGAACCCCCGGAGGCTCGTCGTTCCTTACCATCTTGGCGTCGGCCTCGTCTCTCCTTATATTGTCCTTCTTCCTCTCTCTCTCTCTCTCTCTCTCTCTCTCTCTCCCCCGCGCCTTCCCTCCCTCTCTCTGTTCCCGCGTCCCTGCTTCCCTGTCGCTCATTTTCTCTTTCCACACTCCCGTAGTTCGTACACGACGTCTCGCGGATTTTAAGCTTCACGGGTAGTTTTCGGGCGCCTTGTGGGATTGTAGCTCGAGCGATTTCTTTTTCTTTTCCAAGGCGCTTGAACGGTTACCGTGCGACTGGAAAAGTGAAAACTTGACGCGCTCCGCGGTGTAAGATGGCTCATCGACTCTTCTCTGTCAGCTGATTAATTGATTGTATTTGCTACTCGGTTACAATCTGCGTGAAGTTGCGGAAATTATAGAGATCCAGAAGTGGTTCGAAGCGACGAAGGTAGAGGAAGAAGAGAATCCAATTTTTCTTCCCTCTCGAACGATTTACCGAAACAGTATTTTACAAAGAGGCTCAACGTATCGATCGAAACGTTAACACCGATTGGATCTTTCCCTTTTTCTTTTCTACCTTTTCCTGCATTACTCTTCATCGGGTGAAATTCTACGCAATTTAGGTGACACTATTCCGGGTGATATAATATTTTCGATCGTTCGCAAGGTAATCTTCGCGACGTTTGCATTCAATTGCACGATCGTAATTAAGAGTTTGCTGGGGTGGGGGTCAGGGGAAGTTCCAGCACTTGCACATCTTCAGAAATATTTGAAAAATTAAGAACTCCCAGCGTGAAGGTCTTCCGTGATTAAACGTTGAAAACTCATTGCATTACTGTGGACTCTATTGAAAATAATTTGACAACTTCACCAGTAACTTCTTTTCTCTACACCTATTGTATTACGAGGAGACAATTAAACCAATCTCGTAAAACCATCGGTTTGTATCGTGTAGCCCAGTCAATTCGTACAAAATCTGTTGAATTTAAATTAGGATCACAATTCTATATCACGATACTAATACTATTGTCCTGCTTACTTCACCAAGTAATACGTGCAATACTAAATTCACACTTCATAATTCCTCGTGCGAAATTTGATTATTATAGTTCAACGATATATTTTAAAGGCTCGTGCATCTATAATCCAGTGAAAGTATCAGTCATTAACATTTATTTAACATTGCTATTATTTTAAGAACATAATGCACATGATCGTGTACTAAGGCTTCCAGCTTCGCTGTCTGACAGATCCGATCCCGGGTCGATTCTACGAATTGCCCCATTCGATCTTATAATATGCTTTTCTTCACATCCTCGCTTATTGCATTACGTTAAGTACATACGTCCTGGACGCGTGGTGTGTACTACATAATACGTGAACTTCTAAGAATGTAATAGATAACAAGGCATAGGCAGCTACGTAACTTAAGGCAAACGCAGGCGTTGATATTTCCCAACACGATGAAGAAACGATGATAGATCGAAGTAGATTGATGGGAGCGAGAGAGGGGGAAGACGGGAGGTAGGGAAGCTATCGAGATACGAGAAAAAACCAGCAGGGAAAAGGGGAGACATTCGTAAATTACAGAGTGCAACCAGGATGATCGCGACAGTTGAACAGAGATGAATACGCCGAGGTAGGAGCAAATGGAGAGTCAAAGAGAAAAGCGTAACTACCTACCATGGTTTTTGCTGGACCGTCATATCCGGTCATCTGTCCATTGTAGCATTTATTCCTGGTCAGGTCATGGCTGAGAGCGTGTTTATTCGAATAAATCATCGATATACTTCAATGCTTCGGCATTGCCTCTAATGGCCCCTGTTGCCTACGCAACTGTAACGCGTATATACTTTCTATCGTGACAAAAGCTGTACGTCAGTTTGTTGATTTCAACTTGCTGAGCTTTAGAAAATTAACTTCGATGATGGATACTTCGGAGGATCAATTTTGACCCATAGCATAGTACTTAATTTTGTTCATACAGGTTATAGGAATACATACTAATAATGAATAAAATAAGTAGGTACATACAGAATTAAATTCATAAACCATCACTGAGAGGTTCTACTTTCATTGTCAGTGTAATAGTTAGTGTTAGGGGTGCAACATCAAATTATGTAAATAAATTACCATTTCGTTTTGAATCCACATTGCTAAGTCCTGCGTAATAAACCTTGTACTGTTAGACTCTATATGTTAAGAAGATATTCTATATACCGTCACCATAATTCACCGATATACCTATTCGAGTTTTCCTTTATTCTTTTTTATACTGCACGTTTGATGTGAAAAAGAAAATGAAAATGAATTTATATTCGCATAAAAGAACAATTACATTCTGCTCTTCTAGGAGGAAATTAAAGTGCCATTTATGGACCATAGGCATGCAGTATTAAATGCGCTAAGAAATTCGTCAATACGTAAAATATAAAGGAAACTTCATTTCTGCCACAATGTAATTTTCTTCTGGATGTGAATAGAGCACAGAAGTTTTAACATGAAGCATCATGTAATAATCATCAAAGTTTCAATGTTCTTGCTTACGATGCTTAGAGAAGCGCTGTTACCTCAAATTTCTTACAACTTCATTTGTAACATTATATAATACTAGTGTAATGCATACAGTAATGTGCTTATCGAGTTAATTAAGTTATGTTTTACCATTAAATGGCCAGAAGTTTCATCGTACAATAAATAAGAGGAAAGGTGTCAGCATCTTTATAAGGGGATACTATTAAACATTCCTTTTTGTTCTTCACATTTATTACGTATTTACAGAGTCTAACATAGAAAAGTGTCAACGTCACGCGTGGAGGGTATTAGGTCCATTAAGACGATATTAAAGGGAGACTGAAAAATGTAACAGACTTCATTTGGAGAAAGCAATCCTATTAAATTAGGTTGCGGCATTTCACCAGGAATTTCTTCATATTAACATGGTTTCCAATGCGTCTTGTTTCTGCTCGGTTTCCTTTACCGTCGATATTCCCTAGTTCCCCTTTATCTTACTCAATTCCACATCTCGATACATACTCTTGCCAGGCGAACCAGACCCGCAGTTTTGCGCGATATTAAATTATTAGGGGAAGGCATCCAGGCCTGTTTCACCCTCCACGGTCGAGAATCACATATTACATAATCCTTAGTCGTAATTCTCGTAGAAAAGAATTCCACATCAAAATTTATTGCCAGACATTCCTTAATATCGTGTTGACTTTTAAATTCTTCGATCACATCAATGGCAAGGGCAGTGCACCAAGTTCGAGTCAGTTAGTGCGCAGTATAATAATATTTTAAACACACCGAGAGCAATAGTTGACCGTTTGCGAGGATATATCGAGATCAGCATTTTCCAGATCTTCGATATAAGTACATACGTACTTATACAGAGATATAATAATTTTAGAAAAATTGTATAGACTCACAAATACAGGCTTACCACTCAATTTCAAGTAGACAGCCAGTGCAATAAGCAATAAAATGAAATGCCATACAACGTCGAAGACTTTTCCAAAATTTCTGCATACCATGTCAATTGATCGGAACGATCTCTTAACAAGAAATAATTGATGTTGGGAGCAGCGAGAGTTTCACTCTCATAAAGCTTCCCGCGCCTCATGTAACCAGACTGGTTACCCCGATAGTTGGATGGACCACGATTGCACGAGTGGCACGAATGCTCAGCCCCGTTTTCCTGCAATTATCGAGACTTCGCCCGGGCATAGTGGACCGTTCGCAAGTGCCGGTTGGACGCGGCGGTAGCGTAAATCAAAGGGGAACGGAAGCTGAACGACGGAAAATCGGAAATCTGGCGTTAACAATCGTGGCAACGTCACGCTGGCACGCCACCAAGGCGCGATCCTGCCCTCTCCCGCGCTGACAAACTGGCGTAAAACACCGGCCAGCAATTCGCGTCAGCGGTGAATAGCATCTTAATCTTCGCGCTGCAATCTGGGCTATAAACAACACGGCCCGCGATCGTTGGGCACACACGGAGGGCAAACACGTGCACGTATCGAGGGAACGGACGCGGAGGCAACGCCGCGGCTTGATCTAAAGTCGCTGCGAGCGATAAATTCAGCCGACGAATAAAATAGATCTCGACTAATTGTGAGAGATGCACGACACACTTGCACGCCTGAACGCCGGCCCTCCATCTCTGTTCCTATCCCCTGTCACCGCTTATCGCTGTCTCCTTTCCCTGGAGCACTTGGCTCCGTCTCCGTTCGCCTTATATCGGATCCTTTCTCTTTCTTTCGTGTACACATCCTTCCACCCAGCACCGTCTTCATGCTCTAAAACGTGGCATGCACTCCTTACACTCTGCACTGTCCTACGAAGGGGAGGGGTGCGGGGGAGCATAGGGGGAGGTAGGCTTCGATGCTTGGTTAAACCTCTAGGAGATCGGGTTATGCACACCGCAAGTTCGTCCACAGATTTACCGAGTGATGGGTTAGAGCGATGGATTAGACGTTCTGGGATGGTTTTTCGGGGCACGGGAAATGTTTGGTCAGCTTCCTTGTTGGGGGTGTAATTTCGATGTGAATGCTTTGCAGTTGGTTTAATTGCATTTATTTGGGTGTTATGCTAGGTACGATGGTTGGAAGGAAGTCGAAAATTGACCTATATGTGAGTGGGAATGAATTTGGTATTTATTCTGGGAGCTCTGTTAGTTTGAACAATATAACACGAGATATATAATGTCACCTCGTCAAATAATGATATTTTCATATTCGCCGCAGTGCGACTTTTTATAGAGAATATAATAACTGTCAGGGAAGTTTAGTTCGGTGTGATTTTAGTCTTCTCAGTGCTGGTGTAATGT
The DNA here is from genome assembly GCA_963932335.1 of Andrena marginata. Classification (NCBI taxonomy): domain Eukaryota; kingdom Metazoa; phylum Arthropoda; class Insecta; order Hymenoptera; family Andrenidae; genus Andrena; species Andrena marginata. Next base: position 33,733,103 of record OZ010662.1, read on the forward strand.
GTTCGAAATTGAATATTCACCTTTAATAAAATTATCCACGTTTCGCTAGTGGAAGTTACAAGATCTCTTTGTTTATAGAGTAATTCTGGTTACTGTTGGAAACTTTTGTTAAATAAATATTTTAGTTCGGAAAATTAATTGTAGGAAGAGTTCAGTTGGGTGTTATGAAGTTAATGGGCCGTGAAGTTAACAAACTTTTGTTTCTTTTAGGCCACGCATACTTTGGAAATATTCCCGTGATTTAACATGTTCCCCAACACCCGTCACATATTTCTGTCAAATCGATTTCTCATGGAAGACCAGCGTCGCACGTACCCGACATCGATAATTTTGCGTTATGAAATGTCCAAAGCAATTACTTACACAAGATTCAAACCGTCAACTTAGCCTTTGGATCATCTTTCTTTAAGAACCAAATTAAAAATACTACTAACTGCTTAAATTATTAAACGCCCGGTGATGGGAAACTTACTACGTCGGATAGCAAAATGTAGAAAATTAGCAAGAATATCCAAAACCTCGATCACAATCCACAAAAGTGTCACCAAAAGATCCTCAAACAAGGACAAAACAGAGCAGCCAAATCGCGGTCATTCCACACCTAATAGCCTTTTCCCTGATTGACATTCATTACTGAACATGCTACCTCGAGTGTATTCGCACAACTTCTCCTTGAAGCTTTTTTAAACCACCGAGCGAACACATCCCCGACGTGGACCGAGACCCGCGAAGGTGTCTCGGCCGAAAGCGTCCGGAAAGTCGAGCAGCCACGAACAAGACGCAATCGGCGGGATGTTCGTAGCCCTCGGTAGGTCTCGTGAGGAACGAGAGATCGCACGAGCGCAAAGATCAAGCAGGATCGTGCGACCCGGACCCCTCGACCTGTGTGCCTTCGAACCAAGCAACGAACGAACGAAACGGCCCCCTTTCGCCCTCTTCTGTCCCTGTTGTGTCCACGTCAGTCGCTGTGCTTGACCTGCTCTGGCGGACGGCCACCTTCGTTCGCCTCCCCAAGCCACACTGCATCCGTTGCCGCTTTGGCCAACCCCCTCCCCGTACCACCTTGTTTCCCCATCTCGCGTGGCAGAGATGTGATCCACGCCTGTGATGCAATAAGTTCGATTGTGTTACTTCACCGGTGCATGGGTCGAATTATGTCGGGTACGACCTGGGCCCCGTATATACATTTGTTGCGATCACGCGTCCACGAGCAAGGAGAAGAAGAAGCCGGGACGGGCCGGGATTGGTGGACGGATCGTGGGGACTGACTCGGCTGGTCGATAGTGAATCTTGAAAACGGGCTAACCGCGGCTCCACTTTATTGCACCGGCCCGTTTAGTAATCATGCCTTTGACATTTTTCAGCTGGCGTCCCGGCGCGGCGGTGCTGGATATCGACGGCCCGGCTACGGCAGGCTGGGTCAGGAGAGCATCGTCGATCCGATGTTTTAGGATTGATATCTTTTCGCGCTCTCGTGACGGGCTGCGGTCCCTGCTGCTGTTGTTTATGCACCTCGGAAGACGGGGCACGAGATACCTGCGCCCTACCTGCAGCGGGGATTCTCCCCGTTTCCGGAATCCAGGCAGTTTCTCCACACACGTGACGCAACTTCGCGATAGGAAGGAGTTATGTGGAGAAGTGATGTATAATACAGGAGTATAGTAGTAGGTGCAATCCTACTAACCCTACTAATAATGAAAGTGTGTTTGGATGTTTGTTACTTAATCACGTCGCAACTACGTAACGGATTTTTTATGAGATTTCGTATACACGTAGTCTAGGACCAGGAATAAGATATAGGATAATTTTTATCCCGATTTTTTTAACCGATCAGGACCGAATTTTGCAGAATTTCTCTCTGGAACTCTGTGGGAAATATAGGCTACCATGAAATCTGGGGATCTCAGCCCTTCCCCGTTATTTCACCTCCTTCACACTCTATGATAGTCAAAGTTTTACCCGGACAACGCCGGGTAATTTAAGCTAGTGTGTAATGATTTGTAGTAAGAGTAGAAGTGATATAGTAGTTCCTACGGCGGAAGTATTATTACACCTATGTTACACTCGCATTATGTACATGTAGCGAAGAATATAAATGAGAAATGAAAAGAAAAGAAATAGAATATCATATAAATGTATATGCAAGAAGGCGAGGCTGAGCTTTAACAGCTGCTTTTAAACCTGACCTTCAAGTAATGTAGTAATTATAGGGGAGTTTTCAACAAAAATCGTGTTTACCTTAGGCCCTTATTATATAGGATAGTAATGCTGGGCGCGAACAGACTAAACACCTAGTTAAAAATATGCTCCTACATGATTTCATTAAAACTTATAGGAACGACGAAGCTATAAGTGCCACAAACATATGTGTATTTATAAATATATAGGTAGATACTTTATAAGGTAAAAATTGGGAGCTTTACTAATCCTGGGGATGAAGATTAAGTCAGGGTGAGATGGTCATACGGAAGAGATAGGCAGTGACAGTATTTTTTAGAAGGAAACGCCTGATTGAGCTGCCTCGACGTGGGTACAAAGTGTCATAGAAAAGTAACATTCTTAGTTCAAAGTGTTGGAATAGAACGTTTTTAAAGGTTTCTAAATCTACTGTGAAATTTAAGCTAGTGCTTTAAAATGTTTGATTAATATTTTGGTCATCTTGTTTGTGTTATTTATGCTGAATATTTTTAATTCTCAAAATGTAGTTTCGATAGTGCATTGTTTACAGTGTTTTTAACCTTAAGGTATTCGAGGTTACGTTTGTTAGTCTAAGCGACAGAGGAATGGCTATCTTACCAGGACTTTAAGGGAAAGATGGTCAATTGTTGTCCAGGAGAGCTGGCCATAGCTGTATTTGATGTAATTTCAGATATTTTCGTGAAATTCGGAGAAAATTATTTGGAAACCAAGAAAAAAACAAGATTAGCTAAGATGTAAGTCATGTGGTTATTGGGCCCATGAAAATTGCACAGAGTTTGACACTGTGTGTCATACATGCGGATTAGAAGACTCACAGCAAGAGCCCAAAGAAGTTTTGAGCGGGCAAAAACGAAGGTGGACGAAAACTAGAAAGAATCTGAGATAACCAGTTAAGGACCACAACTTGTTAGCCTGAAAGGTACATATGACCATCTTTCCCGGACATTAAGGGAGATATGGGCAATCACACTTTTTTTTTCATTTGTAAAATTTGTATATTAAATAATAATTTTTCGTTTATTGGTATTAACGGACATGTAGTCGAAGGATTGAAGTTTCGTTCGACATCATTTTCGTTGCTTTATTTCAAATAGGTTGGTTGTAGCAGACTCTAAACGAAACTATGACCATCTCACCCGAACTTACCCTACATATTGAAATGTATTTCCTGGTACAACCAAAAAGTAATTACTCTATGTACAAAAATAAATTGAAAGGTCATAAACTATTGTTCTAGAAAGCTTCATTTTAAAGAAAATTGATGCTGAGAATTCGTCGGGTATTATGTACCTACGTGGGTAAACAAGATTTGGTAACGTGTCTGTCCACTACTCGCCAATTTTACTTGTGAACTAGCATCTCTCTGCTTCGATGGAATCATGATTCAACTAATAGAACATACTTTCACAAATCCCTTTTATGTTAAAAACTGAGCCTCCACTAAACACGCCAGTACTACAATCTAAAATATATATTTGGCTATGTACAGTAGTGTCTCGTTAGCTGGCCGGATTTCTGCCCTGTTAGCTGACCGCCGCTATCCCCACCAGTTCTTGGAACTAGATTCACGGAGCTAGCTTGTCCCGACACCCGAGCATATTTGTTTTAACAACCTACCGACTTAAGATCTCGCTATTTCGTACTGGGTATCGGTATATATCTCACCCGCATTCAATGTTCCTCAATCGCTCACTCGAATTCCTCGAACTCTACCTGTCCAGATAGATGGTCAGATATGCTCCCTGACCCCGAGCAGCTAACGCGGCACTACTGTATATCTAAAAAAGGTCTCCGAAGAAGTCTAACCCAACTGAAAGAAAAGGTTATGTGAAATTTTGAAAAATTAACAAGTTAACACTAGTGTCTTCTCTTCATGTCGTTTTCATTTACTAATAAAGGAAGTTAAGGATGGGTCCCTTGATCTGCAGTTCATGCTGCACTCTTTCAAGTTCTTAACAATATAAATCAGCATTGATAGTTGTATTTAGATTGAGTAATTCATAATATTTTTCGTTTGTTTTTTATCTTTACTAGTTAGAATTTCCGACTAACCTTTACTAATTTCAATTCACGACTGACTATTAACAGGTCATCTAGCGAATGTGTTGTGCGATAGCAGAGCATACGAGAAGGTAGCACTTACCGCTTCTTCAGCAGTATAATTGTTATGTATATAGATCTACTCATAATAACTATGCATCTACTCACAATACAAACGAAGTGGCAGACAAAAGTTATCCAGCAATCTACGTACATAATACCCCGTCAGCAACGTCCGAGCGTTGCAAAGTTGTACCTGGGGGCGTCGTCACCTACGTAGCATTTCGCGAATAGCGTTAATGCGCTGCAAATATAATCACTTTTGCAATCTCGAGGGGGAGGTGGTCGGAGGTAGAGCAAGAAAAAAAAGACGAAGAAAAGTGCGGTTTGCGCCTCGCAGCCGGTCGGCTCGGACCCGCCAACGCGCAGGTATACCTCGCCGTTGTCGGCGGGTAGTCGTCACTAGGCAAGGACGACGATGACGAGGAAGAAGCAGAAGAGGGGAGGCGGAATGCCGGTAGCAGCGGAAGCTAAGATGGCGTCGTGTTTACTTCGTTAAGGAGTTAATTACTCCTGGAGTCCCGGGTCCTGCCGCTACGGAGGACGATGGACGTGGGAGTGGCGGATGGTGGAATTTGATGTAGATGCAGAGAACGCGAGTAGAAGGAGGAAATCTTTCTCTCTTTCTCGGTCTATCTTCTGCCAGCGTCGCGGCGAAGAGGGTCGCGACTTAAGTGCCCCGCCGCCCGCTCGGCAAATCCGATCGAGGCCTTTCCACGGAATCTATTTATCTATTTATCCCGGCCTAGAGGTAATAAGCTGATATTAAAATGAGTAGGCAGGCAGCGGGCGTTCGGATTAACTTAGCTAGCCAACAGCGACGCGGAACGATTTGCGGACGTACGGTGCCAATGTGATTTACCACCATCTAACGAGTGGCTCCGAGGGGCGACGGTAGATGCGTTTCCTCCATCTCGGAGCCTCTGTTCCGTTTATTTATACCGTAGTCGGCGGTATATCTTATTTTATATGTCTAATTGAATCGGTTATTTCAGAAACGGCACACGTGATATTTTTGGCACCTTTGAGTCGGACACATGTATCTTTATACAGGTTGGCATGACGCATCGTTTGGTATAGAAATGATACATGTTCCACCTGCCCATCACTGTCACTTTTAAGCTAGAAGTTAGAGTGGTGAGATATATGAAGAATCTTCGGGTAATGCGGAAAAGGACTGCTAATTAGTCGTACGTAGCATTTTGTTAAGTTGACTTGTAAGTAACCGTTGTTGCTAGATTTTAAGCTAGAAGTTTTGGATACGAAACCCCCGAAAGATCTAGGAAAAAGTGATTCGCTGTAGAAACAACACATGTAAACATTCCTCCAACATTTTTTTGTTACGGATCTGTAATGGAAACTTAATTAGAAGCTTTCAATTTAAAACATGTATGAATCTTTTACTCATTGTTAGGGCAGGAATTAATGGAACGAAATAGTTCTTATCGTTTCTCTCAAAACCTGCAAATAAATAAAAATAGAAATATTAATACCAGTATTAATATTTTTTCGAAAAAATAGTTCTCTTTTTAATGTTAAGTCAATTCCATCGTACAAACAGTTTTTACAATTTACTTGAATTTAGTAAAGATGGAGCTGCACCCTTCCTGCTGCAAGTTTCCCAATCACTCACGATGGAACATTTAGGGTTCTCCACAAAACTAGGTGTTTGCTAAGTGCCCGCAACAACGGTTACTTACAATTCAACTTAATAAAATGCTACGTACGACTAATTAGCCGTCCTTCTCCGCATTACCCGAAAATTCTTCATATATCTCACCACTCTAACTTCCCTCCTAACGCAACAGTCCTCACACTAAAACCATCAATAAATCAAACATCAAAATTACTTGCGAATAATCTACAAAACATAACGGCTTCGGCCGAGCAACCCCCACCCCTCAGCCCCCTCGCACCCTTAGTACTCATGGAGTTAATCCAGGCGTGTCTTACCCTAACGAAATTCTCGGACGTCTCTGAAAGACTCGTGGCCTCTTGCGCGTTTTATTTCGGGGTTCGAAAGTGCGCTAACAAGTATATGGCCGCGGTGCTCGAAAGTATTTGAAATAAGGAGGCGGAATGCAGCACGTCGTTCGTGGATAGGGTGAATGCGGAGGCGAGCCGGGAGGCTGTCTGGCTACACCGTGGGTGGGGAGATTGGGAGGGGTGTAGAGCGCACTAGGCACTTCTAGCTTCCATCAGCAAAGTAATTAATTTTTAATGTACTTTGCCTGCTTATTTCTTTCGTATCATGGGTTTTTTCCCCCGTGCCTCCGGGGGGAGGGTACAGGCGCCAGCGGTACGGCACGGGGAAGGCGACGGTTATGAATTTCTAATGAGATTCCGCGAAGATCTGCGAGAGATTAGCGTAGCTGGAAGGTGGTACGTCGGAGGTAAAAGTGTGTACCTTGCATGTCTAAGACTGCGGCGACACTAAGGGACTGGTTTACGGACGAAAACAAGATGCCAATGATAGCCGAGGAGACGGGAGTATCAAAAGTGCGAATAGTATCGTCAGTATCGCCGTTTGAAGTCTGTGGGCACTCGTTGATTAAGCTGGATAAAGAGATATCTTGAGGGGCTGCGTATAGTTATTGTTAGTTCGAGGCAATTAAAAATCCTTTCGCAAATGATTTTACAGTAGACTCCCTCTTAGCCCTTGGCTGTCGCACTTATTTTTTCGAACGTAGTTGTCACGCGCCTGTAAATTTTGATATTATATCTTACGTCTAATTAGATAGACAAAGAAACCTACACACAATGCGGAATTACTTCACAATTTATTTTTTTTATTTTGTAATAAATTAATTTAATTTGGGACGACTGTACTAATTTATTTATTTTTTTCTGTGTCGGGGGGGGGGGGGGGGGGCAAGCGCCACGATTCACATTTTGATATCATCGCATTGATAGAACCACATGAATATTTTGTCAAGCAATGTGTTGAAGCTTGGACGTGGTTCATTTTGATATCCCCGTGGAAAAATGTGGTGATCACATCTACGTTTGATGGAAAAGCATTTGTCATTCCAGTTTAAACACCCCTTTTATGCCTTCTGTGGCAGTCTACTTATTCAACAGGGTGAATCTGGCGTGTAAAGTAGAATATGGTACTGACTTTTCTAAGTGAAGATAAAAGAAACTTACCTAGTACTTTGACGGGATTTTGATGAAACTTTGCAAGTTTCTGAGGTAGTCGAAGATGTGAGACAGCTACTTTTTGTAACGACTAGCGTTCCAGTTTAAAAGATAAAATCGTGCCCTGGAAATTAGCCATTTTAAAAGTATGTGGATTTTTGGTACATGTGGATGTAGACATAGTATAAATCGTAAATTTTTATTGTCTCTTTTTTATATGCAATGATGAAGAAATTTCTGAAAAGTGGATATCGTTTTTCTCATATGCAAAGTAAATAGCTATAATTTCTCCTACACGATTATTTGAATACTTGTTATATAAAAATTGACCTGTTTTGAAAGGATATATGCTATAAAAAATATATTTAGTCCCCTCTCATAGTAAAGTCTTAATGAAAACTCAAATGAAATTAAAATTAAAGTATTCTATTAACTATTAATTATTTTCTTTGAATATCCATATTTTGGAATTTTTATTTTAATTTTAATATTTCGGCATAATGTTCTGCAAATTCTAAGCATATTTTTCTATAATTTGCGATATCATTTAGGTTGCATGATCAGGTGAATTGCAAATATCCGTTCATGTCTTTCCGAGAAACCCTCCTGGTATTTTGTTGAATACTCCTGAAGAAGGTTTCACTTTTCGGACTCAAATTTCACACGAGAGATGTGGAAGTCACGAATGACAAATATCTTCGTCGAAAAATGAACGCATGGAGATTATTTGTTACAGGACATTCAGCCAAAAATACCCGCGAAAATTGGCGAATATTCATTAGTACATATCCGGAGTTTGCGTAATACCAACATAAAAAGACTACTTAGGTACACGCAACATCCACATTGAATTTCTTAAGAATATAAAAAATACTAAAAGACCCTATGAAAATCACATCAGTAGGCAGTATTACGTGCATTTAGATTATCGCCAACAACTTGTTCGCAAATATCACGAACGCGCCCTGGCGTTCGATAGCATCACGTAAACAATCCAACATTTTCGATTGCATCACCTAAACAACCCAACATTTTCGATTGATACGTAGGTAAGTGTGAATGGTTGCGTGGATGCTTCGTGCTGGGTAGTAACACGCGATGGAGGCACGCGGCTACGGGGAATGTACTTTGCAGCCGGGGTGGTTTCATAAATTCTCTCGACGAGTCAGGTAGCGCAGGTCCCCGAGTCCACTTGCTCCAAAGGAAGCAGGTAGGTATTGACGTGTATTTACGGTACTTCGGACCCTTGGACAACGCACGTGCTCACACGTCCCTCGACGCACACTTGCAACGCCGGATAACAGGCGGGAAGGCCTTGGTTCCGCCTATGCCTATGCGAATAACCATGGCTTAAGGACGACCATCGGTGGTCAGGTGCGCGTGTGTGCTCGGCTCGGACACCCCGATGGGCACGCCCGACCTCTCGACAGGCCTCTTCTCCAAGTTTTTCCACCTACCTGCTGCACTGTTGTTATATAGTATGGACAACGTCGTTAGGACGACTCGCGAATTAGCAACTAATTTGTTTTAGCCGATCTACGACAGATTTCAGCTTTGCTGTTGAACGTGCGCCAATATTCGTGGGTCAAGTTTCTGTTATCGTTCTGTTTCACAAGATTTATACGAGGGTCAGCTTTGTTTCTATATTCCAATTGTACAGAGCGGGCCAATAAGAATTGCCATCTGAAATAACTTGTTGCATTTATTGATTTTGTCTTTTTAAGTGATTAAGTTTTAAGATTACTTTTATTTTAGTTTATTCGCAACGTTTGTTATGGTTATTTGTTATTGTCTCTATTTTAGTTTAGTTTATAGTTCGCAGTTAGGCTTCCCAACAGTGTTACCGCTGCACCCTAACTTTACGCTTATTGACTATGCTCGCTGTAAATACTCAGGTTTCTTCTGTTTTGTGTAATAGAGATGATTAATAATAAAGGGTAGAAAGAACGTAATAATTTTAGCAGAAACTGTTTTGCATGAAATATAATATTTTATTGACTTGTCGAATAGATGCATTTTTCTTAATGTCTGAATACCGAATTTCCCTGATATCTTCAAATAGAAGCATACACCATAGGTAATTCTTCCATCACTAAGTATTTTTTTTAAACATGTCTTCCATAACACTAATCGAAGAGTCTTTTTAGAGAACAACTTGTAAGTGCAAAAAATCCAATTCTATACTATAGTATCATCCACCATTGGCACGTAGAACAATTTTCAATAAAAAAGAACAAAACATTTCATTTTAGCACTTAAAGTGTTTCCTACAAGGACTCTTCAATTCATTTTTTACGGTTCAATTGAGAAAATACTCGTAACGAACATGAATTTATTAGTCTCCACTAACACGTGACGTTATTCTAAATTTTCGAAACAAAAAATCACCGAAACCCCTATCAATCAGACTCGAGCCACTGGTTGCAGTGAGAAACTCAACATCCCCTAGATCCTTTGTTTACGATGCATCGTCCCAATAAAGAAACGTCATTACGTTTGCATTTCCCCGTAACAGGATGGAACTCCGGGACGCATTTTGCGGCCGATAATGAAGAATCTGGTGCAGTAAGCAAGCAATTCACCGTGGAACAAGAGGCTTTTGGCTCTGCCGGTGAACGTAGGTAAGACGACGAACATCGGTGATCAGGTGTTCGTGTATGAGTACAAACACCCCAATGGGTGCACTCGACCTTTCGTGAGCACTATTGAGGCTCTTCGTCCCTTTACCTGTCCCATTGTTAACCGTACAACACCGTTACTGCGACTCGTGCATTAGGCACTAATTTTATAATCCTCGTACCGTGGAAGCGTCCATGTGCCTCCCGTCTCTCATTGTACGGGTATATATCTTCCTCCTAAAGCCATAGGACGGGCCCAGGCGTCCTTTAGTGTACGGGCATTATTTAAAATCGTCCATTATCCTCCGGCTGCTTTCTTCCAGCGACGAATGCGTATACATCGGCAAGTTATTAGTCCTCCGTGCAAATTATATGTTTATTCCTGTGGACCTGCTGGACACCATAATACATTTGAATATTTTCCGAGTCTGTGAAATCGCAACCGATCGTCTGGATTAGAAAGGGTGAGGGGTATTATAAACTTCAGTGTTTATAGCCAGTATCTATATTAGTAAATGCTTTGTTGGCTGACGATGGAAAGTGGGAGGACTCTCTCGGATGAAAGATATATGTGCGCACTTCTGTAATTGAAGAATTTTAAATCCTACCTCACTAATTGTGAGTTAGAAAATTTGATTTTTAGACAACCGTGCTGTGACACTTTTGCATGGAGAATGTTTAGGTGTAGAGTACGTAATGTAATGGCTTGGTACATCGTTACATTTAATGAAATGAAGTAACAAAAAGTTGCAGACGTACCTATATCAAGGAATAGCGACATCTTCAATGCGCATGACCGAATAGGAGATTGGAAAATTGGTGTAGCTATAGGTTTTCGTTTCATAGTAAAGTACGAATTTTGTGGGGGTAGCGATGATTAGATTTGAAATTTCGGAGTCGACTTTTCCATCGCTCCTTCTCTTGTTACCGCGTATGCATTGAAGATGTTACTATTTCTTGGTATAACTTTGTAGACATCTTGATCGTTATTCAATTTTTTTCCTGTATAACTTATTTCTAGAGTCGATTGTATAAGAGATACACATATTACATATAACTTTCGTAAGTTGCGTAGCAGGTGTACACAATTATGACAGAAAGACTCATGATAACTACCGTCTTTTTTTGTGAAAAACGAATGCTTTGGAAACATTTACTAGTTTCAATCTGTTATTTCCTTAAAAGTGATATAGTTTCATTTGCAACGTATCGTTTGGTAACGGTATTGCCAGTGTCTCGATAATCATACAGATTGCCAAGCTGTCCAGTTTGTATTTGAAAAGTGTAGAGGCATCCTTACTTAGAATTCTGTTAAACTAATATAGCCAGTGCTCGTTTAACTAGCTCTTTGACAAAAACTTTTGATGTTTATTCCAGTTCTTATGGAAATTAAAACGTCATCTGGCATATAGTTCACCTTATATTTAAATATAATTATATTCCAGCAATGAAAACTTCGTTTTATATAGATATATAAAAACGCGTAGTTTCTCAGTAAGGTTTAACGCGCAGGTGTGGTTTGTATATAGGCTAAATTGGCTGCAGCCTATGGCGATAGAAATTGAAAAAGGTTTAAACGCAGAGGCTTGAGAGAACTTTAAAAACGATTTACTTCTTTTCATGTAGCAAATTGGCAATAACTCATAGGTGAGTTGTAATATTAATTTAATTTTAAAATTGTCTCAACGTCTTTCAATTCAAATATTCGATAATATTTCCCAGAAAGGGCAGCAGATGCTTGTTAGCCTAGGGGCGGCAAATCTTGAAATCCGCCCCTGTTTAACGCGTACCCTAAATATTTTCATAACCATAGAAATTATCATAAAATTTTCGCTCCGAGTTCATTTATTACTGAAAACATACTATTTCCTAAAATAGCCACTTTGTTTCAAAATACTAAATCCCTTTCTAAATATTCAACCTAATATGAAATCACGTTAATTATGAACAGTACAGAATCACAGCAATGCCTACGTATTTACATTGATTTTTAATACTCCTCTATCCCGTCCTACAAATACTAAATAGTACTCACTCTATTACGAAGCATTAGTTAAGAAATATCAACGCACACCCCTTTCGTAATCGTAATTTCGGAGCTGAGAAACAGCGTAGCAAAATTTCCTAATATCTGCGGCTCCGTTCGGTCAGACACCAATAGCTTTCGATCCAGCATCGACGCCGCGGGCATCGCGAGAATCATTTATCTCTTCCATCGGGAAACGATCTAGCGTCTGCGCCGCAATATGTCATTCAAATATTTACCAAATACTTGTCCGTATTACGGATGCAATTATCGGCGATCCGGAAGAAAAGCGCGTATCATGCCTCCGTCCCTCAGCCTCCCCCACTGCCAACCAAGCTGCCACCCCTCTCTCTCTCTCTCCGCCGCGAGTCGTTTTTCACGATTCAGCAGTTCCAATCTCAGCCATTCAGCCGCGCCGATCGGTCAGTCTTCGGGGAACACGTAAACCCTTTCTTTCGTGCGCATTATGTGTTTATCCTCCTTTATCCACTTTCCTTTTGTTCGCTTGCCTGGCCGTCTAACGCGGTTCTTTCTTGGACGTTCCATCACCGATGAGCAGGTAGTAAGCCAGGTTCGTGGGTACAGGTGCAGCTGCACCCACACGGGCACTGCAACACCCTCAGGGCAATAGAGTAACCAGAGTGTACCTAGGTACTCTTGACGACTTCGGTTTCGAAAAGGAGACGAATCGCCGGCGTTTTACGAGGGGACAGTATCGTGCCTTTTGCACCCCGGTTTATGAGTGTCGTCGGCTGGACTCTGGAGAAGGACGGTGGGATATGTAGTAGGTATTTGAATATGGGTTTCGGTTTTCCTGGACGAATCTTGTATAGTTATAGCTAGATACTTTCGGGAAAATTGGGCTGGGCTTTTGGAAAAGCATCGTGGTATGTGTAATTTTCAATGTAATTAATCTTATGTATAAACAACGCTGTTTATGTTGTACGAGTAAGGTGTTAATGTGAAACAGGTGCTCAAATATCCTGTCGTGTGAATTCGAAAGGGCGTATCGGGTCAAAAGGTGGTTCCGAGATAAATGAATTTTAGTATTCTGTGCTATGCCATCGGTAGGTATGCTATATAAATCGGATTAGGTTAAATATTCAATCTGGACAAAAAGGGGTCTCAATATTTGTAAAAAACCCGTAAAATATATTATAAACTTCGAAGGAAACATTGATAGATATGCCTCAAATCAGGAATCGATTTCAAATACGTTCGAAATGTTAAATGTTGTATCAGTTTTAATACAGATATGGCTTTCTTATTTAATATGCATATCGATAAACTATTTTTCAACAAAAACAAAAGCACGAAAAATTTAAATATAGAGTAATTGTAGAAAATTCAAGGCTCTTTTAAGGGGACTTTCCACTGTGACGTCCTGATAAAGTACCGCTGTTTGGAACCTTTTTTGTCACAAAAAGAATGTGTTTATTAAAGTGATGTTTTCTCTATCTGTTAATACGTGTTTTAAGAATACAAAATTATTTTTTTCACATTTTTGTAATGTTTGCTTGCGCCAAAAAAGGTGGGTGTAGTATGCGCTGTAAAAAAAAGACATCTCGACTGCGCACGCGATTTTCGAGAAACCGTGTGTCTGAAACAGAAAAAAAACAAAAAGATTTGTAATCAGTATGACTGTCGCTATGGCAGGGACTAAGATTAATTACATTGATGAAGAATTAAGAAAATGGCGGACGTCCAGAATGGAACTATAGAAATTAGCTAAATTTTTTAACCGTTCTGCGGCGCAAAAGATGAGAAAAAAACAACGAAAATGTATCATTCTAGTCCCTGCCATAGTGACAGTCATAGTGATTACAAATCTTTTTGATTTTTTTGTTTCAGACACACGGTTTTTCGAAAATCGCGTCCGCAGTCGAGGTGTCTTTTTTTTACAGCACATACTACACCCATCTATTTTGGCGCATGCAAACATTACAAAAATGTGAAAAAAATAATTTTATATTCTCAAAACACGTATTAATAGATAGGCAAAACGTCACTTTAGTAAACATATTCATTTTATGACAAAAAATGTTCCAAACAGTGGTACTTTATCAGGACGTCACAGTGGAAAGACCCCTTCATATTATTTGTACAAAATTTCGATAGGGCTTACCATTTTTGAGAAATTCTTTAAATCCAAACTATTGATAAATTCTAAACTTTAAGGCCTGGTCGGCACTCTTTCCTGTTCTCCGATTGCAATAAACTTATTCGGGGGTTATTTTTTATCAAATGGTACTGTTCCAGGGGGTGAGAGCAAAGAAATCAAAAAAAAATTCGACATGTATAAATAAGGGCCACCCATGTTATGAATCACCCTGTATACTCTATTCTCCCATCTAAACTCTTCACCCCATAACAATTCCATAACTACGTATTTATCTTCTGCATCCACAAATCCCTTAACAGTTAATTCCTTAATAATTAATCCTTCCCCTAATTCCGAATAATAAATTCCTTCCAAACAAATTCAGCTTGTCGATAAATATGGACAACCCGCATTATCGATATTCCTCAACGACATTACCGCTACCAATGCCATTACTTAGGTTAGTACTGGGCTACCAAAAGACGGTTCGACGAACCAGCCTTTCCCAGGATTTCGTTTGCGCGAGTACCGCGGATTGCGCGTAACAAACGCGAAAGCAGAGCGAAGAAGCTTAGAGTAACGAGCTGAGGAGTAGGAAGAGTAACGAAGGGGGTTGAGAGCGATGCGGTGGGGGTTAGCGTGAACTAGGTGCAGAGGGGCAATAATTATGAGACATAAAGTGACGAACGCGAGCGGGTCGTTGAGGGAATATGGCCTGCCCGCGAGACCCGGTGAAAAGATGGACGACCTGCACGCAGAATTCCATGAAAAGGGGGGCCAGGGGGGGTTGGCTAAGACAATGTTGCACTTCTCTGAAGGTCCAAGAGGCCGAGCCATTAGCGCGAGTTCCATACCGGTGGCCGAATGCCAAGTGCCCTTCGTTTCAGTAAGCTTCGCGAGGGACACGTACCGAGAGAACAAAACCGGAAGGATGAATAGAGACGAACGGAAGAGGCGAGCGGAAAACAGTGTGTTAGGGTGAGAGGCAGAGAGAGGTAGGGATAGAGAGGGAGAGAGAGAGAGAGAGACGGTAACAGTAGGCGCGATAGAGATGCGGAGAGCGGAAGAGAGACGGACAGATCGAGTGCTTAAGGATGGCCCCAAGGCCTCTTGCCTTAACCTTACTCGACAAGGCAATACCCCGCTTCTTCTTCTTCTTCGTCTTCTTTCTGCCGTCCTCCACCTTTTCCACCTCCCCCTTTCCCTTTCGAACGGGGACTTAAGTTCCGCGTGCAACGCTTTGAACCCTTTCACGCACTGCTCCGCGGCGGAAGTCGAGTGGACCGCTCCGATTCCCCAGAGTTTTTCGAATTCAGATCGTGGCCGCTAAGCGGAGGAGAAGTTAATTGTGTATTTAAGTATGCATAATTACCGAGCCGGCGAGTGAATGGGGATAGCTAATTACCGCCGGTGGAGCCTTTTTTGCTCCCAGGAATTATATGTATATTATACAATGCTTTGAATCCGTGTATCCGCGGAGTTGTTCCGTTTAAACATTTTTATTTAGATTTTTAGGTAGCAGCGGGCCCGGCATTGAATTGCGATCGCTTCGAACGCAGCCATGCGGAATGTATTATAATCAAAGAAGGCATAGGATAAAAGGGCCATTCGAATGGTCCCTTTTTATACTCGTATCTTTATGATTCGGATGTTAAGTATTTATGTGCTGTTTTTTTTTTTATAATAAAATTCATTCCGGGATCTGACGAATTAGAAATTATTTGAACTGGACGTTCAAGTGTGTTTGTTAGTGTGGTGGTTTTATTGAGGATTTTTTTATACATATAAGAAATCTTTCTATCTAAAGGGTTGAAAGATAAATGCAAAATGTTGATCGTAAGATTTATTGCGAAATCTTTGCTACGAACATTTTCGTACTTCCGCATCTGCCCTTATTGCATTTAAATGTGTACATTTTACAAGAGTGCGGTGGTATTTTGTTATTGGTGGGTCGTTCATCGTTGAAGGATTAATTAAGTCGCAGCACGGGGAATTAAAGCTCAGTGACAACCTTGCTGTCTCTTCTTTAGTCATAATTAATTTGTACATCGAACTAAGAGCGTTAGAAAACTCAGCGAATTATTTCGTCCGTGGATTCGTAACTTTAACGATGTTCCTTGAACGGGGGCTTCCTTATGGAAATCCAGGAGAATTTTAAGGGTACAAATTCCGAAGTACGTTTGAAATAGCTTCTTCAAGCTGCACTAATTTATACTGATAGCATTCCTGCCATGCTATCTAATGCAAATTATAAATTTCATAAAGGAGAAGTGTATGAGTGTATTGAGATATATTAACAAAGCAATTATTTAATCTAGGTATACTATTATTTATTTTAAATATTTTACTTGTTTCGAATCTTTTACAGTTTTTCGAAAAAATACGGATTGTATTTTAAACTGTATAATTTCAAAAGAAAAGTGTGGCAGAAATTTTAAAATGATGGGAAATGGCAGTAGGTGCTATTCACGGGAGCAATTCACTTGTCTTCGAGGCTCGTTGTAAACGAGTGTCGCAGAGGCACCATAAAAGCTGGTTACTTTTTTTTGGCGTAGCGCGATACTTAATGCCTTCGATTTACGGTTGTTCGACGGTCCGCAAGGTGCTTCTCGCGACAGGTAACGCTATAAACCCAATATACAGTTTCTTAGAAGGCTGTCCTTCGTGTTAAGGAATTATTTTCGTAGGTATATGGCCGGTTGCTTACGGAGTATGCGCGAAGGCAAAAGTGAAAATTTTATGCCCAACGGATTCCTGACGATTTGTAGCTTTCCACGCCTACGCTTTGCTAGTGAGACGCCGTAAAGTAACCCTAATTATAGTTTCTCTGTTTACCGATCCTTATACTTATGCTTCCCCTAGGATGGCATTATTTATAGTAGCCGTGTTTCAGTTACCCTCTGAGAATATCTTCATACGATTTCATACTAACCAGTTTATTTAATAGTAAGGAGACCGGGCAACGCTAAGTAGTTTAAACTAATTGTAAGTAGTAATCGATAAAATTAAAATATCATTCTAAAGATATGATATTCTTCTGGTATTAAAATGAATTGGCCCTTAATGTAACAAATGTCACGAGCTCATAACGAACAGCTGAATGACATTCTCGATTTTTTCAATTTTATTTGAAGCCCAACTAAGCTACGTTGTAGTTAACTTTATCTTTTATTAAACGTAGGGGAGAGTCGTGCAGTGCTGACCAGCTTACAATACCGACCAAAGCTAGTTCTCGGGTCTTCGACCAAATATTTGCACTTTATTTGAATTAACCAATGAAAATCACAATTCTCTATAACCCATTTCGGGGCCATATTGTTTACTCCATTGCTTTCGATGTTCTGAGGCATTAAACGTATACGTTGATATTCGGTAGGTTAAAAGTTATTTTTTAAAGCTGATCTTTTGTTTTTCGTGTAAGTATACTATCTCTAGTCTATTAAGTTTAACGAAACGGCCTAGTTTTGCAATATTTTTTTGTACATAATATACCATGATCTAAAATGTTTTCCCGTGTTTGTCGTACAGTACCGACCATCCAGCTGTCGTGCAGTAGCGACCAACAGATTCAGTCACCAACTAGAGACCAAATTTTTCTTATCAGTAAGTTCAATCTGTTAGCAACTCAGATTAATTTATAAGATGTTCATTTAGCCTTCCTTCTACCTTTGCCCGCAGAAAAATAAAGTAAATAAGGATAAATATGATAACCTAACAAACAGGAAGTTTAGGATTTAATGAAGAAGTTATCCAGCGTGTTATTTGCAAGCAGAATTGGGCATTAACTAAATAAAAAATTATGTAAATAAGAATAAAATAAAAGTTTCTTTAACTTTAGATTATTCGACGAATAAAGTTATTTTTTTTCGATGAGAATTTATTCGACGAACATAGTTAATTTTTTTATTAAACGAATAAGGTTAATTTTTTTTATTCGTTATTAGAAATTTTATTTAAATAAAAATTTTGCCCATCTCTGTTTGCAAGGATCATTTGACAAAGATTGGGTGCAGTGTACCGAATGTGACGGTTGGGTACACGTCGAATGCACAGATCAAGAAAATATTAATTATTTTACTTGCGTGTTTGTACACATCAAATTTGAAAAAAATCTTCTATTGTACTAATTAAATGTCTTTTTATTAACATTGTTAATCATTTAGACTTAAAATCGACTTATTTAATATTTGGTGGGTACTGGACGACAATTTTTCGTTTCCTAGAAATTACATCTTTTTTACTTTTGCGAATTATCAATTCTTATTATTAAATTTCACAAAAATAATTTAATTCCTTTTACTAAGTTCTTTTTATACTACAAACACGTTCCTGAATTTCTGATTTTTATCGGCTCCATCCCAAGATATAACAAAATAACTTAGAGCGGTCGGTACTGCACGACTCTCCCCTACATACAGTTACTCTAAAATTGGTTCACAAAAGTCTGTCACGTTCGTTCGATCACATTAATAGCGATATTAATGCGGCAAAAACTAATTTTATTATTTTCATCATTGTTGTGTATATTTTCCTATTTAAAAAAGTTTTCTTAATTGTTAATTTCCAATGATGTATGTACTGTAAATTTTATATAGGTAGGTACTGTTATCTTTTGCTTCCTGACTTTCACTTCTCTTATTTCTTTCATGCAAATATTATTATTCTTTTCATGCGTTTCCTCTAGAGCTTGTTTTATATAATTCAGTTTATTTTATTTTCGAACCGAAACAGTGAAATATGTCACAAAAGAAGATAAAAATAAAGGACCTCATTAATTATGAGGATGGGTTGCAGTAATGATATTAGCAGCATTGAAGACGAGTTTAAATTTGATATTTCCGGCGTTGAAAATGAAGATCCTAGTAATCACGTTAAACTATCTTGTTATATACCTATTATTATTCTAAAATCAACCAAACTTCCATCAAACACAATATTGTCGGTGATAGTGCAAAACCGCGTATGAGCAGTTTGTAAATACCGCGGATCTGCAAAAGTAGCAAACTTGAGATTTCGCGCCAACGCGACGGTTGCCAAGTGCTGTATTACTGTTTTTAAAAATCACATCGTTGATGTTAGTATTTATTACAAAGAGTGCTAAAACTGTCCCAAAACAGTTCCGTCAAAGAAATCCCTTAAAATGGCTAAAATATTAAGTTTTTCCTTCCTCCTGTAAAATCAGTAAAATGCAAATCCGCGGTATTTACAAACTGCGCATACGCGGTTTTGCACTATCACCGCCTATATGTTTTCCTTAAACCTAATATTCGTCTTCGGTACATAATTTCGTTCAATAGGACTAGAGTTCGTTGGGCTATACAAGAAAACTCTTGAAATGCCATTTTTGGCGTAAAAGAAAATGTATATTTATGCCAAAAAAAAGAATAAACCTAACCTAACCTATAATTTCGTTCACATACCTATACCTATACAAAATATCCTCGACCTACCGGTAAGTAAGTACACTAAAAAGTGTTCTCCGCCGCAAAGGACGAATATTTCGGGTCAAGTGGTATGAATCTAAGAATGAAGAAGCAAAAGCGAGGTATACATTGCCTTTCACAATTAGTTGTTCTTAATTTATGTGAACGTACTGCGAGTCACTGTGTGTACGTACATACGTATACCTAGCGATGAGATACTTTTGGGCGGTAGTGTGTATACTGAACGTCCCGGACCAGCAGAAGGTACGAGGGAAAAGGCAGTTGGACCATGAATGAACCTTGACACGACCTCGCGAACCCGACACCGATCCTTGAATGAATCTAACTATTCCTATACGCAGGCTTTCGAGGAGATGCAGAATCCCTTCTAGCTCTACGTATGAATGAAGACAGAAATAGCGGTGTCAGGAAGCGGTGCCATAATAAATACCACGTCTACTGGCTCCTCTCGCTAGACCCACTCCACCTCTGTCTTTCCTGTCTTGCCTCTTTCCAAAATGAAAGCTTCTTAATAATGATAATAAGGACAGCCGTTTCGTCCCTCTTAACTCGGCTAACCTAATCAACCGTTTCCAGACAGTCTTTCCCTCCCAGTGTTTCTGTATGCACATTCATGCCATCGACCGTTCCACGTCGACTTGGAATAGCATTCATAATCCCAAATATACCCGCTAATGGATGGTCGAATTTGAAATAGATATCGCGACAGGATCGTGTCCAGGAAACGAGCTTTTTAAACATTCACGATTCCCCGTCACTGAAGATACAGATGTGTCCTTATGCGTGTACAGATTATTACCGAAGATGTACATTTCCTTTGGTATTTTAGCCCACGGACGGTATATCTGTACATCGGGGCAAGGAAATAGTAATGAAGTGAGTCAAGAGATTTCCGGGTTGTATAAAGTCCCGAGTGATGGATAAAAGGGACCAATTAAACGCAGGTTTGTGAATCAAATCTGCGAGAGGTACAACATGTGATGCTATGTCGGAATGTCCAATGCAAGAACTGTTTTCATATGCTGGCTTACTTATTGTCTGCTAGATTTTCGAGTTTGTCATCGCTTTCGTGTGACATTAGGGTGGCCCTTATTTTCAACATCCGATTTCTTTTGCTCTCACCCTCTGACATGGTTCCATTTCATAAAAGAATAGTCCCTGTAAAAGATTATTGCAATCGGACAAGAGGAAAGGGTGTCGACAAGCCCTTAAAGTGCAGAATTCATCAATGGTTTGAATGCGAAGAATTTCTCAAACATGGTAAGTCCTATCGAATTTTACGTGAGTGGCGTTAGCTTACGTTAACAGTACATTTCCTTGCTATCATCGTGACAATTATACGATTCTAAATTAACCCCTCTTTAAATTGCTCCTACGCTACTAGTCCATAAAACGCGAAACCTTGTATACAGTCCTGTCTCCAGCTACAGGCCCTTCTTACCATGAATTAGGATCTTAAAATCTTCCAAATCAGACGCTATTCTCTTCACAAATGATAAAGAATACAGAGGGCAGTGTCGCACCCGTAATCCACGAACTTGGAACGTCAGCGGTTGCACAGACTTCTAGAATTCCTATTTACACGGCCAGTGGAGGGTGGGCGCCACGAAGCGCTCAGTGCAACCAGTTCCGTGTGACCTTTCGTCGTCTCCGTCACCAGACGATCCCGTGACACGGTACAGTTGTACGCGGTGCTCGATGACTCGAGTCAGCAGGCCGCTAGTTGCCAAGCGAATTTATCGTTTGCAGGACTCCGGGCCAGAAGGAGTGTAAGAGGGAGAATGAGGGAGAGATAGATAGAGAGAGAGAGAGAGAGAGAGAGAGAGAGAGAGTGGACGGAAGGGTGGGTTTCTGGGGTATAGTTCCATCGTTAAGGAGTCGGAGGGCTGTGGGGGCTGGATAGGGAGATGGTTTAGGGTCCATACATAGAAGGAGCCGGCACCAGCACGTATAAGGACGGAACGTGTGGGGTATTGACTAGCCGGCTGGTCCCGGCAAGGGTTGCGGCTAAGACGGAGCAGAAGAGAGACGAAGAGGAGAGGGAGCACCTGAAGAGATGGAAGGAGGTGGACGGAAAGCAAGATAGAAACGCACGAGAAAGCGAGGAAGGAAATCGAACAGAGAGGGAGAGAGAGAGAGCCGGAGGAAGAGGTGCACGGCCGCACAGGGCGAAGGAGAACGGGCGCGAGGGAGACAGAGGGCGAGCTCTCTCATTGCTAAAGGTGGTTCTAAGTTGGGAGGATGAGACGCGTAGGGTGGTTGGGTGGACTACCTAAGACTGATATGGATTGTAGATTATTCTGGACCTCGGGGTGCGGCTTGGCCAAGGGTTAGTATCTCAGAACCCTTGGCGTTTACCTCTACCCTCCTCTCTTCTTCTGCCTCTGCCTCCTTCTCAACCCGCGTTACTAAACCTCTCGGCGTCCACCCACACTCGCCCCCCTCCCCCGCCCTCCCTTGTCCTCCTCCACCCCTTCAGCAACCACCGATCTCTTCGTGCTTCCTGCAAACCCTCCAGCGCGTTGCCCACCGCCCACCTCGCGGCTCCTTCTCGCAGCAGTTCGTCTGTTCCGACGTGGCTAGGCCTGCGGCCGATTACATGCCTCCCCGTAATCCGATGTTGCGCGAATCCCGCATTTCAGGTCGATCCCCTGTGTTCCTGACGATTCAAAACCTGCGGAATTTCCGTGGCGGGCATCCGTCCGATAGGATCGCCGCATAACTGATTCCCGTTGCTTCTTATACACCGCTCGTAATTGTCCGCTCCACCATACGGTTCCTCCGTCACGAACTTCTTCTACGACGTTAGTTATTATCCGATGGACGACTAGATTCTGTACTTATTTCGCTTTAGAGAAACTGATGCAGCATTGCTCGATGGCTCTCAAGTTTCAAGTGGAGGCTCTGCCATTCGGCTACAGACAAAATCAACCATGATTCAGTGATCTTACGTCGATCTGGGTCAAGATAGATGGGAATTGACTTATAATGCGGGAACAAAGGAGTTTTGGACAGATACTTACGAAACATTTTTTAATTTCATTCCGGCTTCTACCACGTGCTCGCAAAGTTTGCCACAATCCTTTTTGAAAACCCTGTATCTAGACTACATTAAATCTATGATAGTACGTTGCGGCATCTCGCTTCTGCATAGTGTCTATAGCTGCCGTTGTCTCTTCGTGCAATGAAAAAATATTATTATTATTATTCTGTACTCGTATAAAAACGAATGGAATAAGATAAGTACCTCATTTTAGTTTACGAGGACAACACGATACTACCTATCACGCAAGTATAAGCGTAGCGAGTCGCACCTAGTGGCTCACAGTCTATTTAATCGATTGGTCCAATCACATCTCACAAGGTTTTTAGACCGACGTTAACTTCGCGCCCCTGAGCAGCACGTTGCGAAAGTTCGGCTACTCCAAGACACGCAAACTGCAACCGTTCATGTGTTCTTCCCTTTAATCCGATGCTGCCAAGTTGTGTCTCGTGTTCCATCCTCAGCGCGGGATGTTTCCATTGCGTTTGCGCTTTGAGGCTTGGCCTACAGGCCCCCCGAACCTTATTATTTTGATCTTCAACCTCCTTACACAGAGTTTAAGGCTGTGCTGGTGCAGAGTACAAGTTTATTTGTACTATACAAATTTATAGGTATAGTAGATTTTAGTGTTCGAAATGAAGGCTACTGGATTGTATGGTTTAATCTAGTGGTGGGACTTCGATACGCTGTCTGGGAACTTTCCTGACCATATCAAGAATATTGAGTGTCGAGACAGTTTGGGTCTGCCTGGAGACTAAAATAGATTCGAGGGTCTTGAAAATATTCAAGCTTTTGAAAATCTTGGCCAGGCTTGTTGATATTGCCACGATAAATAAGAATTCGCTTGGGTTTCTGAAGTAGTCGCTTCGAATGCAAGTTCGACACTCAACAATTTCAGAATCTTCAACACTCTGTAAAATTTGTAAGATTGTACAGGGCTACCAAACACAAAACTCTTGTAAAACGTTTTGGGACATCTGGAATTTCGGGCTCTAATTCAAGACGTTTTCAATTATCTCGATTCCCATCACTAGTTTAATCCATCTTCCTTCTAATTGTGTGATTTCCCGTTTGTACCACTTCTCGGGGTTTGGAGCCAAGGGAACCAAACAACGCGTTGTACGCTGGGCAAGAACTTATGACTCAACCTTTGTAGACACAGCCTTCCAATTATCATAATCAGTTTCAAGGCAATCGTTATATCTGAATTATTAGAGAGAGATTCAATGTTATGTGTCCAGATAGTACCTTCGAAACAGAAGCCTCGATCTGTCCCCACGATCAAATATTTTTTATTCCCATAGCTTGTTTCTAGAAAAAGTGAAGAGCCCAGTCTAGGGGATTATAGTTACGTCGATTTCTGTTGCCGATCACGCATCCCGTGCTCTTATTTTTTACGGCTCGCTCGCAAAGTAGCGGTGCATTGTTAATGACGGTTAATGACAGTTGTTACCGCTCAGTTGGCAACTATTAGCCTCTCGTGTGCCTGGTACACCGGGGCACACGCTCGATAATTGCGTGTAGGGTGACTGTACCTAATATCGCCAGGCAAAAGTTAAATCGCTGTCAATTGAATAATAATTGATATTTTTGCATGCAGTTTGTTTCAAAGTAAAGAGAAATTATTCATCTTTCATGTAGTATAAGTTAGAATCGTTGAAACCTAGAAATTTTTAATTAGGACTCAAAAAACGTGAGACATGCAAAAATCGGGTCCTGAAAAAAGTGTACCTAATATCGCCACCTCAAGAAATATTGATTAATTCATGTATATATGAGTTTTTTAAGTCATTTTCACACGTGCTTTTATTATATCTTGCACTACAAATGTATTTTTATCCATCTTTGATTTTATTTTTATAAGAAAAATATAGAATTTAAAAATATAGAATTTAAAAATATAGATGTTTAAAGTATTTTATTTTTTACGTTCCGATGTACACATTCGACAAATAAAGTCATTTTCACATGGGCTTTTATTATTTTTGCTGTATAAATGTTTCTAACGGTAGGCGGTATTGGGAACACACATACTGCTACAAGAAAAACGTTATTTTCATTATAAAAACTATTTGAATCGATTACAGTCCTTAACTACATCATTAATTAGGTTTTTCTAGTAGATATTCTTGCATTTACGGAATTATTAGACTTACCTTCTCCGAATGGGATGTAAAATTGTGACAGTCCAATAAATTTTTACACTATTAAGATTCAGTAAAATACTTCTCTTTCTGTAATTTTTGATCACATGACGCTGCAATTACAGTATGTCTTCCTGCATATGGTTAGGTTCTAATTGAGTGCATAACCGATAAATTTTAGTGCTTACTTTGCGAGATATAGGGGGTGGCGATATTAGGAACACTGGCGATATTAGGTACAGTCACCCTACGTTCCGTCGAACGTCGTTTCGGAACGTCTGGCTGGCACATTATAGCTACTGTCTTTTGGATTAGTTGTCTCCATCGTTTTCTGGATATAGTTACCCGTTTCGATATTTGAAAATCTCAATACTTTTTAATCTGTCGCTGCGTATAATAAAGACCCTTTCACACGGGATACTTTTGTAGCTTACGACTGATATTTCGAGTTATTTACTTGGCAGAGACAGCACTGGTTTAAGAAAGGGAAATGTCACAGGAATATATTCGAAATACCAGTCCCGAGCTACAGAAGCGTCACGTGTGGAAAGGCCCCAAGGCTAGCACGTCGCGGTTACAGCTTCTGAGATACAATAATCTCCTCGATTTCGTAGATGACGTAGATATCATTATCCACTTTGATATTTGGACACCGCCAAATCGACTTTGAAACTCCTAACGTTGCGTCCAGTCGCGTATAGGAAAACCTACCTTAATGAAAATCACGGGCGATTTGAGCGTGAGCGGAATTCGCCCTTAATTTATAAATCGTCTCTAATTTTTTGCATCTACCTTCTCGGCCACTACACGCGAATCTCGCACGCAAAACTAAAAATGCAACTAAAAGAAAAACGCATTCCATTAACGGGAAATATTTAACCAAAATTACTTTAGATTCTCACTTTTGCATTGTTTCCCAAAATGTAATTTACATCGTAATACAATACTTTCATGCTGCTTTGCTAGAAACCAATTATACAAAACCGTATTAATTATTATAATCACGTAAAAGTTGTTCGCGCCTTTGCACGTCAGCATAAACAATGCATCTTCCCAAACCATAATTCCTAAAATGTTTCACTATCATTTGATTTCGCAAACGAATATTTTAGATACACCGGAGTGCACGAATCTTAAGGTGAGTGGCCATAGCGCGTTATGTATGCCAAATGGAATTAAAAAAACAGTTACGTAAGGCATTTTTCTGTTACTGTGCACCCCGATTCTGCTTATGCAACATTGTTTGATTTCATTTTCTTGCCGGTTGAAGTTCTTACGAAGTCTAGCGGCCGTGCGGCCAATTGAATTCCGATGTGCAGATACTTTTGCAATTAGGTGTTATCTGCTCGTCCGCGGACAGTGGTTTTCATGCGGCACGCCGGAATCATTAACGTTTTCAGCGTTTCATTCGCGTTGCCCTGCATCGATCGTCATTTTCGCATGGACGGGACGAATTAACGTAATCGGGCGTATCGCGGAGTGATTATTAGCTTCTATCATGTACACCGCTGTGCACATGAGTAATTGAGCATTACATGGTAATCACGAGCCTATGCGGGGCTATCAGTTGGGAGTGAATCCGTGAAAGCTGTTATTACTTATCGTGAAATCGTTTATCCTAAGCGATTCGTTCCGCTTGCAGCCTCCTACCACTGGCTCTCTTATAACAATTACACGTGGTTATTATGTATGAAAGATCTGCACGAGCGTAGGAGACTGTGTGCGTGCTGAAATGGTCTGTGTGGGTAGAGTTTGTAGGGAAGTGAAAGATACTTCGCGTGCTCTGTTTGCTTTCATTCGACACGATCCTATACTGTGTTCCTGTTTTCTGCTAGTCGTTTATTTTATTCCCAGAACGATGAATGTAACGTTGCTCCTATTGTGTTACCGCGGATAGCAGGTACTGATTGTAAGTTCGTACTGTCCGTAGGCTATTTAAAAGTTTAACCTCTAAATCCTAGTGTCTTCCCGCGCAGAGTGGTCGCAATGTCCGATCCAAATCACAGACTAATTTGCAAAATAGAATTATCTACAGCTTCCACGCGCCCATTCGTCAATGGGCGCGGAGTAAATCTCGCACCCACTTGATCGTAACCGAGTCTGTTAGGGGTCCACGACCCGCGGAAGCCTAATACGAAGGGAAGCCTGAACCTCATAGGGGGCAAAGTGAATGATGGTCCCAAGGAGAAGAGGGAAGGAGCCGCGGGCCGCGATGCTACGCACGGTTGTCCCTCAAAAACGGTGGAAAGCCCGCACCAGAGCGCCAGTTCTCACTCTCACGGGGCAATCTTTCACATTCTACGCATACTTGCGCCCACCCAGGCTATTCCATCCCGAGATAGGTGGTATAACCGAGGCGAGCCTCGAGGCCCGCCTCGACTCCAGTCAAGTTCGAGCTAGACCGTAGGAGCCTTGGCAGTTTCGCGGAAGCAACAAGCTGTTTATGGCTGCTCCTTGTGCTCCTCTCGTATCGTCCCCTCTCTCGCCGCCCCGCTAGCTCTCTTCTACGCTCGACGGACAATGCCGGCGTTGTTGTTGTTGTTGTTGCACCACGCGCGCAACATCGTCTCGGCGCGCCGGGGTCCACGGCTCGCCGGCACCCGCGCTCTCCTCTCCCTCGAAAAGGGTTGGTTATGGCAAAAGAGAGCGAGAGAGGGAGACGCGGCGTGGAGGACGCGGCGGAACGGGGCAGGCCGGAGGGGGCCATGGGGAGCCCTCAAGGGAGTAACCTTCGGCGCCAACAGCGTGCCAAGTGGCTGTTTACATCAATTTTATCGCCGATTCCTGAACCCCGCTGTCGGGACAGATTTCACGCGCCCACATCTCGTCGCAGCGCATAAATCGGTGTCACGCGCGCTTGGGAAACAGGAGCGGAGGCACGTCGAGGAGCGACGAACCTCTTTGTCGCGGGGGGTAGACGCGTATGAGCGGAGGAAGATGGTTTTTACGTGGCAGTGATAACATTTCCTACGCGAATCAGTCGAAGCCCGTTGCACCCACAAACGGCACGTGTGTGACAGGCTAGAGTAATATTTTAGCTGAAGCGGGATCGTCGAGTATGCGCTTCTCGACGCGTGTTAATTAAAGTTTTTGTTCCGGACCGAGTCCAGGCGGAAGAAGAGGATGCGTTCGGGCCTTGGCGAGTGGCGAAGGGTGTAATAAATACCCTAATCAGAGCACCGGCTGAGTCGTCCTAGCTCGAACGTAAAAAACTACGCTCTTTGCGCGAGCGTATGACACATGTTAATCAAAATCTGTCCCCTCCGCCCTGACGCGAGCCTACTTTCCGACTGGTTCTCGACGGACTGCTAGACCAACAGAGCAGTCCATTTGTCGAACAGGGGGGAAAAAAGGAGGGCAGGCGAGAGACCTGTAAGGGGATTATCAATGGCGAAGGAATTTATCCCCGAGAGGGCGAAGCCACGGGACACGACAATCAAAATCCTTCCCCGAAACTTTATCGATCCCGCGGCTCGCGTGATTCATGTACTCGACATGCAATTCCTGATCACCCTGCGGAGTGTCCAGATAACAGAGGGACGTGTCCACGGCATACGGAGAGGCGTACACTGATGGCCAGGAAAGGCGATAAAGGGAGACGAAAGGACGGCTCGGGGTGGAAGGGAGGAGGAGGAGGAGGAGGCAGCGAGTTTGGTGTACGCTCGCATCTTCCGCAACCCGTTGCATCCCTCTATCGGCTAGTCACCGACCCCCTTCTCTCTACAGCTCCCCGCAATCCTCAGCTCGTCCCGCTGTACACACCAGCGTCGGGATAGAGGGTTGCTCGGGAGCCGATCTGGGACGTGTGCTGGGCAGAGGCGAATACGAAGGTGGCCGTAGCGGGGTAAGTCGTAAGACGGCGAGCGAGAGCCGGGCCACCGGGAGAAAGACGGCAAGACGGGGTGCAGATATACATGTACCAATGCCCCGCGTATATACACGTATAATAGAGAGACAGAGAAATGGGGGTGGGGTGAGGCGGACGTAGGCGAGGGAAAATGCCGGGGAGAGACGGGATCGGAAAGACGGCTAGGGATCGGTGGGTAAGAGACGGGCAAGGAGGAAGCGCGGCGGATGGCAGAGCGAGAGGAGGCCAGAGAGAACTTGCCTTGCGAAGCGGCTGGAAGGGTGGCGGAAGAGGGGGGAGGAGGGGGGGGCGACGACGGTGGTTCGGGCAGGAGAGCGGAGGGAGTACCGTTAATTCCCCGATACAATGCTCATATCACCTTCCCCTTTCCCTGACCACCCACCGCCGCCACCTTCGAATCGTCCCTCCCACCTTGTAGGTTCGCTTCGCGGACGTTCCTTGTCTTACTGGCAAACTTAATCGATATTTCACAGTTTCTTACCCCCTCCGGGGGTCCCAAGCCGCGTCGTCCCTTTCTTTCCCATCCCCGTCCTTGGACCTCGCTCTCCTTCCAACCCAGGGCCGCTCTTCGTGTCCGGCCGCAGAAGGCGCGACGAGGAGGGCCAGATCGTAGATCCAACAGAGAGGACGGAGAGGCATCTTCCTTCCCTCCAATCGCACTTCCGAGAAGCAGCATGGGGCAGCGCCGGGACGCGCGGCTGCTGCCTGCGGGAACTCTGTGTGCGAGTTGCAAATATCTATCTGCATATTGTATTACACGTCACGATAATGTACGCCCCCGGCTACGGACTCTCCCACCCCCGCCGCCCCCCCTCACCGCCACTACCCGCCGAGCCACTGTTGCTCCTATCTTATTCTTATCTGCCATCTTACCCCCTCGCTCTTATCCCCTTTCTCTTCCCGCGGTAGCAATTATTTTTACCACTCACCCCTGGAACGTCCTCATCGACGGTCCCCACTGCTTCGTATGCGGTCACACGAGCCAACGATTCCTCCCACTGACCCGTTATCCACGAATTCGGTTTCTCATTGTCCAACCGCTCGTCCCCTTGTTTTTCTGGACACTTGTTGGGTGCCGCGACACTGTTTTTGGACCTAAGATCGCGGAGTTTGGAATATGCGTTGGCAGACGATTGCAAGACCTCTGTGGCTGAGATTTAGTTTTTAATTTGCTGGTTTTTATTCCCTACACGGTTGCAAGGTGGCTGTCGTGGATGCATGATTAGGTAGATATGTAGCTACTCACCCTTCTTCGGCTTGGTTCACTCGCCTCTTTTCGTTTTTCTTGGGTGTCGGTGAGTGAGCAACCCTTTGCATCATTACTGGGTTGCTTGTGGTCAGTGGACCTTTTTATTTCTCTGCAAATGAGCGTGGTGATCAAGTCTACTTGTCGGTCCGATTATGACGCAGGATCGGTGCAGAGAGTGAATGTGGACACGCCACCTGTTAACAAACAGAAGAAGTTATGTGTTTGAGGATCGACGTGCGTTGGTGAAAGTGTGATGTAGGACGCAAAGTCGCTGCGGAGTGAAAACTGTTTTGGAAATCAGTGCTTCTTGTACGTGAGAAGAATCCTCAGATAGCAGAAGATATCGTTGCAAAGAAGGGGAGAGTATAAACGAGAAGACAGTTTCTCCGTTATTGCTCGATCTGATGATTTAAGAACTCATCGTGTTTGTATCCACAGTTTACTAGCTTCGACATATTATCTATAATACCAGAAACTTTGAAAGACTGTAGTTTGCTCGCTGCACAGATACCCTGTTCACGGTTTATGTGCAGGGATCATGTGTAGAGTGCGTCTCCAGGCAATGTGAAGAGCGTGACATTATATCTTACATACATAACAACTACTTGCAATTAAATAAACCGTGAAACATTCATTATTTCTGAAATCGCATTGCTACATCTCGAGTTTCCACACTTGTGATCCTATGCATAGAGTCTGCGACGTGGGTAATATTTATTTTAAGCACCTCGACTTTTTCTTTGGCGCAGTTTGCACTTTTAAAATCAACGCGTATAGGGCTGCTTGAACGACCCTACCCACGTATTTAGTTGAGACTTGTTCTTCTTCTTTTTTCCTTTCTGTTTCTGTTGTCCTACTATATGTATTGTCCTTTTCTAATGTAACTACTTGTATTCCTAAATCGTTTATCACCGTATATGTGTTAAATAAATAAATAAATAAATTGTATCACACTTCTCACATGTCTATGGATTAAGTTAACAGCAGCCTATTTTGCGATATTCGATTTTATTTGCGATCTTTAAACGCTTGTAGCTCAGAGCAACGTTAACCCATTTTTATGAAATTTTCAGCATTTTCAGGTTCTTTGAATTTTCATTGCAGGCTCAGAAAAGAAAGTTGAAAAAACGACCTTTACTATTTTTTTTTGCTATTCCGACCAGCTACAATTTTGTTTCAAAACGACGAAACACGTCACTTAGCAAACTAATCCGTCTAGCTTGTCAAAAACTCAAGTCGTTTGGACAAATTTTTAAAAATGTTATACAATTTTAAAGAGTCTTCGATTATGGCTGTGAGCCACTGTATGTAGAGATCATTAATATCTACCCTCTAAGGCACTGTTGAACATGAACCACGTACGCAGGCTACTGTGTGCCTGAGAATATATCGCCAATTAATATTTCCAAAGTACCACGTCTGCCATCTTTTATTTGATCGTTAATGGGGCAGCTATTTAACATCTCTGACATCGATAAAAACGTAATCTCGCGGCGTAACTGTCCAAGAGTGGAGGAGGAAGTAGATATCGTTCGCTGAAGGAGAGCTCCAATTCAAGAGTACCAAAATGGGGTGACGACTACGAGGGGTTGAACGGCCGATATTCGCACCACGCATTTAATGCACCATTTATAGGCATTAACGGCTCTGCTTCTTCCTCTTCTCGCGCGCTATTCGATAATATTCTAGCAACGACACCGGTTTTCAGTGCTCTGTACTTTACGAACCAACGTTACGTTACTGTGTATGTTTAATCCACATAGAGGTACATTTATTTTTCAACCGCGAGAATGTTATCGCATCTGACAGTACCGTGTGAAATTTCGCCTTGCATTTATCGACTTAATCCGAGTGTAAGGTTGGAAATATAGAACAGAGTAAATACAAATAATTCGAGCGCGCCTGCATTCTCTGCATTTAGGGGAAGGATATTAATTGGTCGAAACACTTGCAGACGTTATCACCGTTTATGTTCAAACATCTTGCGCCATTAACCATTCACGCTCCTGGCTGTGGATCATTCTGCAGAAATATTTGCATAACTCTGTGTGTGATCGATGTTACAGCTGTTTGGTAACACGCGGTGAGCAATGTGCAATGAAAATGACACTGCCAACCGATATTAATAATTTCTAAGACATTTCTCAGAACTTATTTCGTTTTTGAGCTTCTTTCGATGCAAATGGATAGAGAATGAGATTAATGGTGGTATAATTCGAGTATCTTAAATAGTAGGTATTGCTGATAAATTTCTGCGTGTTTAGTTTAGGCCGAGCAAGTGCTACTCGAAGCAACGTGTGAATTGAGATTTTACACCGAACGATACAAGAAAGTGTGATTGATTTGTACGATGAGAGCGCACGGAAGAAGTGGAGCGTGAGAAAGCAAGGAAAACGGGATTGTCTATGGTCAGACGCACTCTGCAGAGCTGTGTGACTCGAATTACATAGGTAAATATAGGGAGTGTAACATTGCAAACGTGCAGGGGTGGATTTGTGTAAGTAGGCTGCTGCCTAGGGCGGCAAATTTTGAAGAGCTTCAAATTTGGTGGGGAAAAAATTGGGAAAGGTTCGGACACGGAGGCCGGGGACAAATTTAAAAACAATTCACTTCTTTTTCATATAGCGAATTAGCAATAACTCATACGTGAGTTGCCATATTAAATTCATTCTGAAATTGTCTCGACTCTTCAAAATTAAAATATTTGATGATATTTCGCGGAAAGAGCGGCAGACACTTGCTAGCCTAGAGGAGCAAGCGTGCATTTCTAAGAAATTTCATAAAAAATAACGTTCTTCTAAGAAACTTGTGCGAATTCAATAAGAAATAAGTTTCAACCCATATCCGTTCCTCGTTTCACGAACTGAATTTGCCCCTCGGTGCCAAATTGACACAGTGGTAAAAGATCGGTGAAATGACAAGGTAAGCAGTTGTTTTTCGATATTTTTTTATTCAAATTGATGAGTTAACATTTACATCTTAGATTTTTCACAACTTCCGCATAAAACAAAATGATGTGCAGAACATACTACTTGTTTATAAGAATCACATAGATAACAGAACAGTATAACTTATTACGGGAAAACTGTCAAATTGACACGAGGAACGGATGAGGGTTAAGGACCAAGCAAAATTTCACCAAGGAGAAGTTGAAAAAGTACATTCATTTATAAATATTCCATAACGCGATATTATCAATACCCCCGAACCCGTTGAAACAAAACGCAACAAACTGCCAACAGCTCATTTAGACTTTTTAGACCCAAGTTCCTCGCGTTTACCCCAAAATCACTTGCCATGCCGAATTATAAAATGGCTAACCACTAGCCTCGATCGCGCCTGCAATAATATTCCTCGTCAATCTCGCGCGTATTAATCAATACACATCAGCAGCCGAAGAACCCGGTGAACCCAAAAGTTTCCCTGTCGAAGTTCATCGTAAAAGTCAGAGTGCTGGGCCTGCACCCGTTCCAAGGCATTCCATCGGGCACTTAAACGTGGGCACCCCAACCGGACTTTTCGAACTCCGTGAAAGACGCAAACGGAAAGTACAAGGGGCTCGATAGTCGGATCCGTCTAGGTATGTTGTGGCGTAAGTGAAGAAAGACAAACGATGGACGACGGACAGATAGAGAGAGAGAGAGAGAGAGGGGAGGGAAGAGAGAGGGAGACATAAGGAGAGAAAGGGACACCCACAAGACAGCTAGGGAGGGAGGGAGGTAGATTGTGTGTGTGTGAGAGAGAGAGAGAGAGAGAGAGAGAGTGAGAGAGAGAATAGAGCGACAAGGGTAGATCCGTTACTGTCAAACAGTGGCGGCCGTCGGTGCCGCTTCTACCGAAGCACCTTGTGCACGTGAATCAATAGCATTAACCCATTCCATCCTATCAAAAGGGGTGAGGGTGGGTGGTCCGTTGGGTGAAGGAGGAGAGGGTGCAAAGGGGTGGCAATAGTAACAATCCTGAGGTATTTAGCCGCTCGCCCCCAGGACAGCGAGGGAGCCAAGATACCGCTAAGACCGTCCGCGTACTGTGTAGCATCCATCCCATCGCGCACACCCCCTTCCCCTCCGCTCCTCTCTTTCTCCCTCTATCGGTATTTGCTTCTATCTGCCGTTGTTCCTTGTTTCGCCTTCCCCCCCCCCCCTTCTCGCTCCCCTACACACACCACCCACGACCACCTCTCACCCCCGGATGTATCGTAGTGTATATTCTCATACGGACTCGACTCTCTCCCTGGGCCCTGGACCGTGTGTTAGATGCACGTAAGTGTGTCCATACCGGGTGATCACCCGGGAAGCCTGCCCCCAGGCCGGGTCAACGTTTCGAAATTCACGGGAACGTGGCCTGTATTATCAAAATCCTGGACAGGACTTACAGGATTGTTTCGCGTAATTTTCCATACCGCAAGTCCGGCTTGCCGACCTACGGATTCGGCAATCTGATAGTTCCCCTGCTCTGCGGAGCGTCGCGAGAGGCTAATGATTGAACCGAACGGGCGGGCTTGGCTGGAAGGCTGTTTTAATCGTGGCACAGATTCGAGGTGTCCGTACGATCGCGTACACGCTATTGGGAATATTTCAGCCGCTCGGAGATCCAACAGATTAACACGATTTTTTGGAATTTTTGTAATTTTGGTAGCGAAGCACGCGATTGGTAGTTAAATTTTTGTAAATAGAATGTAAATTACATTGATACTTTTATTCTAGCATTTCGAGATGGCGACATGTTTTATTGCTGTTGAATAATAAGTACATAAGCTATTTCGAGGACCAATCTGATTAATTGGAATTAATTGCAAAACCTCGTAGTAAAACACCATTCCAATTGTTGAATGTCTCATAAACTATGCAGTGTTTGCGCGAAAAACCACGCATGGGTGAAATATTTTTTGTTTCTCTGTCTACTTACAAAATTACATTAAAATCGATGCATAGGAGTTCACGTGATTCCTTTGCCAGTGCTGGATAATTACTTTATTGATTATGGAGCTGTAAAAGTTGTGTGCATTACGTTGATTCGAGGGTGGTGTAATTAACATTTTTAGTAGTGTGCTGTCGAATATTTTGGGTTCTCGTTTTGTTGTAACTTGCGAGGTATCGACAACGGTTTGGCTATTTTCTTATTCTGATAACAAATTTTTAACGTAAAACGATAG
Organism: Andrena marginata; assembly: GCA_963932335.1. Taxonomy (NCBI): domain Eukaryota; kingdom Metazoa; phylum Arthropoda; class Insecta; order Hymenoptera; family Andrenidae; genus Andrena; species Andrena marginata. Next base: position 33,768,188 of record OZ010662.1, read on the forward strand.
AAGAAAAATCGTATGTTATTATAATCATTTGATTTTGATATGATCCGTATCGACACAATGTATTCTGAAACGAATTAGATGAGAATATTGGAGAATGATGTTGCAAAACTAAAACCTCGATTATTTTTTACAATTTTTATTAAAGAATGTACATTTTGCTAAATCAATAGCATTACGAATACTAAATATAAGAGTTTTTTTCTCTCTCACACTGTCACTGAAGCTTAATGTCAATGATTACGAAATATTACAGAAAGGGGGGTGTGAATGTAGAGGTATACCTATAAAATTTAATAAAAAAAAGCTACAAATGCTATGTCAACAAGTCCACACCTCAGCTTTGCCATAATTTAGTGCCTTTCATTTATCACAGTAACATTTCCCATCTTATCGTTATTAGTGGTGTTCATTCCCACATAATTGTTACGTCATCGTGTCATCACACTGCCGTGGTGAACAAAAAATTCGCAGTCCAATTTACTCTCTTCAGAAGTCGTCTACCTTTCCGCAAGTTCCATCTATCGAAGATGAGGACAATAAATTCTATAAATATCCTCCTTAAGAAAAACAGTCGGAGGATTTAGGTCAGGAGACAGAGCGGTCCATCGGGCTGTACGCTTTCGTTCTGTTCATTTTTCACCGAAACACCGATATAAATGTTGTCTGACGAAAAAATGAGGTGAAGGTCCGTCACGTTGAAATCTTACACGTAGCCTTTCGCCAGGAGAGTCTTCACACGACGGACAAATGCGAGTTTCTTTATTTTCACATAGTTGATTTACGAAACCACATAAACAGCTGTCATATTTTTCAGCGTAGTGCTACACGGTTTCAAATTCGAGAATCGACTTCAAAAAATGTTTCCTATGCGCTGAAATATTATGAAGTTTGATAAAATATTAATTATATTGACCATAATAATAGTCTGAATTGAGGAAGTTGCCATGAATATTGCATCATTATCGACTCTGGCGCACTTCTCAAAGTATCATAACTCATCAGGAGGAGAGAAACGGTCCCGTTTCTGGATTTCTTCGTGCTAGTTCTGTGCTGCGTTTTTTTTTCTAAAATATAATGATTACTTTTCGTTAATTCGCATTTTATTTATGTGTATATTTTCAAGTTGATTCTTCGAAAAATTAGCTAAAAATTTGTACGTTCATTAAGGAAAATATCGATACTTGAAATAAATATCATTAATCGAATTTCAGAATAAACGCAAATTAAAAGTTTCATTAAACGTTAAATTAAACATTCTTTAAATTTAATATTCTTCAAATTAAACGTGCCATCTAAATTATTAATATAAATAGAAACGGCAAAATCACGGTAAAACGGTAGGAAAATCACGAAAAATTGTATACTCGAAATCTTGAAACACGCAGTGTAACGGCGCGCAAAAACCAGAAAAAGCTGCGGGATTAAAATATAGGCCACATTTCATTTACGAGAAACCCAGAAGAACATAATCACGATGATGGATGTAAAATTCCTTAGTTTTCGCTGAACAAAATACAGAAAAGAAAAAAGACGAAGACATTCTTCTCCCGCATATTCAATTTTTACGAAACGATCCTCAAAGCAGAGTCTCCAGCGAGCAGCCATCGAAACGTCACTGATATCAAGGCGATTGTGCAGAATGTCGATAACGACAATGCTTCTGATCCTTTCATTAATCGAGCCCATCGTCGTATCGCGCTTCCATTATTGCCAGGGGCGCAGCGTTCGCGTGCAATTTTTCGTGTCGCGATTAGTTCGATTTGTAAAAAAGAATGAACAGAGGGGCGGAAGAAAGGGGGGAGGGGGAGAGAGAGAGGGAGAGAGAGAAAAATGGAAGAAATACGAAACGAGACTGAGAAGAATGGCATTAATGCAGCGATCTATGCAGTCTGGCAGAGCGGCGTTTCTGACTGTTGATGCCGTAATGCGTTCGCTTTGGTGCGGCCAGTAGAAGCGGCGCTATATGTATAGTTGCTTTTGGATTTAACCAAGACCTTCCTTGTTCTGGCGAAGTGGAGCCCGCTGGAGCCCAGTAGAGCGCAGTAAAGCGCGTAGGGTATTCGCTCGAGCAAACCACTCGAGTATGACATGAATTTTTTTTTTTTGACCCTCCTCCTCTGTCCCCTCGTCCCGCTATGCCTCCACCACCGTGCCGCCGCGGCCGTCCTCCTCCACCTTCGCTGGTTATGGTGCACTTCTACCGAGAGTATCGCCAAGACCACCGTTTTTTTCCCTCGTTGAAAGTTCTCACTCTTTCCTCGCCGTGTATAAACGTCGGGAATTAATTTGATTTGCCAGCTTCTAGTTGTCCTCTTATTGTTGCTAAAAAAAATCGGCTGGTCGCGGTTCGAGGCTGGTGTAAAACGGGACTTCACTCGTCCCCGTTTCGTTACTTTCCGTTGTTATATCGAGATTTATTGTTTAGTTTGATTTTATTTGTGGTCGCTTTGAAAATTAATTTTGTATAATTATTGCGTTTTGTCTGCGATGGGACAGCTGTCGTGTGTTTGGATGTGATTTAGAAAGTGGAGGTTGATAGGTTTTTTGTGGGAACTTGAAGTCGAATCGAGATTTTAAGTGGCAGGGTGGTAGTTTATTTGGTTTGATGGAACTGATTGTTGCGGTAACAAATTCGTGGTTCCTCTATTTCAGGTAAGGAATGTGTGCTTAGTACTTTGTTGGTTCCGTATAATAATAGCAACTTTATTGTATGTATTGTGAGACTTTTAGGGGGCGACATTATGTTACTTGATAATTCATAGGAAGATAATTAAAGAGTTCTTATAGAAAACACTCCAAGTGCCATAAATCAAATTTTTCAGGAGGAAGAAGAAATTGAATATTAAAAACACTTAATATTTATTAATTTGTAGCCGGTCGACAGTGTTAATAATCGCATTATCTATTTAAAATATGTAAGAACATTAGCAATCATGACGAAGTGAAGTCGAACACCGAAATCATACTGAAATTAATATGAAAGTTTTAACTATAAATATTTCAAGCAACAGCATGCCAGCGTGATACATAATACTCGAGTTTTAAAGAGGGCAAATTTAAAAAATTCAGTTGACTGCATCCTACCGATACGTTAGTCCTGTGCTCTACTAGTTTTTCTGGGAGGATTTCACCGAAGCCTCGCTTCTTATTTCAAATAAACGTTATCGTCGTCCTTGGTTCGTGCAACGCTCGAAAACTGAACGGATGATGACTCAAGGAAGATGGGAAGGCAGGGCATCTGAATTTGCAGATGTCTGTCGATGATGCCGGATGTGGACTGCGGTCTCTGTCATGCATCAGCAATTCACATCTCTCCGACTTCATTATTTGTGTCAAGGAAATCCTGGAATCCCACGTCTACGCGGTCCATCGCCACTACAAAGAACGTTTCAGGATTCGTCCCATTCCGGAAACGCGTTTTTACTACTTTCCACGCGAATGCCCGTTTTTCATTGTTTCTCGTAATACTCTGTATCCTTCATCTTCTCTTCCGGCGCAACGCCAGCTTTATGGACCGCGGTTTTTCTTCTGTGCCGGCGATGAGTCGATCGAAGGATCGGAGAACCATCGAACCTCACGCAGGCCTAACAACTGTACCCATTCTCGTGCCGATACCGAATAAAGCTTCTGATTATATTATAGAATTGTAAATGGAATCAATCGCATAGAATGCATATGCTATGTTCAACGTGAATCACAGGTAAGGTATGTACAATATTTACTGCAAGTGAAATTGTAATCGAAGGAAGGAGTAAGGATATTGAAATGCAACAATGGGAAAGAAAACTGAAATTTCTAACAACTTCGCGCAACTCTAAGTTTACGATAATGGAATAATGTAATTCAACTTTTCACAAATCAACGCCTCATTTACTTTACAAGGCAAACCACATAACTTGCCCGTCCTTATCTTTTCTGTTGTCAGAGGCTAATTATTATCATGAAGAACATAGTTCAGAAGGACTTTTAACATGACAGGCTTAAAATTTTTCAAAACCAGTCTTCGCTTTGTAAGTTTTCAGAATTACCTTTAATATTTTTATGCAAAACCCTATTGTTCTTTTTACCAATCATCGAAACGAAATTATTCAGCTAAATACAATATTGTAAGTCCGGGAGAGTTTGACCACTTTTTGGAAAAGAAATTTTAGCATCGTTGTTTTTCACATTTTTGTCGTTTTATGCAACATTAAAGCAAAGCCCGAGCAATTTAGAGTATATATACATTATAGTGTGCGATAATTTCAAATATTTATTTTGATTTTCAACGAAAAACATTGGCACTGCAACTGGTCGATCTCACCCGCATGTCGGGGTTAGACCGTCCACCCACTACGGGTAATCAAGGCAGCGATAGACAACCTTATAAAAAAAAAATTAAAAACGAATTCATACGTATTGTTGGTGTTACACTGTAGTTATATGCATATTATATCTCCAATATCGGAAGAGTGCAAATAAACTTAGCTGTTTTTCAAATATCACCACCACTGTAACTTGGTCTAAAAACTTTCAGCCTCGCATAAAGTCTTAACTGTACCTTATAATTTAAATATGGATTTGTGACAATGGTCAATGTGAGATAAACAACAAGCGCCTTCATATCTTTTGTGTGAATGATACACAGTGCCCTATCTTGCGTCAGTCTTAAAATATCAACACTGATCGGACTCTCCCGGTGGTCGAACTCTCCCGGACTTATCCTATTGTTTTCTGTTTGTAAAGAATAAGTACAGCTGGGGAATGTTTTCAGAAGTAAGGTGATTTAATACGAGCTGAGTGATATCTCCTCAAGTCCTGTCATCTTAAAGGTTCTTAGCTATGTTCTCTATGAAAATCAAAGGGTCTAGCCGCGTAAGTATAGGGAAAATGGGAAAACATTCACCTGTGTTATCCGCCGTGTTCGTGTCAACGCGGACAACTGGATAACGTTTTTACGCTGTTTTTCTGTTCGTGTTCGCCTGAGCGTGGACCCGGGCAACGAAATCACGGCAGGGTAAACGAGCCAGCCAGTGAAATCGAAGTCGACGAGGAGGTCGGGCAGGTTAATGGTGTACGCATACGTTAAATGTGTAATGGTTAGCACGTAAGCCCCGCAGGACCACACAGGGGTGAAATTACACACGAGGCGTCGGGTCAGGCACGCGAGGAAACGCTGGCGTGCATGCTCCATTCTTCGCACATGGTCGAATTAAAAATCCAGGCTGTGCTTTTACCACCTCGCCCACCCCCGGCCCTTACCATGGCCGCATACCCAGGGGGTTCGATAAATGGACAGATCGCTATCGAGCGATAAAAGGGCTGTGAAATGAAAGAGATTATAACACGTGGACTACAACGAGCATTTTCTGAGATTGATTCGCAGACTGAGACGTGTTACGTGGACAACTCGAATGCGTGTGGAGGACAGGTAAGACTCGTTACATGCTCGAGCAAGGGGGTTACCTAAGAGGTATCGTTGTTGAATGCATAAAGAGGATGGAGCAAAATCTCCACTGTGCCCCATACACGATTTTGTGTTTATCTCTTATTAGGCATTTGTAGCGTTCTTTTTTGGAGGGGGTGCATGTTTTGATAAGTACGGGTGAATTGAGTTTTCTGAGGTAATGTAATATTGTATCCTGAGTGCACATAATACCGGCTAGTACTTAATATCGTCACTTGTAATATCTCGCGAAGTAAGTGCTGACACGTGTTGATAATGAACTGAATTACTAGTAGCCAAGCATGTACAGGAGGATATAGCTACTATGGTCGCAACGTCACTCGAGCAACGTTTAGCGTAGAAGTGTTTTAGTGAATCTTGATATTGTACAAATTTATTGAACTATGACAGTTTTACCTGACATTGGGAGGAGGTAAGTTTGAAAAGTCTATAAGGTCTATGAACACATGAATATTTACTGGGAGTATCGAATTAAGTTTTTTCGTCGCTTGGCCAGAAAGCACTCAATACCGCGTACCAGTGGGAACAGGAAATTTGCGGAGCTACTCAAAGAATAATATGTAATAATGTAAATATTTTGAAATTGTATCGCTGTATTTTTATAATAAAACATTTTTTATAGATAATCCCCATAAAAGAAACTTACTAGAATCCTGGAATACCTTTCTTGGCCTCCACAATATTCATACAGTTAAAAATAATAAATATATGTACATATAAATATCACTTTAAAAGCTAATAAATACATGAATTAATTTATCTTTCACAGGTAGGCGATATTATATGCACTTTCTCCAGATCTCGATCTTTGCAAGTCTTGCTTTTTTCCACTGGCGATTGAAAATCTGTAGATTTCAACAGTTCTAACCTGCCATACATGATATACAAACAGTGTTTTTTCATCTCAGACTAATTACAAAGGAAAATATCAATTGCCCTTCAATTGAGAACGATTTGAATTTGGGTAGCTGAAATTAGGTGCATTTACCACATTGTAAGAAAATTTTCTTTGAGATAATTGAGGACGTTTATGTAGGTGTAATTATTTGAGTGGAGTGGAATCATTTCTTACGTGATTATTCATATTTTACGTATGAAGGTTGGAGTTTGTAATTATTTCAGGACTTGTTTCTTACTGATAAATTTAGTCTGAGCAGGTACTACTTCAAGCAACGTGTAAAATAAGATTTTACACTGGATGATACAAGAAAGTGTGATTGATTTGTACGGTCGAAGCGCAGGAGACAAGTAGAGCGTGAGAAAGCAAGGAAATCGGGACTGTTTATGGTCAGACGCACTTTGCAGAGCAGTGTGACTCGAATTACATATGTATACATATGTGACTATAACTTTGAAAACGTGTATTATTTTGAAAAATGTTTCGAGTAAAAGTTATCCAAATTGATAAGGACTTTCAGCAAGTTTATAATTGTTTTAGCAATTACACTTCAAATTCCTGATTTAGATAGTTTTTTACCTTTTCAAAGCTAATATCTACTTTCCTTTTCGGGGTCACAAAACAATGTTTCAAACTATTTTCTTAAAATAATTAAAAAGAACGGAAATTTTTTTTATATCGTTTACAGTTGGAGAATAATGAGTCTCTTTCGGTAAAATTCGTATTTATACCTACTTGATGAGCTCCCAATTTCATTAAATGAAGTAGCACATCCATTTGTAAATTAGTGAATACTTCTATTAAATGTAATTAAATTTTTTTCAAACATTACAGAAACATTTAGATCGAGTAAAACACATGAAACCGCGATTATACCACACATTACAAATAATTTCATTATCAAGAGAACTTTATTTCTTTCATCAGCATTATTTAGGATCTCAAAAATGAAAAGACTCCAACAATGTTATCACAGATTCTAAACAATCTCAGAAGAAGAATTAATGAATGTTTATGTAAACAAGTGCATCATTATAAATATATAGAGAAATTAATTTCATTCTTATGTGTTTTATCTCACCTTAAAGTGCTTGCAACAAAGAACACATTTCACTGCATTCCCTAAATTGAGCAAAATATGTAAAAACGTTTGAAATTAAGATTCTTTATTCCTAAAACGTACACTCAATCGCGTAAAAATGTATGTTTAACAAAATGGTTGATAAAGCCATCCGCAAGGGGTGGTGTAGTAGTGCTTATATATGTCTCATTCAAAGACCTCGAAAATATGAGATAAAGATTCGTTCGCCACCCCTAGTATTCTTCGAAAATATTCCAGCACTTTATGCATTCCACCCTATACGATATCAAAGAACTTTCTCTACCATGATACAAACACTACGCCGATATCGTTAAGTTTGACTCGGGTTAAGCGAACCGTAGCAAAATTGACCACCCCGAGTCAGACTCGGGGTAACGTTTCCCCTCATAACGAACCAGACATCGTACTAACACAATCCAAAATAGAAATAAAAATTTAAAGCTAAAGAATGCTAATTCTCTGTAAAATTAACTATACTAATGGAAAAATTACGTTTTGCAATATTGCGTTCGTCCAAATATTGTAAAAGAAATTGATGTTTTGAAGCCTACTGAACACGCAAAAAACAGTCACTAATTACGTTGATTAAAGTAAGTAGGAAGCAATTAAAGTAAGAATGATATTTTAGGAGTTGTTGTGACTGATGTTTTTGCAACAGTCACCACAAATTTAAAATCAGCATCCCGGAAAACTATTCTCTAAATGAATGTTTTCCTCCGCGGAAAAAATTGCTTTATTTCGATACCGAATTCTGCAAGTACTTATGTGTAAGTATTACTGCCAATAACACTGCGCGAGATGAAAAAGTTGAGAAGATAAAATAACGTGCAAATAACTTAAGCGTGAGATGTGAGAGAATTACGAGCAGCGCAATTCAAACAGGTGATACTTGGTTAAACGTACGTCAGCCCCGAGTTTCACGCATGCCCGTCATTGTGCTCGAAGTCATTCGCGCTGCTATTGTGCACGACGAGAAAAAAAAGCAGAGCCAACGAGGGTAAAATGCGCTCGCGAGATCACTCGAAAGCTGTCACTGCCTAAATTCACGGGAGGTTTTCGCGCGCGCGCTGGAAAGTATGTAGGTACGTTCCAGCCCCCCACACCAGCATCAGCGGCGCTCCCATTTGCGCAATACATATCGACCACGAAATTAAGACGAAGCTACAGCACAAAAGCTCCGCCGCATTCTCTATCCGCCATTTACGCAATGCTCACGTGTACCAGGCCATAAGTGTTCGTAACGCCCATTGTGCTCGACTCATATTGCAATGCGAGGAAAGGTAATGGCAGAGAGGACAAACCTGCACGTGATGCGTTGCACACTTATGTATGAAATAACCACTCCCCCACCCCCCTATTTTTGTCACCTCTCGCCTCACCTCGCCTTCCGCCCAGCAGCAGGAAGAAACGCGAAGGGTGAACGTGCTCACGTGCACGCGTGTACGTGCGCCAACGGTGGCTACGTATGCGTGCGTGAGTTTCGCCGGGAGGAGGGTTGAAGGCGTCGAGGAGGCGAAGAGGAGGAGGAGGGGTCGGGGGTGGAATCGAGGGTGGAGGAGGCGGTGGGAGGGCCGAGAGGAGCAGGCTGCTTGGCATGAGAAGCGTTCATCAGCCCCGAGGTTTTAAATACGAGGCGAGGAAGGGAACTAAGGAAGAAACCACCCCGTCTCTACCCTACCAGTGACGGATTGATTAAAAATCTAAGGGGCGAAAATAACATCGGGCGCCTCCCTGTTACGACACGCTCCGTTCCCTTCTTACTGATCTCCAGGCGCGAACCTTTCGTCGCTGTTCCAGCCTTTTTTTCTCTCAATGGCGTGCTTTTTGTTTTGTTTAGTCATTGCGAGCGTCTCGCGAGGACGCTTCGCTATCAAGCAACACCGTCCGAGAAAGTTTTGTACCCACGTTCCACAACAGGATCGAGATCGGCGGATGAAAATAGTGCCGATACAGAAATCAGTTTGCCTCCGCTACTGAATTATCACGTATCATCTACTGCCCCGACTCAATCCTTACTATTTCCGACTGCGAACGCGCCAGCTATATACATATCGTGATTAAGACAGAGTATTAAAGCGGCGCATCCTGTTATGACTCTTATGTAATAAAAATTGATCGCTGTCGCGGATAATCGAATATTAAATCCCGGACAGAAATTCTCGACGCTGTCTGAGGCAACTTCCGCAGTTACCGATCCTCTACCCGCAACAGACCGATGTCGCGCTGGATATAGATCAGTACCTTCCCGCGGAGTGATGGCGCCTTCAATCATTCATGCGCCTCGAATCGGTCAAAGAACAAGCGCGTAACTGAGGCACCGAGAACGCTGGGAGCTGTTATCGTGGAAGACGAACGCGGCATCGGAAATAAAATAATCGCCAGGTCAGGTGTCAGTGTACATCACCAAGCTGAACGAGCCAACCAGCTGGAGGGGGTGAAAAATCGTCGGTGGCTCGCGCACCGGCCGTGTGCAGTTTTAAATAGTCGGCGAAGGGATGGATGGACCGAACCGTGGCAGGAACGAGGTACATTCCACGCTTTCTGGGAATAGGGGTTGATGTGGGTAAGTTGGATGAGGGGGGCGAAGACTAGCAAAGGAACGGGTCTGGCGCACGGACGGGCGAGGGGGTGGATGAAGCAGGGAGAAAAAGGGCGAAAGAGATAGAGGCCCGAGAGTAGACGACGAGGGCTGTCGGAGATAAGACGCAAACGAACCCTCTTTCGCGTGTCTCGATCGATAGCTCCACACGGAAAATTCGAAAGTAAGATGCAATTAAACAGCGAGCGAGGGTAAGCAAGAAAAGGGGTGAGTTTTCCAGCCCCGTAGGCCCTGTCCCTCCCCACCAGACCCCCATCCACCTTCCTGCCCCCTCCGGTTCTGCCTCTCGCTGCGAGCCCTCCGACTCCGTTACCACCCCGTTGCCCCCCTCTGAACACTCTTGAACCCCCGTCCGCCCCCTCCGATCCACCACCTATCCAGCAAAGCTTTCCGTCCTCCTTACCTTTCTTCTTCCACCGGCGCGGGTTGTCCCACTCCGCCGGATGGTCCTTGCCCCGCTGTCTCTCTTCCGTGTTCTCTCCTTGAGCGTGCACGCTCCGGCCGGCGTCGTCGGTCCGAAGGGAAGCAACCCTTTTTCTCAACCCCCTCTAGTATTTATATTGAGCGTCTTAAAGCATCTCCCTGTCCCCCTCCATCCACCTTCGCCAGCACCCTCTTCCTCCCTCCTGTTGCCCGAACAACCCCCCCCCCCACCTGCCAACCTTTCTTCTTCTTCTTCTTCCTCCACCTCTTCCTCTTCATCCTCTTCTTCTTCACCCGGCTTGCCCCCTCGTGACGTCACTTTAAATACTCTTTCCGAGGGGTAGTGGGCTGGTGGGTATAAGGGAATTGGTAGTCGTTGCCTCCAGGAGGAGAGGCAAAATCGTTCTGTCTTATTTCCATCCACCGTGCTTCGCTCTGTCCGCTCTGTACCTCCGCACAACTCTTGCCACTATTCTTTCTCCCTTGTTGCGTGCACCCGCCCCTGTTTCTCCGCGTTTCCTCCAGTGCGTCGCTGCATACCTTCCTTCTTCCGTTTCTTCGCCCTTTTCCCTCCTCTTCAGCCGCTTTCACGGACGTCTCCTCGTGGCCAGCTCCTTCTTAGTCCCCTCGGCGTCCTCTCTGCGACGACCACTTCCCCTCTTGCCCCCCCCCCATCCACCTCTCTCGTCTTCCGACGTTATCTCACTACGCAACGGGAATTAGTAAATATTCTTGAGGCGGGTGGTACTGTAATGCAGGCAGTACGTGGTGCATCCCTTTTACCAGCGGAAGCCCCTCTTTCCTTGCTTCCAGGGGCGCATGTCGTTAGAGACACACGGCTTCATTTAGGTACTCGGCCCTTGCCGCGAGTTCCTCGCCCGCTAAATCGCGGGGAATTACGGCCAGCACAATAGTCGACTCGGTGCAATGATTTCAATACGCGCTTTAAACGCTTGCCCCTCATCGATTGGCGTGCAATTATGCACACGCGTACACTGCCACCGAAGAATTTGGTCTTCCTCTATAATTAAGGGCACCAGGCTTCTTCTTCTCTTTCTTACTAAACAAATTTTAACTGTCATTTTCGCACGTTCAGAGAACATTGCAATCATTGTTGCAAGTAGATTTGTTCAAATTTTGATTTTCATGCGTTTGGTTAATATAGTAACTATATGTGGAAAAGTTGTACAATATTCTTCGTTATATGTTTCTTTTAAATTGATTATGATTTTCTGAAGTATTCTTCGTCAGTTTGTTATATGTAGGAACGAACATCAAATATTTTTACGCTTTTCTTCTTGGTTTGCCTAATGGTGCCTTTTTAACTGCTCCCTGACATAACGAAATAATTCAGAGTCATAAGTGACGCTGGACGAATTGGGTCGAGAATGTTCAAATAATCGCATATCAAAATTTTCTAAAGATGGATGCGCAATATGCATTGGCTGGATCGAATCGCTATCATCGTAGAAGAACCAGGAATCTATTTATGAACGTGAGCATCTAATTTTAATGGCATGGATGACTTTTGTCAGACAGTCTTCGATGCACTATGTAGCAGTGACCGTTATCTAGCTATTTAGAACACTCCACTTAATCTTTCTCGGTTTTTCGAAGAAGGAACGGTAATTTTATTCGAAGGAATTGTGCTTGCATATAGAATTTTTGGAGCTTCCTCCTGTTCAGACAACCACGGTTTACTTTGCTATTTTGGTAAAATTTCATAATAATTATTCAGTGTAATAGAATTCATCAATTTTTAGAATAGTATTTTCCACCAGCAGTGCAACGTTTACCACATTTACTGCTACAGCTCCGAGCATTTTTATATTAATATTTTCTCGGTGGACGCACGTCAAAGTCTGGCGATATAATGGTACCATACTAAAAGAGATAAAGCCCACGGTGATTCGGTTATAAATTTATTATCGTAGCGTAGATACGCGATCACAAGAGAAACATAAAGAAAATATTTCTATCGTTAGAGTCTGGCGACTGTGGTAATACAGTCTGCACGCGGTACACTTCTATTACAAGCAGAAGTCTAGGGGACTTTGCTCGGGGAACTGCATGTCGTTAAAGACACACGGTTTCCTTTAAATACTTGACTCTATCCAGTCTTGATTTCTCCTCCTTAAATTGGCGCATAAAAGCGCACTTTTCCTTTGAGGAAAGAAGCTCATACCGCTGTCTACATAAACTTTACATTCAATTTAAATTTCCTTCTCTATATGCAATATTGGATCACAAAAACGAATTGTAAATTATTCTAATATTATTATAATATTCAACATTGCTAAAATTCAGATTTGAAGGAGGGACAAATTATTTTAAAAAACATGTGAACTAACTAACTGGAACATGCGCGTAAAATTGTATGCACCTTATAAAAAGTGATTTCAAAATTGGGATAGTTTGTAGTACTCACTAAATTGAGTGCAAAATAGTTAATCAACAAATTTCGAAAAATTAACCTTGCCAGAGTTGGAAGTGATTTTTGGTTTCTGTAATTACAGTAACATGTGAGTTTCCCCAGCAGTAAAAATAATTTTGTAAATTTTCGATAGCAATAAATGTAATTAACTATTGTAGTTTATTACTATTACTGTTGTAACTGTATTAGTATTCCATAGAACGGTACGAACGTTCTAGCTCTGGCAAAGTAGAATATGTCAGTCAAGAACAGACCAGAAGTGTTTGAAAGCGTACAAAACGATATAAGTATAGATTACATCGTTTAAATCTTATAAAATGCAATCTTTGCTCTGTATTTAACATAACTTTCAAATCAACTTGTAATTTTTTATATATAAAATATACCATTCTCCAGGGTTAATTAGAAAGTTCTAATTTATTATTTCCCTAGTGTGTGCAAACTGCTTTCAAGCAAACTTCAGTAAATAATTTTTGCTTTAAATTTCAATGCACTCTTCTTACAAGTATCCTAAATTATTAAACACTAAAAAAATTTAAAGCTTTGTACTGTAATAAATATAATTAATTTCCAAGTAACTTGTACTACTATGTGACACAAATACCAAGTAAATATCTACATACCTTCTAAAATTTAAGTTTTTTCCACTGAAAACTAAATGCGGCAATCAACTGCAAACAGTTCGGTACAATCAATCCCTCGTTTCATAAAACTTCACTTTCAAAAATTTCATAACCATACATATCCACAAAAAAATTGTACCAACAAGAATTTCGGTGTCTCTACATTATGTCTCAGCTGAGATGGAATCAAGCTCAGCGATATCCCGGCATATAGACCGAGTTTACGCGACGAACTTTGCGGGATCGCCTGGACTACTTTCTACGCTACTATCCCCCTAAGTTCGTGGAAGACGTGAAAATATCAACTGAATGGAGATAATACAATGAATCACTCGGCGAAGAATCGACGGGTTCTCCTTGATCCGTGAAAGTGAGCCGCGCGCCTAGGCGCAAAAGGCGGTCTCGAAACCGCCGAAGACACGTATCGATGCAGGAAGTGGAGCAACGGTCGAATTTTACGATCTACCACCGTGGTTTTTGATCGACTGTGCAACACGAACGAGGGGGAGATCGAGCGGCTCGGTGTATGCACGTGGTGCTGCCAAAGGATTCCGTTTCCATTGCCTACCATCGGGCACGCTTCCATACGTATGCGCCAGTAAAATGACGAGGAATGCTTTCCTCTTTCCGGGAGGCACGAGGTATGCGCAAACGTGGTAGCTGCGTTACCCGGTACTCGTGATTTATTCATTCTACATACATAATCGTTCACCCATAAACCAAATGGCAGAAACCTGCTGCTCGGTTGCGTACATCCCCGGGAATAACTATCCTCGGTAAATCTCTATTCTCCCGCCCATTTAAGCTTATTATATCAGAAGCGGCGCACGATTTTTAGCGCAACCCTTTGTTTATGAAAGGGAAATTACCATCCTGTATACACAGGGTGTACGCCGCGCCGTAACGATGCTGCGGGATTTTCGTGATACCTATGTATACTCGCGATAATGTAACGCGGAATCCGTGGATGGGAGTTCGGCTGCTTTGAACGCGCAACAGATCGAAGTGACGGAAATGTTGGGAACATTGTTTTTGACGTAGAAAATTCAGGATATGTACTAGTGTTAAAAGAGGAGTATGTGGTTGGATATTTGTGATATTGCAGGGGAAATTGAAATCGGTTTGGAAGAATATTTATTTTATCTGTATTCGATGTAAAATTTAGGGTTCCATTGAGGGACGTATTTCCTTGAACTGCGTTTCACACAGATGACTCGAAGGAGTACATGTTAATCGAGATTGGAATATTAAGCACATGTTCAGAAATTATATTTGTATTTTAAATTTTCTTTCTATATTTAAAACTTTAGTGTGTAATGATTTCTATTGTAGTGGGTAATGTATCTCTAGATATATTTATATGATTTGAACATCTTAAAGGAGAAATAATTAGAGCTTGTAAAAGAACAAATTCACAGAGTTTGATAGGTTGTTGTCTTTGTGAACGTTTACTTCCATAAATTATATTCCTTTCCGATTTTTATACGAAGGAAAGAGGTATTTCCAATAGACGCCTAATTTATCTGTATAGCCACTCAATTGTTATAAAAGAGTCGTACGTTTGGACGTAAAAAGCTTAGTAAAAAGAGTAATCTTGACTTTTTAATGAAAATAAAAGGTCTTCCGTTTTTGTTATTTTAATTTGATGTTCGTTTGAAACTAATAGATTTGCGTTTTTTAATCCTTTTTCGTCAAAACCGTGACAAGTGCCACGGAAATCACGAAGATTTTTTTGATGTACACCCTGTATAATACGAAACTGTTCGACTTGGCTCGTTTTACCGATATTTTACTCTTAACAGTGAATGTATCTTCATTGAAAAGTTTCTATTGAAGAAGCAATTATCTTCCATAAGCTAGGAAGAAAAATTATGACACTCCAGCTTTATAGTCTCCGGTATTCCATTTTTCTTGCATTTCTTTCGTATACAATATTTTCACTGTTTTTATAAACAGTTCCATTACTTACATAGGGTTATATATCACGTTCATCTTTGCACAATGGAACTAAATGTTGCCAATTAGCATTTGTTTCTAACGTAGCAAATGTTTATATGTATAAATTGCTAAAAGGTTTCAAGATAATGCCTTACAATGTGTGTAAAAGCACACCTGATCCTGAGTTGATATGCAAATTAATTATCTTTTTGATTTCTCAAAACTGTGATGAAAGTCATATCCAATACACAAAAATTTTCTAACTTTTCTCATTTTTTCTCAGAAATGGAGAACGGGGAAACTCTGATTAGAAAGAAGAATTATTATTACTTTATCGATTCTGGAATAATAAAATTGCACACTGAGGTCGTGTCTGTCTGAACGATTACTTCCATCCTTGGAATTCTGAGGGCAATAAACCAATTGAACTAGCTTAAATTAGCTAAAACGAATTAGCTTTTATTCATAGTAGAAAAATATTTTCGGTTACTTACTTTCGGAACTAATAATTTAACTAAATTTCATATTAGAAGTTTATTCTTTCCTTAAATAATAATGTCTGTTATAAGAAATTCTAGGAATGAAATGAAGTAATAATACCTACGAAGCTGTTCATTTATTAGATGAAACACAATATCGCTGAGTATGCACAAGTTGCAAACATGCTAAAATAGGAATAATTTTACACATAAAAATCTTAATAACGACAAACTACGACCTCTAAAATTTATGATCGACGGCTGATACGGTAGTGAATTCAATTACAAAGAAAGTACCACCATGATTTTAGGAATCGGTTCATAATTTCTTTTGTTATGCTGGCTACCGTTCGGAAAAATCATGTTTAGAGATAAACGTGTTCAAAGTTTCGCTTGTACGTTGCGGCCGTTTGGAGATCGAGTCGCTTCCACTGTTGAGGCATCTATACCGTTACGAATTCCGTCTTATAACTTTGACTGACTATTCTTCAGATACTATACTACAGGTATACTTAAAAAATCGATTTTCTGATCAATTTTAATAAGAATGTCCCCTTAAAATTGAAACTCATTCCGCGGACAACCTTATTTCTCCACACAATATTAAGATCCCAGTGTGCAGAATACATCTGGAATTACAAAATACAGAACACAACTGCTGCTCGTCTACAATCGATTATCGCAGTCTAATTCTCCCATCACTTTCTAGGATCCTACCAAAAATCGGAATTCCAGCGGTGGCTCTGAATCTGAATCGCGTTCGATATTCAGACACAAGCGACTTGTCAGGCAACTTGGCCACAATATATACAGTTCTAAGCAGGGCAAAGGCAAGTAAACATGCTCCTTGAACTTACCGCTGGAAGAGAAGCGTCTGGAACAGTCGCTGTGATCCCCGCGTGCCCATTAGACGAGCCTCCGCGGAGGACCAGGCCGGTTGGGGACCGCGCTAGGGTTGGGGCCCGTGGCACGGTGACGGGGGCATGCTCTTTGGCGGATCGGTGCAAGAAAACGAAACGAAACGGTGCTCTGTAGACCGCTCCCACATCAATCATCTTTCGCAGTTTCGTGGTAGAAAGGATCGGTCGCTGAGCAAATCGTTCCATTGGGGGTCAGTGCTGGTTGCGCAACGAGTCAACGCCGGCCCCGTTCTGTGGGACGTGGATCCGTGGTGCACCAGGGACGACTGGGGATACACCTCGAACGTATAACTGGTCTTGTTGACTTAACGGATCAATTTGATGCAAATCACTCGTTTGCGATATACACGCCGGGTTACGGGGGCCCTCGGATCTCTCTATTCGACGTGACGCCACGCAGAGGTAAATAGCGACTCGCGTTGTCCCAGTCGCGCAGCCCCCGGCCCCTCGGACCTCGTCGTCGTGTCCATGACGGCGCATTTGGAAATTAGCGAATGGGCCAATTATCGGGCTGGGGGCCAGCAGCAGTGGGGAGGGCCCCGATTGCGCGAGCCGACCGATCGACTCGAGGGACGCCAGAGGACTGCGGGTCACGGGGGTGACTGTGGGAATCCTCGCGTCCCGATCGTTTATCGGCGTTACGTGTCCTAAGAACTGTCTTCGCCCCGTCGTCGGGTCAAACAGGGCGTTTTGGTTTACAAGCGAATTTTGGACCGTAGTTACGTTTCCAGAAACGTCCTTTATGCGAATAACCGGTAATGCTAGCTGGTAACTACTGGGAACCTTGAAACAAGAGTGTACTTGAACTTAGATTTTATTATAGATACTTTTCTGTAGCTCTGTAAAAATTGTGGTAGAATAGTGGTTATGCAGCTATTGTATGAAATTTAGTTAGAAATAAATAAATATAGAATAAGTGTACGTGTGCCTATTTATTGAAGCACGTTTGGCATTATTTTATGATAGAGAGATCTAATTAAATTTAGAGTATTTAATTGGAAATTAT
Source organism: Andrena marginata (assembly GCA_963932335.1). Classification (NCBI taxonomy): domain Eukaryota; kingdom Metazoa; phylum Arthropoda; class Insecta; order Hymenoptera; family Andrenidae; genus Andrena; species Andrena marginata. The sequence goes on from OZ010662.1 coordinate 33,786,056, forward strand.
GCTTAGTCGATTGCTGACAGTGTATTGCAAAAATGATTTGTGTATTTTAATCTGAGCTACAAATATGTGCATGTAAGATATTTTTTGCAAATCTCGAATTAGGTTAAGTACATTTCAATCAGGTAATAATAAATGAATCATACGATAAAAAGTATTTTTTTTAACTTGAAAACTGTACTATCTTCGTTAATTGAATGTTGGAGTCGAAATTTGATCGTAATACTGTCTGTAGTAAGTCTCAACAGTTTGTCGGGTCAACCCGAACCTGTAGAGCTACGTGTTGAGCAGGTCGTATTGATCTTTGATCCCTTTCATGTCTATGAATTAATCGTTTCTCCAGCGAGTTACTTAACCGATGAGCAATACACCTGGAGCTTACTATTCGTTAATCATTTCCTGAACTTAAAACCTGCCACCATAACTCGTAATGTAGCCAAGTGCAATATACACTCATAAACATCAATTAATTCAATACCTAAGCTTTGTTTCTTTAGAATCGAATTGTATTCATAAAAACGAGTGGGTCTTCTCATATACTTATTTATAAAGTATTTACTTGATACCAAATACAATACATGAATTACACAAAATTTACAAATATACTTAAAGACATTTGATAATTATAATTGGTACGCACGGAAATTCTGGAAAGCGATGTTTAATTCTTATTGAATGCATTCAAAATTGAGAAAGGTACTTATTGGTAAATAGATGCGCAATGTGCCAAGGGAAGGCGGTCAAGTGGCCACGTCGAATTTTTTCTGTACTTTGAGATTTTGTAGTGTACGCTACTTCAAATCATTTGGTAGAAAATTAAGCCCCAACGCTCTTCCAGTTGTTTATAATATTTGTTTAAAGAAGAGGATTAAATAAAACTTGAATAAATCAACCTTCACTAGTTTTTTAGCAAGAAACGAAATTTATTGAATACGTCGCAAATAAAACCTGGAATGGAATCTTTTGCAGTACGTTGCTTCTCCTGTCAAAGATATTCGCTTTCTTTGGCGCGAAAAACTTTAAACCAATATTATAAACAAACTGCTCAGCTTAATTCTCTATTATATTTTTAAACTAACAGACTGAATAGGTACTCAATATATTTTATTTTAATGAGAAATCCATAATCATCGATATTAACTGAAAAGTAAGACCATGTAAAAACTTCGCAAAAAAATATATACATTCCAAATGGGATTTTCACTTAGGGTGCTAATCATTGTACAGTTTACCCTACTCCACGCAGTTTATGGAGCACTACTGCAATTAAATTATTATTCTTCTCTTATTTTTACAAATCTCATAAATCCCCTTTTTATTTTCCAAATTACACAAACAAGATTCAATTACTTATATCGTGGCCGTAACAAGCTTTCGGCAAACGTGTTTATGTACGTTCAGTGGCGCCGTTTGGAGACTGCAGTAGCCGAAAGAAGGGTTTCAGATAATGGCAGGATGCGTGTTTCTGGTTTCCTGTACAGGACTTGGGTCCAATCAGGTGTTCTCCCATATACATACATATTTCCTTTGATTAAGGGGCATCATACACTTGCGCGTAGAAAAACCAGGGTGAACTTTGACAAGTTTTTTTATTGAAAATATTTTATAAATTAAAAATCCTTACATGCAACTTAAAATACATAGTTTAATGTGACTATTGTGTAAATTTAATTCGACAACTAAGAAGATTCAATTATTTATTAGCTTTTTCCACAAAATGGTACCTATTTGAGAAAACGGTAACCAATATTTCTCGAAAACAAGTGGATCGATTCAGTTGAAATTTGGAACAGAGGTTTTTGATAGAATTGTGTGGAATTATGTTCCCAACAACCATGTGGATTGGTATCCGCGATTCAGCATCAGAAGTGGCTTAAAGTGGTCTACAAACGCTGAAACATGTTGCGATGCATCGACTCTCAGGTTTCATAAAACCAGCCACAGGACCATGAGCAAGATGCGGGGACCAATCTACATATGTTACTACATATATCATGAAACCTGAGACTCGGTGCATGCATCGCAACACTTTCCAGCGTCCGTAGACCCCGAAAAGTGTCTAAAACATGTTGCAATGCGCGTCTGGATGGTGAGCAATACGCCAGTTTCATGAACGCCAACACGTAGACCCGTTACAAATGAGCCGTGCGCGCAGTTGTCTACCAGTGGTAATGTGTTTCGCGCCAACTCGGCCTGCGCATCCACAAAAACCGTGCGTGGCGCGCGGTCGCACCAGTGGGACCTTGCCTTTGATGCATCTTTGAAGCCTTTCAGATCATCAAAAAGTCAGCCGCGTGTGATACGAATTCAAAGGTAGCCGAGGCAAGCGAGGTCCACGGAGTCGATCTTGAGTGGCCGTGGCGCGGAACAGCGCTCGATGGAGCGGAACTACCAGTCACCTGCTCGCTTCCGGCACGTCGCTGTGGTTGTCCTCCCTCTCTTCTGCCTCCGCCGCTATCGCGCGAACCCTCGGACAGTCCTCTGAACGTCACCGCTATTTCCGTCCTACCTCCCCCCCCCCTCACGGTCAATCCTGCCTCTTTTTACTTCTATCTCTTAATCTTCTTTTATCTTTCGTATTTTCGCGACCTAACACGCAACTGGTCCGTCAGAAAGCATTGTTATTTGATAACTTTGAAACGGTTAGTTTCTGAATCCATACTTAGTCACCTTCTGTTTACCCTAACCGATTGCATCTGTGTAATTCGCGTGTCGATCGAGCAAAGATACTTCCCCGATGCTGGATATATCAAACATGATATCTTGGAATAAGAAATGCCATAGTAGAATAATTTGAAACCCAGTATACCTGAAGATATTTAATATATTTAATTATCTTATTTAGTGCGAAGGTTGTGCTTGCATCTGGGTAACCAGCTTTTCGTTTCTAACCCTACAAATCACGAATTCTTCCGTGTCTAGAGAGTTTAATGAAATCAGTAAATAACTTCAGGTGTAAAAGCTAATTAATGCTATAGAGCTGTAAAATTTGTACCCCGAATTTATGAGCATATGTAGTCTACAAGTTATTACGTGAAAAAATGGACTTGAAGGAGCGCGTTGATTGATTAGTGTATATTAATATGTATTACGTGCTAATGAAACAAGTACATATTTATCAGCGTGCATGTACTGATGTACGGTGTACATATATAGTACATATATGTATAGGGGTCTCGATGGCCACACCGCTCGAAGCGTTCCACGCCTGAGAACGTCGAGCATGACTAAGCGTTCCGGTTGTTTCGGATCTGGACTGGACAAGCAGATCGAACGATCGACCGATGGTCGCTCGTTTAATCGTGGCACATTCAAGCTCGGAGCATGGAACTTGTGGTAGGCGACGAATACCACGATTTCAGAGGGTCCGTTTACTGTATTCATTGTCTTCCGTCACAATATTCCCTGTCCTCAACTACTAATTAAATTGATTAAACTTGAGCATGGACAATGTCTGATGACAAAACGGGCGAGGTCGTTACAAAGAAAATTTATCATGATGATATTTACTTCTTGAGGATTATCATAACGAGAACTGTTGTGGCCCACGACTGGTGTTTCGGATATATTCTTTTAAGCAGCCTTTATACCAGTGTCTCCCAGCTTTTTAGTTGCGATCGTCTTTTATAATATTCAAATAAACTGACCCCCCCCCCCATGTAAGGTAAATTTTATGCGGTTATTTTTAGTTGACGATTCTTAGGATTTATTTATTTTAATATGGTTACATTATAATATTCTAGTAATGACGTAACACTGATTTTCCATGAATGAGAAAAAGGAAAGCTGGTTACTCAGATGCAAGCACAACTTTCACACTAAATGAATTAATTAAATGTATTAAATATCTTCAAGTATATTTAATTTGTGTATTAAAATAATCAAATATTAATAAGTTAGAACTATATTCTGAAATACCTATTTTTAATATATCCCCTTAATATTAGAATTTACATATTATAACGTCGGTATCACTGGCCTATTATGCAACCCCTCAATACAATACATTTTTTTTATCACAACTGTACATACATCGTTCTACAGATCACTACCTAAAAGCATCGCATAGATTTTTAATTCCTCTAATACTCTAATCTAATCCCAGACGTTACGAAGCTCCACCTACAATACGTTCACAAACAAACAGACCGGTGTATCGGTTGATAGTCTTTCGCATCCTTCATCCTCGTTCTCGTCAAATTACCGCGGTGCAGTAGGAATCCACGCTGTTTCGCTGGGTCTCCAATTAGCGGATTTAAATTGAAGATTTAGGAGGGTTTAAGCTAAGAAATGATCTCGTTTAAAGTTTCGGTTTCACCGACACTAATCTCGAGCTGAGGCTTAACGACTAACCCATCCTCCACCCCCCCCCCCCAGCCCCAACGTTCCTCGTTCCACCCGCGATTACGTTCGTAAGTAGGCGCAAATATGAAACGCAGAAACAGGGACGCGATCACTGCGTCGCAAAATTATCCCTAATTGACGATTACGCGATATTGGACGATTCCGAAAGCCTCACCGGAAGTCGAAGTCGAATGGTCGGGCCGGAGGAATTGATTCGCGTGAAACGATCGCACGTGCGCCCTTTCTACGAAGCCGGATAATAAGATCGAACTTTCGAACCTACTGTTATTGCCGTTACCGCGGAATGCTTCGAGGTCTTAAGATTATTGTCCGTGCAAGCGTTTCTTGGATCTAGCGAGCGTGCGTTTTCGCGGCGAGCTTCTCTGCGCCGATGGAGTCGCCGAGTGTCGATGGCTATTTAATTTTCCGACTAGTTGGAGTACGAATATGACGGTGGAAGGTTGAATGGATATGCAATGGAGTTATTTGTTTATGATGGTGATATTGTGTGACTTACTGACAAGAGTCTAGTTTAACAGTTACTAGTTTAAACGGGCAAATTTTCCCCACCACAAATTTTAAACAATTCGACTACGTAGTTTCATACAGCATAAAACCAGTACATTTGCTTTATAACAATTTCTCTACATCTATAGTTTACTATAGTTTTCATCTTTTTGTTTGTATCTTCTATTATTAAGCTAACTTTGGCGCTCATAGATTTTAAAGAAATCCCTAGGCCAGAGCTAAATGGAAAAGGCACGCTAGTGGAAAACCTTGTGAGGAAATCAAGCACAGATTGCAGGTTTTGTCGTTGTTAAGGACGAAACCGATTTAAATAAATAATTGTGGAAATAAATATGCTTTATTGCACGAATAAATTATTACAGGTAAAATGCTTGTTTAATCCGCTACTCTCCACAAGTTTACTTCGTACGAGATATAACGCGTTACTCTTTCGAAATATTGGACCTCAGATTCGCGAACATGAATGTTGCAACCATTATTACAGATCAAAATCTCAAAGTTGAGTCGGCTGATGCAGCGTAAAAGTATCTTTAATTTCTCCCACTAAATCTCTAAATCAACACAATTAGGTTGCCTAATAAACAAGTACATAATACAATATTAGAAATTGTAGTAGTATAGGTGCACGTAGGGTACCTTGCAAGAACACCATTAAAGTATTTTATTATACCCTTACTATCTCACTGAGCACGTACTGATCCCCCCACCCATACTAATTACAGCATCCAAAGCCCCCTGTAATGATTGAAAATGAATCCAGCTCTCTCTAACATTCACTCTACATTGATATACTTTCTGTGCTACAAGTTACATGTGTAAAAACCGAGGAATCGCCGAGGCGAGCGAGTAGATATATGTATTGGGGCCTCGCTCCGTATTTCTGCGCGAAGTTCCAAGTGGCGGGGGGAGGGCCGAGGGGCAGGGGCCCATTACGCGGCCATAAAACCGTAGGGGCTAGGCCTCATGCACTGTTATACGCATCCCGTGCAATCCTCTCGCAAAAAAGTACCACATTGTTCTGCCCACGACACTCGCGTACCTGGAACACGAACCAAGGGGCCATTCGACGGGGAAGGGGTGAGGAGAGAGGGGAGGGGTGGTGGTGGATATATTAGGTAAAAAAAAAACAACGCAAGAAAGGAAAGAAAATAAAATAAAAGACTATACCAGGCATGCCATCCGCGGTAGCTACTTCGGGCATGCTTGATAACTTCGAGGATTCTGGAAATCGTGAATCGCTCGTAGGTCGCTTTGTATTAGTTCGCGTGCCCCGGAAGAATTAGCCCGGATGTAAAGAGTACAGGCATTCGCGACCAGCCGGGAAGTCCGTGAAAGGGGAGAATTCCCGTTGATATTGCTTCTGAAGTGTTTTCGCCGTTTTTGTCAGCGCAGATATTAAAATAAAGGAAGAAGAGAAAACGGGGAACACGGGGGACAAGGGACGAGTTCGGTGGATGTTTTTCCGCGGGGAAAGCTATTAGAGAGACGTAGCGCGCTTTATTGTCACGTTCGCGAGCGTAAATGCTCTGCCGTCCGCGATTTCGGTGTTGCAACGGCGAACGGCCGAGTCCTCGTGATCCCGTCTGCACGTGTCATCGGGGAAATCAAAAGAGAATGCGACGAGCACGCGTGCCGCGAACGCGAAGCAGATGTTCTGCACAATACGCCGTTTTATAGACAATGAGAAGCATGTGACCTTTGATACGCAATAGGACGCGCGGAGGTATGTATACGCGGCCTCCCTTTGCAGTGTAGTAAAGTTGTCGAGCTGCAAAATCGAGTAAACTTGCGAATTGTTTGGGGAGGAAATTTATTTTTGCGAAATCTGTCGTTAATTAAATTTCAACAAGTAGGCACGCGTGTCAGGGAGGGCACGCCGAATTGAAAGAAGTATAAATATGAAGGTTGATAAAAATGGAAGATGTGAGTAGAATTTTACAATTAAAGAAGTACCTCTTTTAATTTAAGGGGTTATAGTCAGGAGACCGAAAAGAGGCAAATGTTTGCGATTTTGTTTTAAAAAACGGAAGCATATATTCTCACAAAACTTTTTGCACATAAAAGAACAACATTTAAAGAACATTCGGTAATTATTTTGTAGGAAAATATTTATAATAAAATTACAACCGACATCTAAGAAGCCTTTATAAAAAGCTGTTTTGTGGTGAATACTGCCATCCGGGATCAGATTATGTAAAATCAAAAAATAAAAAATATTACTTTAAAACAAAATGGCAGCTATTTAAAGTTGAAGTCCTGATTTTTGCGCGAACTCTCAGCTTTCTCCTGTATCAATTTTCATTAATCTATTATTGTAAAAAAACTTGCAAGGTAATTGCTCCCATTAATCCTAAAGAATTTTAAGCTGCAGTTATTGGTCAGCTTCATCAACAAGACACCAAAGTGTCAACGCAGTGCCCTTCCCATCGCAACAATCGCACAAAATTCGTAGAACCGACGACCGCGGTGGTAGCTTTAAAAAATTGTATTTCCATTTGCCGCGACAGAACGTGGCCGGGTAGGTACTTGCACGAAAATTATGCGCCGCTCCCCGGAAACAACGGGGGAGAATACCTCGACATCCGAAACCTACGACGTTGTGCCATGTTAACTCGGCCTATCTCGAATAAAATGATTTCAGTACTCGCGGGCAGGCGGAGGGTTGGGGTAGGGACGCGCGGGAAGAGACAGGAATAGCGTGACGGGGTAGGCCGGGGCACGGAGGGAGAGATAGCGAGGCGTACTCGTCGCTGGGTTAGGGTGCAGGCGCGAGAAAATCGCGGTGCCAGGTATCGCGTTACTAATTCAGCGGCCCCTGAAATACATCCATTCATCGGCGCGCACCAGGTACGCGGATGTATACAGCAGGAACCGAGGCTTCCTACTTTGGATCTCTATTCTATCTCATCGTCGTCGACCGGGGAAGGGGAGCGGCAAGGGGGGAGGGAAAAAGAGGGGAGGTTCTGGAAACAGAAACGACCCGGTGCAACGAGGAACCGCGGGAAAAAAAAGCGGGTTCACCGTAACGGGAGGGGCAGAGGGACGAGGACAGGCGACGCGAACCGACGGAAGCAGAGCGACGCGAAACGGGTGGAAAGAAAAGCGGAAAAAGACAGAGGGAGAGGGGATGAATGGGAAAAATTGGGAGGAAGGAGATGAGAGAAATGACTGCGCGCGTGTATCTGTACGTACACAGGTAGATGGACGCGCTGCATGCATACATGGAACGAACTGAGTGTGCAGGTAGAGATGGAGGGATGAATAGAGAGCCGGAGAGTGGAGAGCACGCGAGGCGCGGAGGAAGACGAGGAGGCGTTCATAAACTAGAAAGAAAAGGGTGGACGGTGGAAAGAGATTCGTGAGAGATAACAATGCGAGCGACAGAGAACCGAACCGGAAGCAGAGTCAATGACTCGGGCTACGAGTCAGTCCATTCGAGGTGACAAGAAAGTGCACGCGCTAGTAGACACTCTTGGATGAACGTGCCGCCGCACGAATTTTATTGGATCAGCCGCGAGGATGGAATGCGGGTTATTTTAGGTTCAGAAATTTCGCTCGCTTCCCTGCTGCAGTGGTGTGCGGTGCTTGAACGTTACGTGCGATTTTATTATTGTCAGTTATTCGGTTCAAACTAAAGTCATCACAGTTCGTCACTAAATAATAATTAACCCGTCTCTGAAAACTATCGATATCAAATGGAATTAGCCAATCGATTCTACTTTTAACTCTCATTTGCTTTCACAAAAAAACCATTACATTATCGTAATGCAGTTGATCCGCGATATTTCTCACCCAGATGCCACCTTCAATTTAATTCCTAACTTCGGCATAAAAAATCGCCCCCTTTCCAAAAACCGAGGATTTAAAATTGCCTCTGAAAACTCGATAATGGATGATGATTAAGCTTTTACCAAACAGTACAAAAAACTGCACAAAAAGTAGGCGCGATTATTTGCGCTGTCTAAAGTCAACTTCGGCAACATCAAAGCCCAAAATTTCACTTGCCGAGAGAACGTCCGGCGGCGATCTTTTTCCCGTGTAACAATCACGTTCCTTTAGCTTTATTTCACTTCACTTTTCCAGGGAGGGGGGCACGGATTTTTTTCTTCGAGAAGCGATCCCCAGCGGTCGAACGGGAGTGATCACGTTGCCCCTATCCCGAGTAGGTACCTTGCTTCCCACACTTGGCTCGCACGACCCCACATTAACTTCATTCATACCTCGGGCCCAGGTTCGGAGATGCGAGACTGATGCGTGTCCAACAGACAGAAGAAGAGAAGGACGCGGGGACTAACCATGCCAGAGCGTATTACGAGAATCGATCGGCTACCTTCTTGCTGGTCTTCTTCTGGCCCTTCTTCTCCTTCCCTTTCGTCTTCTTCATTTGAACGGCGGCGCTGGTTCATCTGACCGACGCGACGCGACGTCTCCGTGAATGAACGCCACTATTCCTCATCTAAACTTTTTGTCCCGTTTGTTTCCTCTCAGGCATCGATTCTATATACAAATTTTTATTCTACCCGCGACGCGTACCGCGCTGTTCAACGAATGTCGCAGGTGCATTGGTAATCTAGCTTCTCCGATCTCTTCCTGCGGTTTGTGTTCAGCAAGTGTCGTGACAAAAGGGGGGATTCCGCAGCTTTTGGTATGCAGGGTGTACTGAAATTATTCGTCTAATTGAGAACTTTGCAGCGAGAGCGTTGCGGGTTGCAGCTCAATTTTAGACAGTTTTGTGTCATAATGTGTTATGCGTCACTTTCTGGAAATCTAAGTTTTGGTATGTAGTTTAAAAAATAGTTGCGGAAAAAGCAATTTTTTTTGTTTAAATTCGCCAAATTTTTACATTTTTTTGTTAAGGTCTAAAGATTTACAGAAATGTGGGGAAAGGACAAAAATTGCCTGGGGCGCGATACATCCCGTGTGACCACGAAGGGTTAACACCTTCGGAACACGGTGAAAAATATGAAATGAAATTGATTTCTTAGGTTTTCCTTAATCAAAATCAAGGAATCACGCATACATTGCAGCGGCCGCCAACGTGTTAAAAGGATCAAATTCGGCAAAGAAGCATTTGCGAACCTACGTTTATATGGATATTTTTTTATTAATATTATTATTAGAATATACTAACATTATTAGAATATTGCCAAGCAATTTAGGAGCACATTGTGCACGTAACCCAGGAGTGTTATTTCGTTGATTTTCTAACTAACGGATGGCAAACGGACGTCCTTTCGGCTCGTCAGGAAGTTTGGGAACCCCAGTTCTTTCCGCGACTTACGGATAGCAGGACTCAAATTTTCTGAGCCTTTAACCCCGTAATATGGAAAGCTTCGATTTCCTTATCCCTTTGATCTTCGTCCAGGCACTTACTTGACCCGGGGATCCAGCTAGAACACTTTTCCATCGATAACCTCCCAGCCCCCGGCCATCGATAGTTTCGACTCTCTGAATCCAATTCATAAAAGAGATCTCATCGAAACATCGTGAGCACCGTGGTCACTGGCCTCACGAAGTCGGAAAAAGAAAGAATGGAAAAACCTAGGAAAACCTGTGTGGTCGACTCGCGTTGCATTTACTTAAATTTGATTAGATTCGTACTTTAACGTAGTACATCCTCAGTGATAGCAAGTTTAATCAGTTACACGATGAATTTTCGTAGTTAAAAATATGAACCATTTAATTAGTTTATACATATTTTTATCTACGTGAAACTATTTTTGGACGTTTCATTTAAATGTGGGTAAAATTCAGATGATAGATTTCTGACAATCTAACAGTAATTCTGCATAACTTAGGAGGAATACTATTTTTGGGGCCAAGATCATAGCAAAATTGGGGATTTTTTTAAGACACTGGCGATTCGATTCACCTGAAATTTGGAGCATGTTTTCATGCATCTTTGCAGAAGTTGCAGATTTTTTTGTACTTAGTTTCAATAATAAATATAGGAGTTATGCATGTTTTCAGCTCATAAAATAGGATTCCCCTCTTAGGAGGCGGTATCGCTTTGGACCACTAAAAAGTGAGTGTTCTTTGTGAATTATTTTTTAAGAAACGAAAAGAGATATCAATATGAGGGTTTTTGCATCATATTTACTAACACGTGTAATATCATATTATATTTTTGTTTGTGGAAAAGCATTTAATGTTCGCAGTCTAGGTAAATTCTAATTGGTCCGTCTGTGTGTCACGCATGAAATTGACGGGAAGAATAACCCTTAAACAAGTAGGCCGATCAATTCCTGAACAAAATCCCATTCGAAAATAGTCATTCTATAATTTCTTCTCCAAACTCAGCCGTAAGTACGCGAGCATTCATTTAATTCGCAGTCGTCCTTAATAAATTCTACAAATTTCCAGTGATGCCCGCGCTCACTAGACGACTTCCCAAACTCGATATTCTTCAAAACGAACGCTTAAATCAAATAATTTTATTCTACATTTCTCATTTACTTTTGCACAAGGAATCACCCTATGCCCAATTTTATCGCTCTATACGCGAGCACAAACTCTGGCATTCTAATAACCAGCGATCCATGGCAGTCGAATACCAAGAAACGAACAAAACGAGACTTATTCACTTTGCAAGCCACGCGGGATGAGTTTCTCGTAGGCGAACGGAGAAAACTATTCCATCATCGTGGAGGTGTACATGTGTTGTAAATTCACATGTCCACAGGTGTGAAATTACCCGCTTTCGACGCGCTCTGCCTTTTTTTTCCCCCCTCCCACCTGCGATTTCACAGATCGGCCACGGGTGTGCGCGTTTGTGCGTAACCTGCACGGGTTTACGTGACGGATAAAATCCACGGATTCGGCTCGCTGTCGTTGTCTATTAGCCCGTGAGAATGTAAAATAAAAACTGGCGTAATACAGTTGGGGAGGTGGTGTGGTGGCGTGGTTCTTGTCTTTCCTTCGACGAATCCGCCTACGTTTCAGTGGACACGCAGCTGTAAACGTCCGTGTCGCTCGAAGTCTGCGCAGATAGCGTAACAGGCCGCATCGCCTCATGTTACACGAAATATCTGGGCTAATTAAGTACACGTTTTGAGTCTTTAATTGCGCGGTGGATTCCTTGCCACGCTGTGCAATCCTCGCCCCATCTCAGCGACACTCGTGAAACTAACGAGAGAACAAAACGCGATCGACTCTCCCGCAGGAATGTTAACCCTTTCCACTGCAACTTGTTCCCACGTCAGTAGATGAAAGGCTTGAAATTATATTTGCACGATAATTGATTTAACTGAGAACTTTATGCTAGTTGCCTGAGCCCTATATTAAAACTATAAACTTCAAGAAGATAGTTGGTAAATTTTGCTACACCATTCAATTCAACTGCAAAATTATAAAATCTCCATGAAACAACTATATAAATAAGTGTATAAATAAACTACTATCGATTCGCAGCTACAGTTACAAACTGTTGCTTTTCCTTTGCTACAAATTATTTTACACAAATGTACACTCAGAAAACGATCTATGTACTCATCGATCCCTCCACCAATCTACTAGATCAAAACCATGCCTACGTCGCAAGTATTGACATTTTTTGGTCAGCAGAATGACGCTTGTAGATTTTGCGCTGGAAACTTTTTCACGGTTGACCGATCGGTTTCTCTTTGGCAATTGTTCGGTGCAAATGGTACGTGGCACTCGTAGACACGATAAATCGTCGGTCAAAAACTGCTTTGCTCGAAGGGAACTGTCCATTGTAAATAGGAAGTTCGACGAAACACTTCGTCCCAATAATTCTTCGGACTGCAACATCGTATTTTTTGCAACGGGAATATTCCGAATAAGTTGCAAATCGTACTTGATCGATCCAGCGTTACATCACAATTCCATTTGTTGCTTCCTATAATTTAAGCATCGCCCTACAAGAGGCTTACAGACTTTGCCACTAAACGCTTCCACCATTTGTCCAAGAAATCGCTCAAGAACTATAAATGTAAACAAATAATATGATCAGTACCCAAATATTAGTCAAATGCAAATTTTAAACTGCTTTTCAATGCCATCTCACCTATGCATTCGTTTAACTAATAGTTGGACACTGATCACATAATTTGTTTACATTGACATTTTTTGAGTCCGGCACTATCAAGCACTAAGCGGCGAAATCTACTTTGTTTCCAGATGAATCCTCACCGACACTAACACGCGCCTACAAAGGAACCATGGACTGAAGCTGCGTTCCGTCAGCGAAGGAAACCACAAAAATGGCAACTACCCAGCTACAGTCGTCCTGCAGAAGATTCCCTGTCATAGCACAGTACAAGGGGGTGGGGGGACGAAAGATCACAGAGGTGATGAGGAAAGGGTGAGCAGGACGAGCTTTACAGTTAAATTGTTATGACATAATTAGGGGCGATCCCAGAAGCTTTGGTGGTGGTGGAGATGGTGGCAAGGATGAAGTCGAAGGCAAGGGGTGTTGGAGGGAAGGCGAGGGGGTGAAAGAAAGTGGACGGCTTCGAGCAGGACTGGAAATCGACAGAAACTGCCGCCGCAACCATTCATTCTTCACTGTGCCGTGGTACCATTTGACCAGTTCATTCAGGGATTTAAGACTTTTCCTAGAGCTCGCCCCGTGGTTTTGTTTCGTCGGCCGGTTTCTTTTCCATCTGTGGATCGCCACTCTCATTCCCCGTCTCGTTCTCTTTCGCTACGCCTTGCCCACGGAGCAGTTACGCTACCCAGGCGTCACGTGAGCGCAATTTTCTGCCCCGATGACGGGTCGTGCAGATCCAGCTACGAACGCCTCCGACTTCCTTGCATCGCGTTTTACAATCTAGCCGGGTCTTCCCGGAGCGTGGACCCTCTCTGCTGTACCCTGCCGTAACCTATGCCACGCGGCAGCGCGCCGTCGATATTTTATTTCAAACAACAACCATCTAGAACAGCAGTTAACGATCCTCGACATGTTCACCGACGAACACGAGTTAATTCGTCAATTCGCGTCCAGGAAATTTCACAAAATTTGGCGCGGAACAATTCTTGTAGTCTCTTCGAACACATGTATGCACTATGCATTTGAAAGTAACTACTAAACATTTTGGTTTCTTCGCGACTGAATGATAAGAAGATTAGATTTCGTACGAATTTAGATTTTGAAGTAGAAGCGCAGTGATGAGTACCTAATGGGGTTCAAAACTATTATTGTTTAAAGTACATATTTAGAAGTTAGAGTTAACGAAAGACTAGTTATTGAAGATTAAAAAGAAATAAAGATTAGTTGAACATATACTCGAAAAGGCTCAGATAATTGTAAAGTGATGTGCAAATATTTACACTCCAATGAATATGTACGATAATTTAAGAATCTTAACAGGAAGTGGGAGCTGTGACCTGTTTAACAATGAAAGACAAAAGAAGAGAAACTGAAATCGCTCGATTGGAAATTATCTTCTGAACCTGGACGGCAGAAATGAAAAACAGAAAAGTTAACAATGGCACAAGTTGTTTAAGCCCCTTACAAAGTACACGGGAAAAAATGCAGGAGGGTAGTATATGAGACGGTAACAGTGATTGTATTCAGTGCGGCATGTATACTACGACGCGGTACCCGATGAAAGAAATGACTTGCGCAACGATTACTGAATCCCTGGATGACTCGTAATATGATTGACGATGCTGTCGTCGTACCGATACGAACACTAGCATCAGGCTTGCCCTGGGCTTTTCACTGTTACCCCACCCTCCAAGTCATCAGCTGGCACAAAACGAAGGAGAAAATATCAACGCGGAATTTCCATACGTCAGATATCGAGCGGAGTAAGCAGAATAATGAAACTGGACATTATCGATCTTTGACCAAATTTTTCTGCTGGTCATGGTCGAAACGGGCCTCCTATCTCCTCCCCGCGAAATTAAACACACGTTCTCACACGAACAAGACGAATTAAGATCCGAATGTGATAATCGTACGGTCTTGTGCCCCGTCACTGATTTCATCTCGAGGAGCGCCCTCGTCACTTGCAAAATAACGCGCGCCGTTTATGAAAGACGCGTGCCTGCCTTTGATCCGAGTGCGATTCTCCTAATCGTTCACGTAAAACTTTATAGGCAAAAAGATTTGTATAAACAAATTTCTTCGTACACAGTAGTGATCAAAAGAATGTTTGAACCAAAAACAGTTTTAGAACAGAGTTCAGATTACTTAGATTATTTCCCCCAACTCTATTGATTATTTCTACAGTTAAATTCCCAAGTTTGCAATCATGTCAAAGCTATACTAGGTAGCTCTACGCAGGTATACGCGATGGAAGCACGATCAAAGGACAGAAACATGTAGCTCTGATAAAAGAGCATTAATGACATCGGTAACAGAAAAATAATTATTTCGAGGAAAAAAGTGCACGCAAGTCCTTCGAAAGTATATAGCTAAACTCTTTCCTACGTATTTCTTTCTATTCTCGAATCCACCAGGCATGCCCGCCCTTGTATTTCTCGCTGCTCACCCTCGGTGGCTACGCTATTCGGTCGCATTCATTAATTCAAGCGCGACTACCCACGAATACCAAATTATGTATTTCGTTAATTACCCAAAGTTTCGACACAACAATCGGTTTGGTTTTTCCCCTATTTAACCAGCGCCGAGGCACTCGAGAGTTTAGCAAACTCGTCCCCTCCCTCGCCCATGCACGGGGCCACGTATCGGCTACCACCCTTGGCGCGAATCAGCCAGCACGCGGAAGTGAGTTCCGAGGGTAGGAACGCTTATGGGGAAAAGTCAGCGTTTCCGTCTTCGACGGGCCTCCAGCGGCGTTGTGCTTTGTAAACTTACACGCTGCCTAAGCTCTGCCATCGCTAAGCCATCTACAGGGACCTCTGGCATGTAATCACATCGTGAACAGCATTGTACGACAAATCGAATCAGATCCAACCGGCGAGCAGTAGGGGAGAGGTGGGGGGTGGGGGCACGGAGAGGGGGGAGAGTGCACGGTCCTCGACCGGAGGGGGATGGCCGGATGAACGGATAGAAGAGGAGAAACTGGGGGATGGAAGAAGAAGGCGCATGGAAGGGATGAAAAGAGATTTTCATATACTGCCTATTTATTATATACTGCCGGATTAGGTTTCCTGAATGCTCCAAGCCGAAGACGCAATCGGGAAGACTGCACCTGAAGAGTAATACTACTTAAAGAGAAGTTTAATAATTAAATGGAGAAAAAGAATATAGCCGCGCAGGAAATCTTCGACAAATTTATGACTAGGATGCTAAATGCATTTTGAACACTTTAAGGATACCGTGACTTCCATGTTCAAAGTCAATAAATTATTTCTGGTAAGACATTAATAAGGATGCTGCTGCGGAGGGTAATTTAGTTTTGCAATGCCCTGGCAATGTTGCGAAAAAAGAAAAATGCGTTCACTTAAGTCTACTAATGGCGATTTAACCTCCAAATGAATAGAGCGTTATTGTGTTTAAAGTTATTCCGAAGAATATTCTGCCGATCTTCTCGGATGGCGATAAGAGGTTTCACGAATCCTATGTGGTTTTCATTTTTGTCAAAAATTCATTTCAATCTGCCCTTCAGCTTTCATTTATTTTCACGTTCATCGATCGCCTCGATATATTTTTCGCGATTGAATAGAATATGAACTGTTTTACATGTTACAAGTATCGATTACTTTGGGTTGCCTAAACGATATAAATCTTCGATTCCTCGTACATACCAATATAAAATATTTTGCTTAAAATCGAAAAAAAAATATAATCGAAACTATGCAACAGAAAAAAATTCCTCCGTCATTCAGTAGATTTTTATATAAAAAAATAAGCCAACAAAGTTTCAGAAAGATTGGTGCAGTAATTTTTTAGATATCTTCCTCGCCGTTTTTAAAAAGGCTTCTTCGATGTCGATGTATTTTTATTATAAACGTAAATATTTTTCTACAAAAAAGTTACCAAATATTCTTTAAATGTTGCTCTTTTAAGTGCAAAAAGTTCTGTAAAAATATATGCTTCCGCTTTTTAAAAAGAAATCACAAACATTCTCCTCTTTTCGGCCTCCTGACTAGGTATAACTCCTTAAACGACAGTAAAATATCAAGCGATTACTTTTCACTCGAAAATAATTTAAACTGCCCACTGCTCCAGATGAAATAAAAATCACGATATGTAGAGTCGGATTATCAAAAATGCAAATATTCGTATGAAAATTCGCAAGCTCACAGAACTACTTTAAACCGACTGCCTCGCGCACACGATGTTCCCACACGCTCCCGCGCCTGTGCTTGTCCAGTAACCATGGAATCTGAATACGTGCATACATAGGAGCGCCTCCGTGGGGGTCTTTATCGCTGTAATTCGTTTAAAAGGAACTACACGGGCGGGCCGTGAATGCCCTCCTAAGTCATGCTACGCGAGCGAATGTGCTTTACCTGCGCGGCCCGGGCTCGGTACGATACCCACACGCGCGCGAAGGAGAGTAGGTATAATTGTACGCCTCGCGAGCGCTTCATGACGCGGTTAAATAAATTTTTCGGGTTGGATGATCGATGAAGCCCGATAACTGTGTTCAATTAGCGTAGCGCCTTTCTACACGAGGGCGACTCACCGAATTTATTTATCACGATGATGCACCGACTGATCGGAGCGGTTACACGGATGTTTGATATGTCTGTTTAGCCATTATCCACCGCGTCATCTTTCCCTTCTGCCTTTATTTATCTCGCCACCATTCACGGATCTTTCTTCCTCCTTTCTTCCCATTTCGTCCCCATCCTCGGTCGATCGATAGACGCGGCGAAACCTCAACGACCGACCGGAACCAGTAATTAAATCGACGACGCGGGAACGTTGACGGGAATCACGCGAACCACCGGGTATCCCGAACTCGTTTCGGTGAGCAGGTCGCAGCTCAGAGCCCCGTCGATTTTTATTTGACCCCACCCTCGGCGGATTTAATTTGCTCTCTGGTCACCGGCTCGCGACGAAAGTTGCCAGAGTCCCGCGGAGAAACTTCCCCTGGGTCTCCCCTTGAAAATAAATATTCGACCAGCGGGCTGATTTATTCCGTTGCAGAATGCGTGCCGACTCCCAACGAAAACGGGACGGTGTTAACCTACTTTCCGGAGTTTCCGCCACCCCCTCTCCCCAAATAAACCGAAACGGCCGGCGATACAGCGCGTGGAAAACATCCGACGAGTCTCGTCGCGTTTCGATATCGTTTGAGAAACGATGGCAACGCGGACGATGGATCATTCCTAAGCTCGGTACCCGAAACGCTGCCGAACCGTTGCCGAACCGTTGCCTAACCGCGAGAATGTTTCGCAACGCTGGATTGAGCTGTCTTCGGCTGTCGAGCGCGGGCACAGTTCGATCGTTCGTTAATCCCCATAGACAGCAGGTGTTATTAGCCGGGCTTCGAGATTGATGCGTAAGCGTGATCTGCATGCGCTGAGTCGTGACGTTACGCTGGCTACGTTAGCAGGTAAACGTGCGTTACGCTGATTTCCTTGGCGCTCGGTGTTGCTTTTTTCACGTTCAGGGGATACTTTTAGTGGCGACAGGTAGAGTAGTAGGCGGCGGAGGATGGGGCTGGAGGAGGACGGCTGTTCCTGATGCGTTAAATTAAAGTTTAACTCCGAAGCAGCTGATGGCTCGGCTGCCGATGGGTTAGAGATGAAATTCGTGATTCCCTCTTTCTCCATCTGCGCACGGTTTTCGAACGATCCGTTTGATGAAGCGGGGGCAACCAGCGGCAGATGCAGAGAAGTGTTTCCTGTTTAACTTCATTCATTTTTCTTCAGCCCCTCCTGCCTGATGCAGCGGAACTTCCGCTACGAAACGTTTATTTTAATTATTGTTCCAAGCCAAGGAACTTTTCGAATTATTGTTCCGTGATTGTTACTCCTCCTCTCTCTTTCTTAGAGGCGCCCGAACATCGAGTAAATCGCTTCTGTTTCCGCGTTGCTCTTCTAGGTTTATCTGGACAATTTCACGGCTCCTGAAGCGCGGGAAGATTTGTCACAGAGTATGGTCTCTTTCGTATGTTTAAATTTATTGACTGAATTTTAATAATCTCTTCGCGCTCCAACTTATTCACTATTATAGTCGATCGAGCTGAAACTCTTTTACTTAATACTGCACTTCTTACCTAAATAATTCTACAATAGAAAATAATATAGTACAGTATTTCGAAAGAATATAATATTCCAAAAGAATAGTATAAGTTACATAATGGTATCCGTATACACCGTTATGGGATCATTCTACTTTGATCGGCCGAAAAATAAAGCTATGGGGTCACATTGACGCTATAAAAAACAATTGAAACAAATTAAAAGAAATCTTTTTTTGTATACTATAAATAAGAGTAGCTTAATAAATTGTAAAAAGATTTATTTCTTTATATATTGTATTTATCGAGGAAAATTTTTTTAAAAATAGCAGCATTTTTCGGCCAATCAAAGTAGAATGACCCCTTAAGCTGAACTGCGATGTGTCCGAGGTCACGAGCGACGTAGAAATTGGGGCATCAAATTTGTGATTATGAAATAACAAATTCTAAATTATCAGTATGTTCTCCCGCAAACTTCAACTATTTTATGAATCTGCTCCTATACTTTAAACAAACAAGCAATACGTAATTATCAAATTACACCGTTGGCCTGATGATTATCACCATACAAATTTCTTTGCACGTTCAAAATACACGCACAGCTGTCATAAAATGGCCGGACGTTCCGCGAGACGGCACCGAGGCGCTTCCTTAAATCCATTTATTCAAACCAACTGGACGGCACAGCCGCAAACAGGCACCGTTGCCTGTAACCGAGCGGAGCAGCATTGCTTCCGTATTAATCCGCTACTTTGATCATAAAATTTACATTCACGTACCTGGGGCTTCTTCCGTATGCGCCGCGCCATCGTGAAAATTCCCCCGTCCCTTTTCGTCTCGGCCGTGCTCAAATCCACCAGATCCGACACATCTTACAACCCTTTTCCTTACTTAAATCCAAATAAAGGTTGAGATTCTTGAGTCTCCTCTGCTTCCACCCCCCTGCCCCGCCCCTCCGCGCTTCTCTGCCCAGCATAGGCGGCGTTCCGCGAACCCCTCTGGATCGGAACCGAATCTCCGTCTCTGTTCGTCGCGTTTCCTTTCTAGCCCTTTTCTTCTTTCTCCCCTATCGCCTCGCTCTCTTCATCCCTCTGTATATCTCTCTCTCTCTCTCTCTCTCTCTTTCTCTAGCTCTCTCTCTCCCTCCCTCCACGGTTCCGTCTTACACCACTGCCCACTCTTCTCATCCACCTTCCAACTTCTCTCTCTTTTTATGCTAACCTCTTCACGGTCTATCCATCTTCCTTCGACTTCGTGCCAGGCCTCGTCGTCCTTCCTCGCCTTTCTCTCTCCTTCATCCCTTTCCACGCCGTTCCTCGCTCGCTCTCCGGTAACGAGAGGAGAAACACCCTCGCTACTTTTAATCGACCCGCGCTTTCTTCTGCTTATACATACCTAGCCAGCCCGGCCCCCTAACCCCCTGCCGACCCCCCCCCCCTCGCCCACTTTTCCACCGCCCCCCTTCCCCCCACCGACGCCCGTCCTCATCTCCATCCTACCCGTTCCACCGTCGAGCACTCCCAACCCCCGCGCTTCTTACGTCTCATCTTTACCACCAACATCGTATATAAGTACCTAAGGGCGTTGTCTTTGGTCTTTCACGTATTTTGCGCTACGCTCACTAAGAAATACACGAGGGTAGTTTCAGGATTAAATGCGAAATGAAGGCTCGCCCGGAAAAGACGCCGAGACGTTTCCGAAGGACGGATGCTCGATTTTATGGCCTTCGTTTTTCATCGTGAAACCTTCATCTCCAGTCGATGTGCTATCGCATAACCTAACCATCGTAGAAATAGATGCCTAGAATGTTAATTCAGTAATTAAACGGGAAACGCTAATGCTTATCTAGTCGATAGTTAATGGTGGCCGTGGGTGCTGTACTTTAAAGAATATGAAATCCTGCATACGACGGATTCTCGCGATTGGGAGTCTGAAGATAAGGTAAATAAAGAATTCTTTGATACTGGAACTCTAGCAGCTTCAAGAACGTTACTTTATAATTCTGTAGTCAAACGGTTTTATTCCTACGTTGCCTCAAAACTCCGTACTCCGCTCCCATCGCGTTCTCTCCAACATTCTAGTTATAATTAAATTTTATCCTGCCGTCGAGTCAACGCGTAGTGAGGAATATCCTCGTTACCACGCGTGTCAGAAGCCGATGGAAGCCCAAATACTTCTCCATGCCTGCGAGCGTTTCTGTCGCGCGGATTGTCTCTTCCGAACGGTCCCCCGTAAATTACACAATTTCCCATCCGCAAATATATACCTCTGGAGGAGCCAGAACTCCCACTCGACGGAAAATAAGCGAAATTATAGCGGCGGATCGAGGCAATCAAATCCCCTAACCGGCGAGTCCGCCAAACGACTTTCAATCCTGAGGTTCTCGCCGCGCTGCGGCCCGCATGCACGAGCCTAACCGTAGGACAATGAAACGCTTTGTTCCGTTCCCGCGAGACGAAGAAGCGCAACTCCTTTCCCCGACGCACGGTGGGCCGGCATCGAGAATTTCACTGACTTTTTCGCGTAACTTTTCACCTATAAAAGATATCCGAATGAAATCTGCGCCGAAAAAATAGGAAAGATTTATACCCTTCTAAACATGTATAATTTAATGTATTTTGCGCTTATTTAATTTTCCTTTTTTCAATTCTTTTTTAACGGACACTGTTGTAAAAGCAATTGGAAAACTGTTTATTTGGTAGTTTACTCAATGCTCCTTCAAGTGGCTTAAATTGCATGTATTAGGGGAAAGTTTTCATTTTCAGATTATAAGGAAAAGTCGAATGGTACTGTTAGAAGTTCTGACAAAATCTACAGTTTAATGAAATATTATTGTTAATTTATTTCACGGGTTAGAGCCCAATAAATACATAAATATTTGTAAAACCGTAACGCGGGTAGCTTAAAACAGTAATAATTTGTGAAGCAAGACGACGTAGGAAGTGATTTTTATATAATTATTTAGAGGAGGGTGTCCTGGAAACATTTATCCGAATGTGGGACTAGTTGGGGCTCAAAAGATATTCCTTGTCAATGTTTAAGAAGTTTGACAACATTTTGTGCTCTCTTAAACATTACGTTTTTAATACATTAAGTATCTACAGTAATTTTTGTTAAAACCGTTGCTTCTTAACGAAAAAGAATGATTTCTATTGTAACAAAACCGGAGGGAAAATATTAACAAAAAAAAGGAAGCACGTATCTCCGGTGTGAAATGCAATATTTAAAACGTTCAACTTCAAATATTCGTTTCAACTACAATATTTGTATTCAATCTTATTAATTCTTTTCTTTTAGAGGCTCGCGGACTTTTGAGAAGCGATACAAATCAAGTAGATATCGATATGAGAAAGGTGATCTTTTGCCAAAATGTCACTGAAATCCTCGAACCACCGTGCGACGGTTAGCCGCTTCCCCTGGTACCGCAGGAAAGCCAAACGGTTCCAATAGACAAAGAAGATTAAGCGCAGGTGCCGGACGAGATGGGAGCATCTCCCGGCGCGTATGTTCGGATAGTTTCGCGGTTTATGGGCGATTACCATGGAGGCTGCAACGCACCGTACGTACCCGCGCACGCATTGCAAAAGTCCACGTGTAGCTATGCACGTGAAACAGTGGGATGCGGGTATTCGCGTATCCGTGCACCATCGAACGCGGACGAGTGCGTGCACCTCTACGTGGCTCTCCCGCGAGAGAGTCGGTAGGAATACATCACCTTGCACCACACAGGCCGTACACTTCAAATACACTGCAAGTCAGTCAGTTAACTCTGAGTCAGACCTTTCACTTCGTGGTCCAGAGAGCACGGTATGGTGCACGATGGTTCCCACAAGTGGAAGCCTTCACCGTCCGATGCTACAGTTTGTTTCTTGTTTCCAACGGGCCACCAGAGGGGAGGCGGAGGTGGTCAGGGGAGGGCGAGGCAAAAGTCCACGGACACCCATGGATCCTTGATGCGGTGGACGTACGTTGTCGCTTTTCGGCTCGGTTCCACACCGATTTTTACCCTTTGAAGGGTGATCGAACCGTTTAACGCGATCTTGTTCTTTCGTGAGATTTCAAATTTTCGCATAAGTTTAATTACATACGGCCTAAGTTTAATTAATTATCCTTTAAGATAAGAATTACCACCTTGAATATCTGAGAAGTCATGCAAGCAAGAGAGAAATTCCTCGTAAGCTACTCCACGCTTGCAAAAAAATCGCGATGGCTATACTCCCTCTTATGAACCCTTTCAATTCAAGCAACTTTTACTCGAAACCCACCCTGTATAATAGTTTGTTTAGTTCTTGAAAAGTTCGGAAACATTCTAATATTTATCGACATGTTCTCAAGAGGAATTCAGCATCGACGTTTGGCCTCTCAGGAGAACCTTGCGGAAGATATAGATATTAAAAAGATTCTGGAAATGGCACCCGAAGCGAAGTACCTTGGTGCTACTTTCAGAATTCACTTACAATTCAAGCTTCTCTTCACGTATGCCTCCGAACAGACAGAACCGTGGTTTCTTATCTTCCGCCAAATTATACCCGTTGCGACTTTATCGCTTTTCTGCATGAGAAGTCACTGGGAGACGACGATGGCATTCGGTGACGTGCAGGGGTCGTCGAACGAGATGATTCGGTATCGCAAACCGTAGGATTCGTGTCTTAATAATCAGCTTGCTGGTCGCAGCTAAAGTTCAGCATATTTATGTGGCGATCAGCCTAAGTGGAGCGAATTTTTCCCCCAACTTCCTTATTTTCTCCTTTCCCAGAAGACGGCTGGAAGCTGCGCTTCTGCTAACTGGAATATTAACGATCGAACGCTCTTATATGGGTCAAGATGCAGCTCATTTTTTCTTCCTCCCGATACATGCCGATCTCCTACGTAGGCACACAAGTTATTCAGAAATACGTAATAAGGTCGCAGGAGGAATGTTAAAAATGTTATTTGCATGAGTAAGGATTGCGGTACGGCTGCATGGAATTGAATGAAAGGGCCGCATTCCGATCGATAATTAGGTCCGTAATTCGTTTTGCGAATAAAGATGTAGTTAAGTCTCTTATATCGAGCTGCGCAGGAGAATATTTTAAAGGAGTTTAATATTTCGATTGATCGTCCACGTTCTCGATGTAAATAGCAACTAAACGTAATGAAAGCATCTGCCGTACTTTGTCCCTATAACCAATCGAATACAAGCACGCCAGTGCATGTGTGTGTCAAAGACGGATTATTGGCTTTGCGGTCACTTCGATATCACTATAACACTGGTTACACGTAATAAATAAAAAAAAAAAAGAGGAATATCGAAGCAACCTTTGATGGAAAGTTCAAGCGTCCATTGTGCGAGAGGAACGCGATGCCATGCATAGGATGAAAGAGGATACTAATTGTCGATTCTTTTATAAGGTACAAGCGTAGACGTTGCGTCGTTAATTAGTATAATTAATTTATTCTACCAGTTTTAATTCTGGGTAGCTAGACTCCTGTCGCTTCGCTAAGACGGTGCCACTAATCGATATTTCAAGCACGAAGGGGCTTCTCGTTCGATTTATTAAGGTTATCGACTCGAGAGTACAGTTTTATCAATGAACTTGTTACTAATTAATCTTGCATTATCCTCAGCCAATATTTTACCACGGCAAAATATCTTTCATCCTTTCGTTCCTCGAGATGGATGTCCGGGGAATGTTATTTCCTCGAATTGAAAATTGGAGGAGCGAGGAATGAAGGACGACGACGACTGCATCGGTCCAGCAAAGAACAAACATCCACCGATACTTTGTACTTACACGACTTTATGAGCAATCAGCTGGTGCTGGCCGGCGCAAATTGTTTGTTCCCCAAACCCATTTAGCTCCATTCCGTGAAATTCTACTCAAATAATCACAGCTTCACTGCCTACCAATTACGTTTTTGCGAGCCACGCCGTGCACGCGTTGTTCCTCATTTCAAGGAAGCCTACGCTCCGGATCTTGTAGATACCTACAATACTGTTCGTGCTCCAATTCGACGAAGCTTCGCTACTTAACATTCCGCAACTCTGTACGTATGGCATCTTGGATATTGACTCCTCTTCGACCAACTCAATGGTACCTTATCGGTGTATCGTTGATTGTAAAAATATCCCACTGCAGGTGGTAAAAAGTGTCAGAATTTGAAGACTCTGTACTGTTTTTATAGAATGTGTATTCGTATAATTAAAATTTTTTTTATTTGAAATATTGATTTTCAGTTTGGAGTCGCAATTCCTTGTTTTGCAATGTAGGATATTGCATAGCAGATTTTCATCTTAGATTTCGGTGGTCGGACCTAGTTAGCTGCCGTGGCTTGTGTTTCAATTTGTTGTCCAACAAATTTGATCGATTACAAGATATTGAAGAAATATTTTTGAAATAAGAACTTGAAGCTCGAAAGTTATTATTAAGTTGGTTTAATGGGTAATGCCACTGTAGAGCCCGGAAAAGCAGCCTGATTTTGAGAATTCTTTATGCTCTTCATTACCCCTTAAGTGTTTATTACGTAGAAAGGGACTGGTGAAAATTGGTATTTTGGTTGAAAGTGCGTACTTTCGTGTGCTATGGAAAGTAGCGCGTTTTTCGTGGCGCGTGACCATTCGGAGACGAAGAAACGAAGAAGAACTGTTCGTACTAAACGCTTGAGTATTGTGGGAGAGCCACAGGGTTCCCCCCAATTAGGAATTAACCTAGCAATAAAGACAGTCGCTTATTCGTCGGAAATAATTGAGACATCAACGAAGTCGATTTGAACGAGTTGTTTATAGCCGTTCTTCTTCAACGAAATCGTTAAATCCCTTGCAATTAGTGAACTGCTATTACGTAAAATTAATTTTTTTATGCAGTCTCAAAGCCTCAATATTTTACATCGAGTTCATAACTTTCCAACAGTATTCATGTATTTACTATTTACAATAATACAGAAATAATTAATACAACTTATCCTCAATATTGAAATTAAACGCTTGCCTTTTTTTTTTTAAAACGATAATATTCCCACGTGAAGCAACACTGCAGTACAGTCATTCATCTTCCCAGTGGACAGTAAATCGCGTAAAAAGCCTCGAAGCTTTCAGAAACAAGCAACCTATTTGCGATTTCAACTCCTATAATTAGCCTCTACAAATAGACAAATCAAACAAAAGCCCGTTTCTAACGAACGTAGTACAATCAACGGCAACGCGACCCTGAAAATCGCTATCACCCGAGTCGTACGAGTTATCAGCCACGTGTGGCCGGACGGTGCGAGCATACGAGAGCGTTGCCCGCGGGGAAACATCCCGATTCGACGGACGGAAACGCGTGACCGACGGAAAAATACCTGTTGGCCAGGGAAATACGTAGCCGCGAAAAGGGGAAGGAACGAGCCGGGCGAAAGAGTAGGCAGGGGGCCGGTGGGTGGGAGGCGGCGGGGAAGCGCAGCGGTGCCGTGGAGGGGGCGGCGGAGAAAAGAGGAGCTGTCGCGCATTGAAGTCTCTGAAACGGCAGGGTGCTCTCGCCAAGAGTAACACGAACGAACGAAGCAAGTTGAGCCGAAGCGTCGTATGTGGGAAGGAAACGTTGGGGCCCCCCGCTCGCGGAACAGGAGGACGGGACGGAGGTTCCAGCGGGGAAGAAAAAAAAAGAAGAGGTGGGTTACGAAGCAGAGCGGAGCGAAGCCGATCGGAGCAAAGTCGAGGCGCAGAGCCATTGACCCGTGGAACGAGGGGGTAAGCTGTGGGTACAGAGCAGGGCCCATGCAGGATGTATAACACCAACACGCACGCGCACGTACGTCAGCGTCCATATAGGATGCCTACGTATGTGATGTACGTGTGCCAGGCGCTGATATTACGGTACAGATAGATCGGGAACGATTAAGAAATCCGTGACGGGCATTGTGTTTGTTCGCTCTCATGACGCCTATGCCTGGGCCGCCTGGGCCTCATGGGCCGCGGCGTGCACAGCTCGGCTTACATTCACGTTCTTCCTGGTGACTCGGGGCCCCGACGAAATACCGGGGACTATTCGACGAGTTCTGGGGGGGTACACGTGGGTCCCGAGCGTCGTCAGTCCCTATACACGAAGGCTCCGGCCACGGAAAGGTGTTTCGTCACCGCGTCGCTCGTGGTGTTCCTTCGTGAAGAAATGGAGCGGTGCTTTCAAGGGACCATTTACGCGGCCGGCATGTTCCGCTGATAACGGAGATCTGTGTCCGGATAAGGAGAATGGTTCGACACGTCGTTAGTGATGATGAAGGAAGAATAGGTGTAAAATGACTGGCTCGCGGGGTGCCATTTAGATTATCCGCGATTGAACGCGTCTTTCTTCTCTCGCCACTCGAATGACACGTGGCTCATGATCATTCCTTCAGAATTTCTCACCAATCTTTCTACCATGACTGATATAATATTCCCACTCCGCGTCGCAACTTTCCACTCAGTTCTCCTCACCTAAAATTAATCCTTTCTTCATTTCTATAACCCCCCCCCCCCCCCAGCACGCTATACAATCGAGCCGATTAAAACGATGACAGTCTCATTTCCCGCGACGCTTATCACGGCTGTCGTCTCGCGAGAGAGCTATAAAAGTCTCATTCAATACACTCGGCTTTCTACAGAATAATAGAATGAACTTTCCACCGTTTACGGTACGTCGACCACAAACGTCGCCTCTAAATAAGCAAAAAGCCAGTGTTCGGCGTGTGTATCCGACCGAAAATCGACTGGAAATGGTGATGTTTGAATCCACGAGCGGAGTACCGTGGTCCGTATCGGGGGGGGGGGAGGGGGGGGGGGCAGCAGATCGAGAGCGATTAAGAAGTCCGTGATGGTACATTGTGTTTCCTCGCTCTCACGAGGCTGCGTGCACGTCGCTCTTGCGGATCGGTGGTCAAGAGAGGCGAACGTGTGCACGTGTGTAGACGTATGAGGCCCCGGATGGTGGCGGCGAGGCTGCTGCGGTACCGATCTTCGTGGCCGCCCAGGGTCATGCCCTACCCCCTTGCGCTACACAATAATCTTGCTCGTCGTGTGTGCTCTGGTATCTCTACCCGCGGACGACTCCATAGCCGCATCGTTTTTCTCCCCCACCCTCTCGCGCCGTTGCCACTCTGCCCTTTCGCAAAGGTCCCGTCATCGGTGTTGCGGCCGTGCGCTTGTCCTTCTATCATTCTTCTTCGTCCCCTCCGACCCCGCTCTTCCTCTTCCTCCTGCACCTGCACTTTTCCCGCGCGTATCGATACGTGGGGCCATTTTCTCGCGCTGTATTCACTCTTCTTCCTCAGAGGCAATGAATTGAAATCCCGCGAGGAGGTTTAATGCGATATTTCCACCCGAAGCGATTATTGTGTTGGCGTCTACTAGGCAGTACAAAACACTTGGGTGGAGTTTCGAGGGATTTTTGGAGAATTTGTTTTGTAGGTAAGAAACTTTTGTGTGCGAAGGATTGGAAAAGTTTGATTGTGGAAGATGATAGAGATATTCGTCCAGGATGTAAATACGGCGATGCGTACTATGGTATTCTCTTCTGCAAATCTCGCTCAATCGACGCTGCGGCTGTAGACGCGCCCCTCTTTTCATCCTTTCCGCTCGCTCCGTTTCTTCGTTTTTTCCCGTCCTTCTTGTTTTACAGCCTTGTCTGCATTTTTTGCTCCCGCGGCCAATTTTCTTCGGCAATTCGACGTGTACGTGAGGACGCAATCAGTGGCAAAGACGAACGCCGGTGTACTGTAAACTCTGGATCGATGTGTTAGCTTACGTGTCGCTTTTTTTTTCTTCTTCGTGTGTATGTTGATTTTTTAGTGATAAATTTTGTAGCTTCGTTTCGTGAAACCACTTCATAGTCGATTTTAAGCCTGATATTGATAAGATAATGCTGTGAAATCGATGTTCGCGTGCTTCATTTTACACTCTTTTTATTGTCCTTTTATATTCTTTTATTATACACAGTTATTTAGGAATTGATAATTAAGAAAGAAAGACAATTTTTATGGAAAATTTTAGAAAATAGCCTTTATGAAATTCATTGTGTTTTTGGTCTTCTATTTTTCATTTTTCTTTAAAATTTCTGCATTCAATATTAAATCCTCGGTAAAGAATATCCAAGTATATGTTTGTGATTAATTGAAGTATGTAAGAAAGGCACGTTCTTCTGAGTTTTATTCAACCCCGTCGTAGCAAAGATTCTTTATTATAATAAGTACATCTGTTTGTCGAATGCTCTTACTTTTCCAGCTCTGTTTATCGTCTACTTATTTTCCTTTGTAATAATTACTTATAAGAACGATGGCATTTCAAAGTTGAAACATTTCTAAAAATATTCATTCTTTAATAAGATGCTTTTAATTGTCTCTTTTAACATTT
The DNA here is from genome assembly GCA_963932335.1 of Andrena marginata. NCBI lineage: Eukaryota > Metazoa > Arthropoda > Insecta > Hymenoptera > Andrenidae > Andrena > Andrena marginata. The sequence goes on from OZ010662.1 coordinate 33,815,336, forward strand.
TCGTCTTTCATCGTTTCAAGATGTCTCGCAACTTCAGCTGCTAGAACGATTCTCGTAAAGGTTCTTTGATTGTTATCCATATTTATTTTTCCGTTCTGCGTGCACTTGTGCTCCCCATTCTCCACTTCCTTCCACGCGCTTTATCTACATTTCATCCTTTCGCGATGAACCGAGGAGAACCGTGAATAATTATTGTGACTTGTGCTCCCTTCAGGCCAATCTTCTACATCAAGTACTCCATTAATACAACAATCTCTGTTACCAATTGAACATTTAACGTTACCATATCTTTTGTCGTCTCGAAGAAAATACACGTTGCATTCTTCCAAACCTCTTCAAATACAAAAACCATTATAAGTATTCCATTCTGTTACAAAAAGTGAAAACAACTGAAGTGAACGTAACACCAAAGCAAAGTTTCCGGAATCTTCACAGTCTGGGATTCAATGGATTTAAGGTAAAATTAAACAACATCACCATGTTCATCCAAATTCGCATTCCCAATCAGTTCAGCCACCACTTTCTATAAATTGGAGTAGACACGCATTACAGGGAATTGAAACCTTGTGCTGCGAATCGAACGCGTACCCAAGGATGCGAGGGCCCATGGAGTGAACAGAAGCAGAAAAACCTGGGACGCAGAGATCATCGTACCCAGGAGTCATCGTTTCACGGATCGCGTCAAGTGGAACCGCACGCGGCATCTTGGGCCACGAAGGCGGAGGATCCTTCACCCATAGCAGCGACCGGCTAACTTTGAGGCCTCAAACGAAAAGCAGTTAGGTCGTCGCGCGTTGCGGTTTCGCAGGCTCGCTGCCGCGGAAATTGAGCGGGTTCGGGCATCAGCTTACGCTGGAGTGTAGTTGACAGAGCAGAGGACAGAGGGAGGAGTATCGTCGCGGCGGAAGATGAAGAAAGATAAAAAAGGGACAATAAATCGAAAACAACAGAATGACCGTGAAGAGAGGCGGAGGAAGAAACGGTGGGCAGAGGACGAAGGGCAGTTGGCAGGGTGGACGCTAGGTCCGTGGAAGGAAGGAAGAAAGGGAGAAGAAGTAACAAACGACAGGAGCTTGAGCAGCCGTCGGTGAAGCGAAAGGAGACACGCCGGGCGCCAGTCCAGGAGACACACAGGTGGGCGTGGCGCCTATCCCTACGCGGCGCACTGGGGTCGCCAGGAAATGGAATTATATACGTTGGCTGCGGGGTATACATCCCCCTTTCTTTCCTTCCTTGCCTTTCTAACCACCGTCTCGCTTCCCTCCCTGCGCTTTGGTCCAGCGGCCGGCCGCGGCCACGTTTGGTCGCAGTCGCATATATATACCCCGCATCCCGTATCCCGGTTGCAGTCGCAGAGCCGGAGCCGTGGCGTGGCCGCGGGCACAGTACGAATAAATAAGAAAAGCCCCTGTGCGCGCTTGTTCCGTCACGAGCTGCGGTCGACAGGACGAACGCCGCCGTCTCATCTCGCGGCGGCCAATCAGCCTCGTAATCACTGAGCTCTCTGAACGTTCGTTGTTGCCGGTGACTTAGGCTCTACCTACTGGCTTAACGCGCCGCGGCGACCACGGTGGCGGCTCGACGACACCCCCTCACCCCACTCTCTTGCTGTTTATCCTGCTGGACCCGCAAGAGACCCACCAAGGGGGGTTACATTGCGTACCCAACTTGGCTCTACCTCCTACGTACTCACGTGCCCCGCTCGCTGCTCGTGGCTACTACTCACGGCCGGGCCCCACCCTCTCCGCTCGATGGTCTCATCACCGGGAGACGTAATGAATACTTTACGACTCCGTGATAGTGGCCTCTCGAGGCGGCCACGGACTACCGCGGGGACGATTAGGGAATGGATATTGTTCAGTCGTTTTCGAGGTCTGAACTTTAGTAGCTTTGGTGCTTTGGATAGAGTCTAGGGGTTGGGATTGTTGGCTGATGGTGGGAGTTTCGGGAGAAGAGGATGCATACTTATGTGAGGCATTGAGAGCAAAAACGGACTAACCCACATTGAAAGAAAATAGTTTTACCTATTTTATATGATTAGTACCTACAGCCTATTGGAATACATTATTGCTACTAAGGTCGGTATCAAATATATTGGTCGGTGAGTTCGGTTTCGCGAGCAGCGATCGAGGAGAATTCAGCCACCACCATCTGACGATCGCGGATTTGTCAGTTGGAATTGCGTGGTCGTCGCAGGGTATGGTGGGGTAATGGGAACGCTGCTCGGCTCCGCCCGAACCTAGCCGTTTAGCTGTTATTTATCCTTAACGTTACAGTCGTGTGCGTTACGAAGCTATGCGTAGACCAATACGAGATGAAGCTATCGAGAAAGAATCAATGTTCTGACCAATAAAGCTCCTGAATTTTTTCGTTGCTAACGCACATCTATTCTGATGTGTGTATTTCTACGCTGACAGTTCGATTTGGCCTACACGCCAGAATCTTGGCAGTATCCCCACCATTTCTGGCTCACTGTTGTTCTGCGAAGGCGACAGCGAGATGGAACGAGCGCGAGTCAGAAAACGCTGAGAAAAGGGGCACCGAGGCAAACAAACGGTGTGGTGGGAGAATACCCCTCACGAAACTCACCGGCCAATATATATGATACCGACCTTAGTATTTAAATTTCGCAAAAAATGTGGGTTAGTCCGTTCTTGCTTTCAGTGTCTCATACAGCAGTAGAAGAAGCCTAACTGAAGACTTTGCTGCGAAAGAAGTCAGCTCCATAATTTGCTGGAATTGAGTTATGGGTAGCGTTGAATGTAAAAGATACTAACTTCTGAATAGATTGGTGCAAGAAAGAAACAGATTTGACAATCCAATTTCAAGTTATAGGAATATTTGCAATCTTATCTGGATTTGGTTATACACATTTTATTATAATTTGTCTGAAATTGTGTAGGTGGATGCTCTTTTATTTGTTTCCAGGTACTAATGCATAGTTTTATAATATAATGGTGTTTAATTTAATTATTTTCTCGAGGTAAGTGGATTTTTATACAATTTGGTGTAACAAGGAGGCAGCTCCAAATTTTGAAAAGTCACCGTGCCATAGAGGAACGATAAGTGAAATGCCGTTAGCAAGAAACGATGTGAATTTTACTATTCCGTGAATACAAATGTTGAAAGGTTTGTGTACTGTTGCGTGACAATTGTATACAAAAAGGAATCGCAACTCCAGCATTATTGTCAACTATTACCTGCTGCTCATTATCGTGTCTGACATTCATTATCCAGTTCTACTTCGGTAGTTCTCTCCTCGCGGGAGAGGGAACGAATACGCGTATTAGCTGCTCTTCAGCATTTTCTTCAGGCTACTGCTCATGCAGCTCTTCAATAAATATATCAACTCGTTCCCAAAGTATATAATTATGATATAAAAGCTGGCTATTTATGAGCTAGGGACTATTTAGTTAAGTACATTCGTTATACCAGTGTTTATGATCGTAAAATCTTTAGGAAATAGTTTATAGTTTGGGCCATTACCTTGCCAGAATACAATAATATGTGTAAATATTAAAGCTATTAAGTTGCAACGTCTCGGTTGAACATACAATACTATAAAATAGGATGATGATAATATCTTTTTGAGAGAAACAGCAGGTAAGTACTTGTGTCATAAATATATTGTAATGTTAGACATCTATGAATAAAGGAATCACGTGACTTACAATTTGCAAGTAAAGTCTGATTTAACCTTTGTCGGTTATTACTAGTAATTCGAATAACACGGTAAGATGTTCCTGAAAGAGAATAAAATAAAATGAAATACAAATTCACTCTCTATGTCCCTTTGAACCTGAAATAAAAATGATTAGAGAATGAAACTATTATCAAAGGTAATACATTTTGTGCCTTTTTACTTTATTATATTATTCATGAAATCTCATGCAACTAACAAAGATTAAAGTCTGGTGCTACTATTTGATTCCACAGCAAAAATGAATATCCTTAAGTAGATACACTCTGTACATAGATTTAACTAAACATAAGTAACAACTTCAGTAGAGGATCGTTACTTAGTAACCTTCCGCATTTTCACCCGTCGTATTAAATCTATTGCTTCATATTCTTCCGTGTCCAGTGCATTATTAAAAGCTTTTTAAGTCTCGCGAGTTTCTAGTATTTTCTTTTTACCGTGAGAATGCCATAATTTCTGCAATCAACTTCCACCGTACACACAAGAACACTTTAAAATACCTGCCATACCTAAGTTTAAGTAATACATATTATATCCGTGTTGACCCAGTGCAAGGCAAATGTTGAATTTCAGGAAATATCATATCAGCAACTCCGATGTAACTACATTTCACCGACAGAGCTGCTGTTAAAAAGAGGCAAGTTCTAAGGGTTGTCCTCCCGTGCAGATTACTGATTATCGCGAGGAGCTTATTGTGAAAAGTACTAATTGCATAGCTACTTCGCCAGCGTCACGGTAACCGTGCGCATTTCACATCCTCTGCAAGAGAGTTTTCATACGAGCAGGCATTGCTTCATGCTTGGCATACCATAGAGTCCTGAAGAGGAAGGCGACAATTAAGCCACTGCGCCTTCTGCCTGCCTGTTTCTCTGCTACGAATGTTTAGCGCGTCCCCAATTAACGGTGTTACCTTTTGAAAGGTGTACCTATTGTAGTCGTACGCGTGTGTCGCAGGAAGAGTACGAAAGTGCCCGTTGATAGCAGTGGGTGGGGTACGAGGGAACAGGCAAAAACAATAAAGGAAGACGAGTGTCCCAGGTGTAATCTGTATGTGAACGCGGCCCAGCCCCTTGCAGCTCGCCTGCACACCTGCTAAATAGACCGCGTGCAATCTCGGTGACCTATCATTTGCAAAAATTCTTGCAGCTGCTGTGCACGAGGACGAATGCACTTTTTCTGACTACCTGAATGGCGATAAAGATGAATTGTACCGTTGGATGCAAGAAGGTCTTCATGCTAAAAACAGTTTCGAGATAAGTATCTGTAAACATTACGAAATTAGATATTTTTTATACATACTGAAATTGTTGTAAAACTGTGTATAATATTTCAAATTGTGATCTCTTCTTTGTAGTTGCAGTATTGCAATTGGAATTATGCAATAGATTACTCAGTGAAGTTAAGGGAGTGTCCTGCTTTATAAGGTCCAAAAAATCGATTTTTTCACGAATTTTTTTGAAAGGGAAAGGAACAATTGATCTTCGTAAACTTTTAGATATATTTAAACATATATTCAAAGAGTACAAAAAAAATTTTTTTCGCATAAAATTATTAACTATGGCAGATTTATCAGCCGATTCTCGGAGCGCTTTGCCACTGCAGTCTCCAATTGGCGGGAAAGATTCTGATTGTAATTCTGGTCTGAAATGAAAAAACCAAAATGGTTTTTAATGCTCATATATTTTTCTTCTGGGTGAACTAAGAAAAAGCAGAAAAAAGCGCGAAATCATGATTTTTTTTAGTGTGATAAGAAAAATGTCTATTTTCTAGAAACAACATGTGACTTTAACGTGCTATAAAAGTGATTTAAAAATAATTTTTTAACAATCTTTTTAGTTCACATAGAAAAGAATTTAATACTGAAGAGTATAAGCTTTGGTTTAATTCAATAGGCCGCACAGTTTTGTTGCTATCACGCCCGCCAATTTTAAAGAATCGTAAAAATGAAAACTGCCAGTAGCACCGGTGCAACGATTGACGGTGGTGAGAGATTCTCGTGCGTTCGCGATCTTTCGCTCGCGGTCGATCGCTACAATTCTCTACGTTCAACTTATAAAATCTCTAACTCACTCTGCTCTAAGACTATTCTGTACTATTACACTGCACAACTCTGCCGTTTTGATTGTCTTTAAAAGTAATGATCGACGAATGGGGACGCATCAAAGGGTGAAGCACGCGCCCGTGTCCGCCCGAGCGCTCGCACAGATACTCGCCGTTTCCCTGCTCTCGGTTCTGTATCTTTAAAAATACTTCGAATTGGCCGCTATAACTTTGTGAATACATTCTTGGATAGTTTATCTATCGATTTAGACAATAAAAAAAAAATCGATTTTCTGGACCTTATAAAGCAGGACACTCCCTTAAAGGAGGAGCCCTATTTAGGACGCTAGGAATAAGGTGATTCTTGGGAATTTTTTTTCTAAGACTCTGTTGAACGGATCTTTTCCAAACTTTCTAGGTATTTTAGTTCATATTCAAAGAATAAATATTAATTTTTACATTGCAAAGTGTTCAGTAGAAGTGAAGATATATGAACGCGTTCTTTAGGACTCGCGCGACGGAGTTGCAAATTGGCGATTGTAATGGTGGCCCCATTTCTTCCCAGAAATAAAAAAAAACAAGGATTTTCTTATTTCTAGTATAATTACATTGTGGCGTTACAAAACGACGTATTAAATCTAAGTCAGAATAATAGAGAAAATAATTGAGTTGATCGATGCTCAGGGACGAACAGAATGAAAAGTTCCTTGATCGACAGGTGATTGAGTTTCCTACGACATAGATAATTCATTCTGTTTGCGAACACGCGAGAGCGAGACGTAGTTCACGCTCGATGAATCCTGCGTTACAGAGATTGGTGTCTACGTAGAACTGCAGGCGGACTGATATTGAAATAGAATCACGCTCTCGACAGATCGGGGTACGTTCCATCTCGAGGATCCTACACGCTTCAAGGCAGCGTAGGTACGTGCCACAGCTACATTGATCCTTTCCACACTGCTGTGTATTTTCACACACTTTCAGTGTGCTGCACATGCGTGTGGGATCACAAAAAATGTTTCGTAATTGATACACGAGACTATAACGCTATCACTTTACAACCCATCCATGCATCTTACGTTATCGTATGCTGGATCACCTTTCTGACATCCCTCAGGCACTGAAGCATCTAACCGATAAGGGTTGTTTAGTAACTGTGTCCTGAACAAGTTCACAGCGTTCACTTTCTGTTCTAATTATTACATGTAGAGTTTTATTTTACTTTCTATTTATGTTCAAATGTTTAGAATTAGAGCAAATACAGTGACATGACGCTTAGAAAGAATTTAGGATTCATATGGATTCACATAACACCCATAGAAGCTGACAAATCACTTTAGGGGAGACCGGGGCAAGTTGATACAGAGGCAGATTGATACAGACGAATTATCTCGACACTGTATATATGTAGCTCCTTGTGTGCGAGATATGTGAAGCTTCTTGATCAATGGTCTGTGTACCTTGACTTTAGCAATCCATTTTTAACCGTTTTCGTTTCTGTAGAGAAAAAGTAAATATTTGTGGTCACTTTCCAATCCGTCTGGAGACGGGATAGAGAATTTTATCACTCAAATTAATTGGGCATCACATTGAGTCCTTTGAAGGTAAGGTAATTACGTTTTGTTATTTTGTTTATATGCTCTACATTTTTTTATGGAGATGTTTGTACGTAATGATTTCCTGTGGGGTAAGTTGATACGTTTTCTCTGGGGCATGTTGATACTCATGGGGAGTGTATCAATTTTTCCCGACTACTTTTAATTGGATTTTTCCTTTTATTTCTAGGAAAATGGTACGAAATTATATCAGAAAAACGAATCGCGGAAGAATACCACAAAATATTTTTCAAAAAGCGTGTGTCGGTGTAGAAAAGGAGTGAATGTCGTTACGTCAAAGCGCGAGAATATACGGAATAGATAAAATAGCTTTATTAAGATACATTAATAAAAAGAAGCAAGCACCTCACGTTAAAGTGGGATATTCCAGACATCCATCCTTTACTCATTAAACGGATATTTTACAAATGTATCAATATGTCCCAGAGGAGTATCAACTTGCCCCGCAGTGGGGTAAGTTGATACATTTTACCTTCCTCCAAATAACATTTTCTCATTTATTTTGTATGTATTTTCTCAACATTTCATTCACAATATATTAAAGAGGAAGGGCCAAAGTATATTTTAGCATATTTGTTATTAAGTAATTAATTCAAACAAAAATGAAAGAAATTGAAAACTGAAAAATGTATCAACTTGTCCCGGTCTTCCCTACTATTAAAACACAAAATCAATTGTAACTCAAAAATGGTTAAGTTTTCGATCCATGTATACTAAGCTTTCTTTTACTCGTTGTCAGTTTGGTGAGTAGATATACTATCATATGAGGCATTCAGAACAAAAACAGAGTAACCCACATTTTTTGCGATATCGAGTTAGTTAAAAACGAAATTTAGATATTTTTTTAAATTGAGTTAATAAAATAGAAAATTTCTTTTTCAATACGTGTTAGTCTCTTTGTGCTCTCAATGCCTCATATAAGCTCTGAACCCTTTGTCTAACACCTTGTACAATTCAAAAGAAATGAAATTAAAACTAATAAAGATAACGGAAGAGAAGGAAAGCAAATATATATCGAGATAAAGAATGTCCCGTGATGAAGGAAATTCGGAGAACGCAACACAGACGTGCAGAGCGCGGTACTTTGGAGGGGGCGACTTGTAAATTGCAAGAAGCCCGGCCGCCCTGTGTAATTTAAATCAGAGGATACGTGTATTACCAACGATATCGCGCAGATGTGCACCGAGATATGCATTCACTTGCGGTGGAAGTTCGTGGTCGCAGCAAATCCTCGTTCAATTTGCGATGTTACAGATGAAGATCTTCTGTTACCCCTCCCCCCGCCATCGCTACCATACCCATCCCGCCTATTATCTACAACCATCCCAATCCTTTGCCTTGCTTCGTTCTCTCAGCCGCGTGAGAAAACGCATCGGAGGTAATACGTGACACGTGGTTTCGAATCGGTTCTAGCGCCAAGAATGCAATTCGATCAGGAGTTACAAGAGGGGCATTGTCATGGTCGAGATACGATTTCGAGACCTTTAAGGTATCACGGCCGTGAGTGAACCTCCGAGTGTCTCGCAAGAATCGTGTCACGTATTGATACGTGATAGGAATTGCAATACGAATGTAATGAATGTGCTTCGATTAGTTTTTATTGGATCGTGTCTTTGGAGAAATGGTGGAACGGAAAACAGTCGAAAATGGCAAAATTTCGAAGTCATCGATTCTATGGAACAGTGTAAAAATGAGATAAAATTCATGATATAAAGTAAAATTTCGTAAAAGGAGCAGAAACTGTACACAGAATGTCTCAGAATAAGGCAGGACCCATGCGGCATCGCGGTGATATTACAAAGCAGATGACGAGATAATGCCCAAGAAATTTTTCGCAATCAAAATGACCTTACTATTACGCGCAACAAAATGGTCCTGGCAGTATATTCTGCAGACCACCAAGAACCTAGTACTACGCACTCTATACTCAGCCTGTTTTCAACTGGTGCGCCTTTAAACAACTATAACTATCATCCAACTTCGTTGAAACGATCGACTAGCACGCGCTCGACTATTCCTAAAAGTACCATTTACCGTAAGAAAGTCATAGACATATAGTACCATTTAAATAACTTCACTGCCCTTGCAATTCTTTCCACTAACTTCAAAAAACATATTTGGTGGTATCTACTGTCAATGATATTATTTTATACACAAGTTGAGTGGGTCCCAGTATAATCACTATATCTTTCCTATAAAACTAAAAAACTAAAACTCAGAATTGTATTGACTTTTATAAACACTTTTTGCAACTGAATACTAGACTGAATAAATGTAACCAAGCGTGAATTATTTAATAATAAGTAAGAAATGGATCTGTCGAGATATTCTTTGGAAATGACCACGAGGAATCACCTGCTTTCCCGTTGTATCGCGATTCCAGAAACACCTTGTATATATTCTACGTAGCGTAAGATATGACACTGGATAATATTGATTAAAAACACTCAGGAACTTCGTAACGATCATCAAGTTCGCCTCATACCCGATAAAGGTCCGGGCACACATATCAGTTCCGCGTCAGTTCCGTGTCAGCGTGCGAGCGGTAAGAATACGAGGGGCGTAGAGGATCTCTCCGGAGCTGATAAGTGTGCCCGGACCTTAAGTGTCCGGTGACTTACGGGCGTGTAGTTACTAAACAGCCCTCATCGGCAAGATCCCTCGGCGACTAACAAAATACTAACAAGAAACCTGGTCATCCAATAGTACTGAACACGCTATTTACGAACGGGAACACGATCGTCCCTCACGACGACACCTCTCCGGCATCTCGTTCCCTCTGATAATCCGCGGAGCGCGGTATGAACGAGCCGTAATTTTTATCGTCGCCCGGGCACGCGGCTACGAGGCGCGTAAGCGCTTGGTGAGCACGAGGTAATACAACGATTGGGGCCCGATAATAATTTTTCTCGTCATCCAGCCAGGTAAATTTGTTTGCTCGAACGGCGCTGGATGATGATCGCCGGTAGTGTAATTGTCCGGGTAACCGAATGCCGCGAGGAAAGTCCATGCCAGCCCCGGGGGAGAAATGTATGTATAACGTGAGCGTGTATGTCACGGGCAGTCACGACCGTAGACACGGCCTCATCTTTCTCTCTGGCCCGTTCCTCCCCTCTGTTCCAGCGTGGCGTCGCCGATGCAACAACGCTCGGATGCATCTACGAGGAAGATGGCCAGGTAACCCTGAGCGGGCCCCGCTCCCAGCCGTGGCATCCACACGTTCACGTTCCCGTACGTTACGCGAACCCCATATAAGTACGCCCATATCCGAACAGTTTAAGGTGTTAAGTTACACGTGCCCGGACCCCTGATAACCTTTATGGCGGTTGAAAGGGCCACGGAGATGGTGCTGCGAAACAAGCGGCAGCGAGGCGTATTCGCGATTACCTTTGCTTCTCTCTTCTTATATAAAAGCTTATTAAATAAATGCTTATCCAACCATGTAACTACTACTTATTGCTTGAAGAAATATATTTTTTAATTGGTCTTCCCTTTTCACTGTTCAGTCAAAGCAATAATTTGATAAACACTTTTTTCTAATTTACTCGAAAGTGGTAAAGAAGGAGCTACACCCCGCTTGCTGCAAAATTCTCAATTGCGTAGGTTATTGTACGTGTAATGTATGATATGTCGGTATAATCCAGACTCAGATCGTTCACACGAACATACATACACCTACGTATGAGATCAAGGTGTTATGTTACACGCACTCGGAGCTCGTTTATCGTAGATGAAACCGTTTTAGGGCTGCTGCTGTTTGCCATGATGTATGTTACTGGAATTTCTACACATTATTCACACATGTGGTGTGCCTGCACAACATCCCGGAATTAGTTTCTCTAAACTGCCAGAAGCCGTTCGCAGAATCGCAAGAATTTTTTAAATCGATCGATAATTTTCTTTCCTAGGACTTGCGCAGTTTCAGAAAAACGTGTTTTGAGAAAACAAACAGCCTACACACAGCAATATTAGATTAAATGTGCGAGAAAAATGTTTTATTATCTTCATACAGCCTAGAAACATTTTTAACACTACGACGTTCACATTTTTTAAAATAAAATCCTAAAAGTGACCTATTTTCGGAGTGATTTCATGGGAGAGTAGCCTTAAGGGGGGAACTATACTTCAGACAACGCTAAAACAGTCTGTTTTTGGGGAATTTTTTCTGGAGAAATTATGAAGCAAATCATTTTAAACTTTTATATAGGTAGCTTTATATTTAACTTTTGGAGATGCGGAAAAAGAAATTTGCCTGTTTTAGCGTTGCCTAAAATATAGTCCCCCCTTAAGTCAATCTGAACACCCGCGGTGGCGCATAAAACATTGAAAGTTCAGTGGGTCGTAAGGATCGACATTCCCCAACACGAGTCACGCGTTCGCTCGGGAGACGGGGCAAAGAAAGAATCGCAAGTACATTTCGACAATGCGTTAAGGATCGAGTATCTGGCCAGGGATAAGCGTGGAGTATTTAAGAAGCGCGCACGCACCGATCCTCAGGTGTTAAGTTACCCCCTGTTGGCTTCGCCTCGCTTGCTATCGCAGATAAAAGGTCGGTTTCGCCGTGGCTGCCGCGTAAACGTGCGTAACGGCCCGATGAGATACGCCGACCTTTAAACGCGCACATGATATCCAAATAAAATCAGAGGGGAGCCTATGCGAAATAAATATTAGGTAGACGATCCGGCGGGATAAGAGAGGCACGAAGGAGAGGCGGTCCTGGGTATGAGAGGCCTTCAGGTCGTGGCCGCGGGAGATACAAATGATATCAGCTCGGAAACCTGCTCGGAGCCACCTTGCCTCCTGAATAGGTATACACGATTCGTGCCTCCCTGATACGTCGAGCGCGGCTGCGCGCGCAACACCGTGGAAGGGTACCCTTGGATTTTTGCGAAAAGCCCCGATGGGACGGGAAAGTGCTCGATGATTGATCTCGTGCAGCCTGACCTTTGTGTTCGCGTCAGGATCGCGGATAAAGCCACGAAGATTTTAGGCACGCCGTTTTCCCGCAATCGTACACCGGTTACAAAATTCCACGGCGCCCCGACAACGTCCGGAATTAATCTCGTCGTTCATCCCGCTGTTTGCGAGATAGATAAGTAACGCCGCGTTCGTTTCAGGCACCAGCGATCGTACACAGAAGCTTCAGCTTGGCGGGGGTCCCAGGTTAATTTTTAGTTTGGCGAGCAATCTTTTCGAAATTTATTTTCTGACCTTTCTCGGAGCTTGGGCTGCTCGTGGTAGTGGAAAGCGAAAGGAAATTAAGAAAATCGCACGCCAGCCCCGGAGTTCGGAGCAAAACGCCATCACTCCGTGGTAAACAAAGGATATATTGCCTGGGAGGAGAGATTACTACTTGCGAACGACGGCAATTTCTTTCGCGGTTATGTGTACCGCCGACTGATGGCAGGTTTTTTCGCTTCAAGAAACGCGGATTTCCTACTAAGCCTCGCCAGGCTATTGATGGTTTACAGAGTTTTTGGCGAGATCCCATCTCTCTCTGCCTGAAGATCCTTGCGGTAATTCGTAAAAATTAATATATTTACGTCGCTCTGTTACCCAATACAAATTCACCAGCGGAGAAACTTCCTTATTACAATGTTCCCTTTCCCCTCGGTGGTCATCTGCGAGCAAAGCTCGTAATTCATTAAAGGCTAAAGTGAATACGCCTCTATGATCAAATTGTAATGTTCTAATCTCATCGCGATCCTGCAACCCCTCATTACGCAACGAACGTGTAATTTAAGTCTCGTCAAGTGTCATTAACACAGCATAAATCATCGCGTAGGTTATTAGCTGATATACACTCAATTTAGTAATCCATATGTTCAATTAGCGCGCGAAACGTTAATTATACACTTGGCCGGGAATCCGAGGTGCATTGCGACATGCCGTTTTAATGATCGTATTTAATAAATCCTGCAAAGTTGATTGTTTATTCGTGCGATTCCTCGGTTTAGTCCGAAGTGTCCGAGTTCCTGAAGCGTGCATGAGTCCAGACCCCACGCTGGCCTGGCATCAACATTTTTTTAGCCCGACCCAGGGAATAGGTACGCCGCGCGGCGCTCCAGTAATGATGGATTCGAACGAACGTTCATTTGCGATCAAATGGCCCATCTTGGCCAAGACAATCCGATTCATTCTAAATGTTATCAAAAACTACTTACAAGGGTAGTTGGGCAACTCGAAAATTCAGAAAATGATGACGCTTTGTGTGCAAGTAGAGTAGGTACTTCATCCTTAACGCAAACCTATTTTTTTCGGTGCCATAGTGCAGTTTTGGGGTGTGAAATCACCTTTTCAAGAAAAGGCAGAATTTTCTTTTTCGTGAAATATCTCGAGCACCGTGAGAAATTTCGAAAAGAAATTTAAACAAAAGTTGCGTCTTTTTTTATTTCTAAGAAACTGTGTAAAAACAATTATGGAAAAATTCATACTTTTCAAGCTACCCCCACCACCAAACCTTAATTCGATAATTACCTTTACGCAGTTTTGTAGATATACAAAAAAGATGCATCCTTTGTTTAAACTTCTTTGGGATATCTCCCACTGTTCTCGAGATAATCCACGAAAAAGAAAATTCTGCATTTTTGCAAGGGGTGTTTTCACCCTTTAAAACCGCACAACGGCACCAACAAAAGATAGGTTTGTGACACGGATGAACTACTCTACTTGAACACAAAGTTACTTAATTTTCCGAATTTCCGGTTACCTGACTTCCCTTGTTACTATTTTCTACAAGATTGCATGAAGCCAATATCGGTCATCGTGATCCAGTTACTCGTATCGGTAATTGTTTCAGCAGCCTAGATGGAAACTCTCACCCTCTCGACCTTCTCCCCGGATCCCTGACATCTTTTAAAAAGTTGTTGTTCAGACGTGTTACAAGTAGTTACTGGCGAACTCTTTTTCTTTACACATACCTGAAGTATATGCTTTGTTTCTTCTTGTTCTCTTTCTCGTTTCTATTGACATATTGTGTAATCCAAAGGGTTTATTACCCGTCAAATAAATAAATAATTAAATAAAAAGAGAATCCACGAATGCCCACATACTTTATAGTCTTCCATTAATTTATCAATGCATTGAAAATGTGATGTCTCTTTAGTCGAATCTGATTTCGTGCCTGATAACGTTAGGACTAAAGTTTGGGAAAGTTTACAGCGCTGGAAAAGGTGGTACGCGTGTTAGGTGCTCGGTTCGGCGCGGCACCATTGACGGGATTACGCGGGGGGACATGTATACGGTGAAATATAGTGAAATCGATGTAACAGGAGTAGATATGTACTAGCGGTAGATATATACCTGCAGCCTCCAAATACACTTTATGAAATTCCATTTTATGGTATATCGTCGGAGCCGGGGCCTTCGATTTGGTGCTAAGAACTGAAGCAACAGGTGTGACGCCCTAGCCTTTGCGCCGTGGCCCCCAGAAGCTCAGGTAATACATACGTTGTCGAGGCAAATCATTTTAAGAAATCTTTTATTCACCCTGCTACCGTGATGTATCGCCCCTGTACAGCCGATGCCCCGTGCATTTTATTTATAATTGCTGCGTCCGGGGCCAGCGAATTCCGAGGCTATCAAAGAAGAATCCTTCGGATGGTATCTTAAATTCCAGTAGGTATCGAAAACTACGCACTAACACACAAATGTTAACAAACAAATTTTAGTGTTTTTAAATTGTCGTAATGTATGCAAGAGGTACAATCTTTTCCACTCTCTTTTTTTTCTTTTGGCTCTCAATTTGTATTAGCTTCAAGTTTTATAGCATCCTTTCTCGTAGAATGCAGCAACATTGCAAACATTTGTATATGTAATTATTTAACCCGTAGCAATAAAGCGAGTTTAAATATTCTAATAATAGATGAAGATTTTTGAAGCTGGAAGTTGGTCAGTTAGTTTGCGTTAGATAGTATTGTTTGGACGAGCTTGCGCGATGTCGCGGAGCCATCGCTATGGTCATGTCTCGGGTCTTTTAAGGCAGGCAAACCACTCACGCGGCGCAGCGGACCGCGAAATCGACGCTCACATATGAACCGAGAGCGGGAGAGTTTTCTCCTCTTCCCTTTTGCTTGTTTATCCACGAAGGAAGAACGAACTAGCCGTACAGCCTTCGCTGGCAGCTTTCCGCGACCTCTTCCTCACCTTTTCACTGTCACCCATATTTTTAAGTATTTTTCAACGCGCACTTTCACCATCAACCTCCTTCGTGTACCATACAGCAATCCTTCTGTTGTAATCGATATTTCCGATGCAAGGCACTAGTATCAATAAATATGTTATTGTTACTACGATATTCCAATTATTCTCATTCTCACGTGTAGAATTTCTTGTTTCTGTTTCAACTACGTGGTCTCGCCGAGTGTTAACCTCCACCTTTCCAACTCAAGGGGGCAAATTTTATCTGATCGCTACGCGCCACACCAACACGTGACAGCCTTCTGGGGTTAGGCCCAACAAATTGCTTTCGCTCCTACCAATATGATTAATTAACATGGAAGAATAAATCGAAACGGAGGCGTATCTTCTGGCCCCTTTAACGACAAACGTCGCAACTGAACTTCCGTTTAATTCCTTTCGTCGAAAAAATCCACCTCCAACCATCGTTAGTGCCCTGATTAATTACCCTGATTTACTAACGAACATTCCCTATCATTGTACACGCATACGCTCGAAATTCTAAAAGAACACTCGTTAATTCTATCTCAGAATCTAACATCTAGGGACTGTCTGTAGAACTAATTAGAACACGTCAAGAAGATTGCTGTACACAACTCTAAGGATCGAAGACTACGTCACAAAGTCTGGTGGAAAAATGTCCCCGGAAAAGGGCAACTGGCGGGAATCTGCTTAATTGTGGGCTGGAGCTGTATTGATCCTATTACGCGAAAAAAAGTATCTACCAATATGCGTGCAGGCCGATCGTCGGATGGGACGAGGAGCAGGCTCGCCCCAAAGGCACGTATGCCAACGTTTCATTCGAAAAAGGGGGAGGGGAAGATAGATTTATGTTTGAACGCCAGGCACCGCCGTGTTCGTGTCGCTCCTGCAGGGAAGGGTGACTAAGAAGAAGGGGTGGAAACCGAACGGGGGTAGAGGGTAGATGGGGGAGGGGGGGAGACAAAGAGGGAGTTTTAATGTATGCCTACCGAGAGAGGCTATAAAAATCAATACCTCAAATTACCAGGCAGTACTTAATTTTCTTGGAGCAACCAGGCCCGGCGCGCTTCCTCTGTGCTCCCCCTTTTCCTCCACCACCGCCGTCGCCGACGCTACCACCGACGCCGCCCTCCCGCCCCTTGCCGCGAAGCTCTGTTTCGTTAGCGGCGGATCGACCAACGAGACGGATTTCCCCGCATTCACGTGCATTTTACTTGCAGCGGGTCTCGCAATTACGCGGTGCGGAAGCATTTTTAAATTTTAAAGGGGAGAATGCGGTATTAAAAATGCACCAACTACGACAAGAGCCACTCCCCCGCGTCCCCTTTCTCCCTCCCCGATGTTCCTTCTCCACGGCTCTGTTACCTCCCCCCTCCCCTTTACTTTCGTCTTAATCAGTAAACCGCGGCAGGCCAGCAGCGGATTCGAATCACTTATAAATAAGTGCCGATCTCGGATGTTCTTAAACTCGTATTGAAAGCCGGAGTTATCGAGGATGCGAGTCGAGAGGGCACTCGCGGCTCATTCAATCACAGAAATTACAGTTCATTTGCGCCGGTGGAATGACAGAACTTTTGATGCTCGCCGGGAAGTGGCTCGTGTAACGACGTTCAACCTTCTCCGAGTCGCCAGGCTCTCTATACCAGAGCCTTCTTCTTGTACCACTGTGCAAAAGTATCTCTCCTGCCAATCGATGGAAGTTTAAATTTCAAATCAGCGAAATTTAGGTTCACTGGTGTATGCCGATGCAAGAGATTTGCCGAATTGCGCGCGTTGCCCTCGCCCGAGTTTTCACTGAAAACTTTTCAGCATTCGAGGTGGGCGAAACAGTCGAGCACGCGACGCGTACGTCGCGCCATTTAGCAGTGTAATGCTAATTAATTACATCGGCGGAAAAAAGAAAATAAGATCTCGCAGGTCCCGACCCCTCGAGTGGCAAGCAAGATTACGACTCAACTCCGGCGGAAGGGTTGGAACCCCGGCGCTTGATTTTATTGCCAGACCCCTCCCCCTTATCCACTCCAGCCCCCGTCGTCCTGCCTTCCTTCCTCTCCAGAGTCGCAGACCCTCGTTTCTTTTACTTCCTTTCCCTTTCGTCGAGTGTACCGGTTAACGGTGGTGGAAAAGTTTCTCTCTACGTATTCGGCCATGCCCCCCACTCCCCCCGCGGGTAGCTGCGCTACCCTTCCTGTGTTGGTGATCAACTGACCCGCGCAAGACTGACCAGAAGAAAGTGTTTCCGCGCGAAAGGTCAAGGCAGACATTCTTGGAAACTAACACGCGTTGTCCTCTCGTATAAAACGCTCGCTATTAATGCCACTTTCCACGGAATAGAGTTGTTTGAGAGAGTGGAAATTCAAGTAAGAAGCTGGACATTTTAAGGGTTGCACGCTTTGGAGCAAAATATTTTAAGCACATGAGTATAAAATTATACTTTCACCCTCAGGGTCTTAAATCAGTGGATTAAAATTTCAGAAATCCACCTTTGACGTGCATAGATATTTGCAGTATTTATTCTCGAAGCTTTATGAAAATTTTTTACAACTATTGCCAAGTTATTGCTCTCTTAGTACCTACTCAGAAAGTATACACTATTGTGACTTGTATGTGAACATTTTCACTGTTTAAGATTCCATAGAGAAGTATTTGATTATTCGAGAAACCACGCCATTTCAGTGTTTATATCTTAAAACGGGGGAACCCTCGTGCGAATTGCAGGCTTTTCCTTTTACATGTTACGAGCAACTGAAACGTTGCATGCGAAAAAGCCATGGCAGTTTACTACAAACCTAACACTTGGAGATAATTTCGGCATACAAAGTATAAGAGCATGAGTGTAAATTATAGTTCGTGTGAGAAGGTAGAGTAAGTTTTTCTCACGCAAGTAATTTTTCGTGATGAAAACGTGATTTCATTTCGACGTTATTTTGATTATATTTCAACATTCTCTACTTATCGTACTGGAAGGCTAATATCAGACTAGAACACAAGGTTACTCTTCAATTAGGTACTGCCGGCGTTTCAGATTTTTAATTCGTACATTTTTAAAAATCGATATATTCTATAACGAACCAACTAAAATCTACTTTCTGATGCAAAATGCTACCAGCGTACTACAGAGCGCAAACGAATCATTTGTCGCTGCTATGGCAATTAATTCTACACACTTGGATCGGTGAAAGACCTCCTGCGAGAATAATGAACGTCAAAGGAACCATATTCCATACAATCAACCAACAAGCACAGTTACTTTGGCAATTTCCACGAGGTTCGAGCCACTAACGTAGTTCAAATTTGATATACCTATATATAATTAATGCACAAGATGCACAGTAATATTTCAGAAGCGTATCGAATTATTAAAAAACTTGCCAGAAAATCGTGTTCAAAGTTTTGCCTGTTCAAGACCGTCGATATACGCACTGATGCGTAAAAATAAAACTGTAATTACGTTACCATGGAAGCTCAGGTGTAAATTATACCGTTCCGAGAAAAACACGTTCAAAGTTTTCATCTACAGAGGCCGAGCGTCTGCGCTCCCTACAAAATACCTCTGTAGAAGCTAAAATAATTAGAATTTTCCCATGAAAATTTAACAGTACATTCTTGAGGATATGTACTTTCGAGAAATCTTTGAAAAAGAAATCGATTTTTTCAACTCACTTAACCGGAATGACCCGTTAAAGATAAAAATGCAAATTTCGTTCTACACCCTGTACACGCGTATGTTACATTCCTCCCCCGTGCATGTGAACGACGGACACAGCTGATGACAATAACTGCACGTGCCTCCGTACAGCGGGGGGGTTTCGTTTTCATTGCGCCACGAAGTCGAAAAGCAAACGAACTGGTCGCAACGGGCAGCACACACAAGTCCATGGTCCTAAAGCGCGAACTGACCACCGCTACGTTGCGCTGGTCATGGTTGTTTCGATTCCTCCTCGCTCCCCCTTGCCTTTCCTCGCTCTCACTTGCTCGCTGTCGTATCTTTTTTCTCTTATTTTACGCTGACCTTTCTTCGTCTCTCCCTCCCTCTACTCCTGGCAGACTCTAACCCCCTGGTTCCCCCCTATTCACAGAGTAGCCTGTGGGTTGGACAAGAAGGCGGGGAACGGCGAGAGCGAGAGGGCCCGGGGGAGAGAGCGAGACGGGGAGAGGGTGGACGACCCGAGAAAAGAGGGAAAACGAGAACGAGGTCCGAGAGGGAAAGTTGCGAGGGTGGGTGATAAATTGATAGTGGACGTGCGCCACGCGCCCTTCTCCGGGCCAACAGACCGACAGACCAGCAGACCAGCAGACCGAATGACACCCTCACCCCGATCAACTGCCCCCCCCCCCCACCGACTGTTGATACTCTTCCTGAACTGGAATTAAATGATCACCGCGGTTGTCGAGTCACGTAAGCTATCGCTTTCCCCAATGGCTTTGGGATATTTTTTGCCGGCTACTGTCCGATTCGATGCGGCCCACTTTAGTCTCTCTTAATTCTCCTACTGCGCTCCACGAACGGGGGATGCAGTTTCTTTCGAGGGAAACGCGCGCGTCTCGACCAGTGCCACGAATAACGTAAAAGGTGTATTTGAATTTAATTTGAATGTAGAATAAGAAACTCGTCCAATCTGTTTGAACGATGGGAAATTATTGTCTTTAAAATTGACTCGCTCTGCGAGAGCAAAGAAGCGTTTTCAATCGATGAATCGAAAACTTGATCCACGTTGATCGTACTCGGGAGAGCAGGGACTAATTGTTCGTGGCGGGTCGTAGAATTATGTCGTAGGATGCGTACGCATAGTAGCGACACCAAAGCTGAAGTTTATACTTAGTAGGAAAGAGGATGAGCGGGACCGAAGAGGGAGAGAGAGAGAGAGAGAGAGAGAGAGAGAGAGAGAGAGAGAGAGAGAGAGAGAGAGAGAGAGAGAGAGAGAGAGAGAGAGATAAAGTGGATGGCAAATCCGAACCCAAGTTTCTGACCTTATTCAGCTTATTTACATAAGGCATCTCTGAATAAACGGCGCATACCTACATGAAGGTATTATTATCTGAAAACATGATTTTGTAGATACAAAGAAATGTGTGTTACTATTGCCAGGGGCGAATTTGGAGATTTGGCGACTCTGGGCTAACAAGTGTCTGTCGCCCCTTCCGTGAAATATCATAAAATATTTTAATTTAAAAAAGGACAGATAATTTTACAAAATTTGCCACTCTCAAAATTTCCCGCCCTCCAAAATTTGTCGCTCCCGAAAATTTGTGGCCCCCAAAATTTCCTGCTCCACAAAATTTGATGCCCCCCAAAATTGGCCGCTTCCCAAAATTTGTCGCACCTCAAAATTTGATGCTCTCGAAAATTGACCGCTTCCCAAAATTTGCCACCCTCAAAGTTTCCGATCCCCAAAATTTGTTGCCCTGGAAAATTTATCGCCTCTGAAAATTTGCCACCCTTAAAATTTCCCGCTCCCCAAAATTCGCCGCTTCCCAAAATTTGATACTCCCCAAAATTTGCCACCCAACGCTGCAGTCTACTTAGCCCACATACAAATCCACCCCTAAGTATTAGACTAGAGTTATCTATTTCTCGTAACGAAAACATGAGAAACAGAAGCTTCCTCTCGCAACTAATTCGTAAATCGTGGATGGAAGAAATTGTACGCCGATGCTGTTGCGCGAGCAAAAAGCAATCGCGCACGTTTCCATTTCATCACAAAAAAGTTCGTATGATATCATTGTCTTGACATCATTAAGGGTGAAATTACATACGCGTGCGCCTCAGTCATAACCTTACACATCTTCCGTCTGATTTTCTCTTACACGCGGATACACGGTGTCCAACATTTCTCTCCTACATTCACGAGACACTCCCACCAACGTTCCCCTCAATTATTTACGTAACAAATTTTCGCCCAAAGGAAACTAAAAAATGATTTCACAATTTACCGACGCACAAGGAATCCTCGCGTGTTAGGTATCAACTTTCCGGTACAAAATTCTTCAAAATTCTATTAAACGAGCGCGTGACCAAACAAATCCAAAATTTGATGATCGCCCACGTACACCCTTGCCTCGACCCCCGAGGGGCGCAGATTAAAAAGGAATAAATACACAGAGGGAAAATATTGGACTAACCGTCGTCGGGCGGTAACCGGCTGCCGGGAGCCGGGACGAACGGCGGATGCGACTTCCGTTTTAATCAGTACGAATCCAAGTTATTAAAATTCCTCGGGAATTTTCGCGGTTGAATAGGCTGGCTGGCCGCCGATGGAGGAGCGCGGCCCGCACCGAAGGCACCGTCTGAAAGAAAAAGAAGTTCATTCATTCCAATAGACGAAAGATATAGACCTGAGCCGCGTCCGTCGGAATATCGGCAAACTAAAAACGTTAATTTATTCAATGGCAAAGGGGCATGAAGACATGAGAGTACTGGCGCCCTAAGAGATGAGCTCGAGAACGAGAAAGAACAGAGAGGAGAACTGCAGATGAAGGCGCTGCCTGAGGAAGGACTTTCGGGGAGGGTATAACGCTAGGGGTTGCGACGGCAGGGGCGAAGGGGGGGGGGGAGGGGGGTGTGGAGGACGAAAAGAGTGGCTCAATGGGTGGGTGAAGGAGAGGAGCAGATGAAGGGGGTGAAGGGACTTTGGAGTCAAACGAAAGCCTCCGGCAGTTTTTCTACCGGCTACGGTCCAACTCTTGAGTTTCGCAAGTTTTTTCCTTCTGATTTTTCTAATTAATTATCGGTATTGATTGGTTCTCGATTTGACTGTGGAACGCCTTTGGCTACAAAGCGGAGAGATGGAAATGACCGCATGGAATAACCGTGAAAGGGGTTGGGGAGGGGGGGGGGGGGGGGGAGAGAAGCCAAGCGAATTAACTGTCCATGATTTTCCCGGGGTCGTGATTAAAGAGTGCATTTACGGTGGAAGGTAAGGAAAGGATTTTCGATATCCATTCTTTTCTTCTGCCTCTATACTTTTGCGGAGAGGCGCGCCTTTGTGCGATAAGCAAGTGAAGTCTTTGGGTTTGTACAATTGTTCTTTTGTTGTACTAATTTCTATGCCACCGAGGTATATATCGAGTGTAGGCTCTGGATTCGAGGCGAGAGGAATTTTTACATTTCCCTTTCATGAGACGAGTTACGAGGTATGATAGTAAAGGAGAATGGTAGGAATTAGTCTATTTTGGATCTGGGTGGCAACGAACGTTTTTTACGGGATATGTTTCTACGCGTCTTAAGGAATTCGAAATGCATAATTATATGCCCTAGAGACGATGAGAAAGTTATACAAGCTAAGCGTGACATTCAGAATATCGTCGATAGTAAAATTATTTCCAATAACAGACAATATTTGCAGAGACACCGTTTGAGTTAATGTTTTATTGCGTAATTTTATAATGAACGAGTACACTAGCGTTGAGTTTCGAATTGCATTTCTCTTTACCCACTTACCTACCCTTTTACTTGGAAAAATGGAAGTTTTTCCATTGGAACATTTTCCATGGAAGTTTTTCCATTTTTCACGCAACACGCAACTCAAACACGTCTTCACGCGAACCAACTTGCACAATGACTAAAACGTTTGGCAATTGCCTTCCGCATGCAGGCAGAGGGGATACGTAATTGTTTACATTGTTGCCACTTTGGCGGAAAGAAAATTATTCTCGAACCTTTATTGCCGCACCTCGTGGAGTTTAACCGGAAGATAGTGAAACCTATCTATTTCGAAATGTGTTCAGTGTGTTATAAAACGAAAAACTGGAGTAAAATGTTGAAGCAGTTTGTCACAGTAATACGTAAACGTGTCAACTGCCAATATAACTATTACAGTTTCATAATAATACTTTTGTTAAAGACGTCAATTATATAATGACGCAAACGTATTCAGAAATTTTACTCCATAAACTATAAAAAAAACTTGAGATCCAAAAGGTACTCCAAGCTGAACCCCGAAATCCCCTGAAATAACCGCGCAAAATGAATGTGAAAATCATAAAAACACGGCAGCAAAAATATAAACAATTCCCATTCGCCAGGGAAGTGAAAGAATTCCTTTCATCCTCAGCCTCCTCTCCCATCGCTCACAGCCGGAACAACGGCTAAATAAAACAAAATGTTGCCCGCGCTGGCCGCGGAACCGACGATTAACCATTCACGACTTTTTCCTCAAATCCATCTGGCCGGTGAGTGCCGTTGGAAGTTTCTCGGAAGGTGGTCAGTACGTTGTAAGACGGAGGATTGATTGCCTCCGAGGTTTCACGATGAAGCGGCAGGAAGAGAGGAGCGAAGAGAACCGAAGGAAGAACCGGGAGGGATGGAGAAGGAGAACAGCAGAGCTAAGGTGGGTGAGCGCGGGAGGAGGGGATAGGTGGAAACGATAAAGGGGTGAGTCAAGGGTGAACCGTAGGGCTGAGAATGCGGCCAAAGTACGTGAGCAGGGGGATGACTTGTGGTTGTGTGTCGCAAGATAGGGTTGCTATATACCACGTGCTCTGTCCTGCGTCCGTCGGTCCGTTCGTTTCCCGTCGTACCGTCCGTTCCTAACCACTTCTCTCCTATCCTCTTCCTTTAAGGTCCTTCCCGAGACTGCCCCTAGGAGAGGATGGACGAGGTGGTCGAGGGTGGCTTGCACGGACCAGCGGGGGATGTTCTTGCACTTCGGCCCGTTAGCTGTGTGCACTACCGTGCCAGTGAAATTGTGTGTGAACCCGCAGCCCCGCCTCGTGTTAGTGGGACTCATACGTGTGCATATGTGCACGTGCGCACGTGGCCTCACCTACGGTTGCCGCGGCGCGCGAACGTCTGCGTGAAGGACCAAACGCCGGCCAAGGAATTACGCACCACTACAGGCTGCCCTGCCATTTATTTCGAACAAGAGCCTTTGCAAGAGTCGATCTATCAGGTGGCGCGAGCTGCTTAAACTCATCATGCCACCATCGACGGAGTATCACGAATATTTGGAACTTCGCCTTCACCCAACCAAGGCTCTCCAACTTGCCCGTGTAAGTAAGTACGAACCTGCACCTTAAATCGCGGCCACTTGATGATCTAGCAGTTTCTGGAAGGTTTAAGTTCATTATTGAGTTCGACGAAAATGGACGTGTTACAGGTAGTTTCATTCCATATGGATTTAGAGTTATTGGTTGGATGTCTGTGGAGCTCATCTTTTTAACCTGGGATAATAATGCTGTCACAAATGCTCCCAATTAAAACTTGGTATCTGCGACGGTGCAGCTCACATATTCAGCATGCACAGCGGGGGAAAGTTACGGGACCGAATAAAGGCGAAGTATAACTGTGTACCGATCGTCAAAGGACGCGGCTGTTAACGCGATCCGCCCTTTCAGCGGCGAAGAAACGGGAATTCCCATTCAGGGGGGACGTGCATGCCTTCGAAAACGTTCCTCGGGGAAGGGGCCTCGCGGCCTCGACGAGCAACAATGGGGCACGCTCGCATGCGTTCGAGGCGAACGGGAGCTCGCTTTACAGAATGACACCCGTTAAATGCCGCATCTCGCGCTACAGGGACTATCGGACAAGGCATGTAAGGAACTCGGATATACACGTACAGGATCTTTCGAGGAGCGTGTGCGCGCATTCGCCACGCATACCATCCGCCGCGAAATCTCACGACAAATACACACATGTGAGAAGCACAATAATTACTATAGGTAGTAAGGAGGGTACCCCGCGGGGGGTGGCTTGGCCAGCAATCGATATATACACACACGCATGGGGGACACGCGTACACACACGTACGAGGAGGAGGGGGGGGGGGTGGGGGGGGGGTGGCAGTGTGAACACACGCAGCGGGCGAGCGCGCACACCTTTACACGGTTTACATAAGTGAAGTTCCTTGGCCACCACCCTCAGTCACCACCTCTTATATACCCCCTTCCCAAGCCAGTGCCACCCTCTCTATCCTCCCACGCTACCCTGGCCCTCTTCCTCCTGCTTTCTGCCCAAGCGTTTCTAATTTGCATTCCCCTCCGTTTGCACTCCTCACCCCTTCTCACGCTTTCTCTCGCGCTCTCGCTGCCCTCCTCCCGCTCGTCCACTCTCTGTCCCTCTCTCTCTCTCCCCATCGCTCTCCACCATCCCCATTCGCAACCACCTCCCGCCTTCTTCTCATCCTACACCTTCAAGCCATCCACCCAACAACCCCGTTGTCCGTCTTGCGAGGTTTCACGCACACGCGTGCCCTTCGTCCGTGTACCACGCATACGATGTGAAGGAGGGGGGCGGGCGAGAGGGGCGAGACAAAGAGACCACCCTTAACTTCGGGCCAGGGAGTAAGACGGCCACGGAGTGTGGGGCAACGGGGATGAGGATCGGTCCAGGGTTGCTGCAGTTAGGTTAGGGCTGCCGGTACCTTCTTAATACCTTTCGTCGGGCTCGCTTGTATACCTATACGCTTTGGATCTTGAGCGTTAAAGATACCGGGCCGACCTGCGTCTCGTATAAATTCTGAAGGACATCCTTGGTCCGTTTCGCTCATATTTTTTAACTGCAACACTTGTCGCCTGCGGGACGGGATCTTGATTGGCTCGCTGAGAATGGCGTGCGCGCTGATGAGTCTTTTTCAGATATAAGGTACATCTTATATCCAGACTCTTCCCGACGTTTTGCCATTTGTACTTCTAATTAGCTAGCGTATTAGCGGATTACAAATTATGGCAGTTTAAATTTACCGTGTCAGCTCGCTACCTTGCTACGCCGAGTTGTCTGTATTATGAGCTCGGAGATGGCGAATTCGATCGTAAAAGTTGCACCGTGAATTGTCCTACAGCGATTTGACGCTACAGTCCTCGGCCGAAACTTCGGATTTATGTTTGCATAAATTAGAAGTTGGTAATGTGGATTATCGTGGACGGTATTAATCGCAATTGCTGAGCCGCCGATCGAGTCGTTACACCTGATTAATTACACGCTTGGCCGCGCTGATATTGCCGCCGGGCAAACTTTCGCATATCAACCTGCACGCTCTAGAAGCATTCGAAATTGCGTCGGAGCAAGGTTTCCCCGCGTCCGAATTTCACGGCACATGAGAAACAATCGGCGGAAGTTACCGGAAAGCCGCGATAGGCGTGCGACAAGTTCCTGTTACCGGACAGAAGCGTAGCGCATGGGAGTATTGAAAATCAGCCGCGAAGGGATTTCCCTCCAATTAAAGTAACTGATACGCGGACCAAGGCAACGTCGGCCGCGCACGAAGGACCCACCGCCAGGACAATGGCAGCAATGAAGATAAAGAAGGGTCGTGGCGGGCATAATTCCGAAGTGCGTTAAGAGATCCGACTGACTGACGTATCTGTCAGGGATGGATGGCAGTAAGGGTTACGAGCATCACTCATCAGTAGCGGCCATATTGCCTGCCGGTGCCCCCAACCCTTCGCGAGGAGCGCGAGCCCTGATAATTCCCCAACCCCCCACGCTGTCTGTCTCCCTTTCTTCGCCCCTCGTCTCGCTCCCTCTGCCGTTCGCTCGCCTGCTCACCCTTAGTGCCTTAGTCTTACTGGTTTCTTCTCCTTTTCTCCCTTCTTCTTCCAGCAACGCTTCTTCTTCTTATTTAAACCCCCAGCGCGCGGTGCCCGGGCTGCTTAATGAGAACCTCCACCTCTTCGTACCACCACCACCATCGTCGCCACCACCACCGCCACCGCCTCCACCACCGCCGCTCACCACTCGTCCTCCTACCCTCCTCCACCTCCCCCTCCCCGCTCTACCCCTCTCGCCCTCGCTCGCCACCCCCCGGGGCCGCCTGCCCGTTCTCCACCGCGCTCTCGTTTCAACCAGTAACGTGGGGTTCACCCAACTCCCGACGTCGAGCTACGACCCCTATACGCGGCCAGGCCGCCACACACGCGAGACATTTTAGACTTTTAATATTGATTGCACGCTGGAGATGAACGCCTCGCCTTGGTAACAATGATGATTACCATGCGTGATCTCTTGGATCGGTCTCCTCGGCACGGCAGGGATGGGGGGGGGGGTGGGCGGGGGCGAGGGACGCTAACAGCATAGACGACGCTCTGATGCTTGCTGTGCACGCTCGGACCCGAGCGGCTCGGCGCACGATACCTACGTATTCAATGGGAGATAGCGAGAATTTTTAGCTCTCTGTGCGGTTGACATCTTTTGGTGGGTGTTGAAGAGAATGTGTACGGGTGTATGGGGTATTGATGGACATTGGATATTTTGTATACGGGGTGTCCCACCAACTCTGTCCACCTTAAATGTTACCGTTATTTCCAGTAATAAGCGCAAATATTATTTATACAATTTGTAGGTATATGATTGCAAGAAAGGTATAAATTGGTGGCGATAGTTTCTTTGGGAGTGGAGGCGTAGGGGAGATCTGGTGGAGAATTCTGCTTTTTTTAGATAGAATTTTCAATCTTTTGTGGCCATTTTTTTTTTGAATAGCGAATTTTGAATATTAAAGTGCTGAGGCACATTTATGCTAAAACCCACCGCTCCTAAGATATTTGATTCCCCATGCTAATGTTCGATGTGTCGTACACTAATCCCAGGGCCATGATTCACCATCGCAAGCGCATGTTTCATGGCCAATAAAATGGCCAAAGTCGAATATTTCAAGAACGGTGAGGTTTAGGATAAATGTACTTTCGTACTTTTATATTCAGAATTTGCTATTGCTTTGAAAATGATCATTCAAAATTGAAAATCCCATTTGAAAAAGCAAAATTTACGTCTGGATTCTCTACGCCTCCACCTGCAAAGAAACTATTGTCACCGTGTTGTGTCTTTCATGCAACCATACAACTTTTGTAAGTAACGTTTTCGCCTATTACTTGAAATAGTGGAAACATTTGAGGTGGACAGAGTTGGTGGGCCACCCTGTATAATTGGCAGGTAAATTTCAAGTAGTAAAGATTGTAGTGTGAGATAAATGTTTGTGACTACCGAGTTATGTACTGGGGTTGATAATGGAAGATTTGGATATTATGTAGCACGTGAAATGTAGAATCTTGATGCTTGGTATGATATCTTTATGCCACACAATGGTGTACAGCGTACACTGAGGGTTGATGAGAATAATCGCAGTCAATGGTGCTTTGTACATTGAATATAATATTACTGCTTTGTATGTTAATTCGTAATTTTGGTGGAAAAAATATGTTTATGATGGAGAGATATTTGTTTAAAATTTTCTTTGGGTCTGCGGTAGAACTTATTTTTTGATCGAGATGGAAATTTGAACTCAGAATGCTTTTGTAATTTTAATGGAGAATTTTCTTTGATTACGAAAGGTGTAGCTATATGTATGTTGATTTATTGGGACACTGCTTTGTCACGTACCTGCTGTAATTTCGCAACTCCACGCTCTATTTGTGTAGGCTGACATATCTTATGAGAACTTGTGATTGTTAAAAAGAATTAGTAAGTAGAACATTAAAGAAAAATAAATTTCAGATGCAAATAATTTTTTGATAAGCATTGCATTCAGTACACAATAAAATATATTTAATCAATGACAACTTCTAAATCAAAATTAAAGGAGATTTTATATATTCGAAATTGGTAGGAACGACCTAATTGAAATTGGGCAACTTTTCGAAATAAATTTTTTCATCCTGTATTAAACCGACAACATATACTCATTAAATTGTTTATAAATTGAAAGAGAGACATGTCATCTTGACACAACTCCGACAAGATTTTAATTAGAGTACCTTTTCTTTACTAATTAAGCGCTTGTTTGATATGTTTCGTATTTCTAGAAGTTCAATAAGACCGAGCACAGTAATAAAGCGGAATGTCAACGTCAAATTAAATTGCAAAATTATCAATAACGACTTCGTTATTGAGTATTGCAGGATGTCACGTATTTGAAAGAAACAGGATCCTTGACTTTCGGGCTTCGTGATCTATACGGTCCCCTTTACATTAAATTTAGCCTAGGAGGGGTTATTACCGTTTCGTGTGTAGTTAACCAAATCAGAGTTTCAATCTGATTTGTAAGTCGTGGCCATTGATTACTTTCGGACGAATTAGGTCACATGTAAATGAAACACATAAATCTTTCCTTTCCCTTTCCCGACTCTTTTCGAATTGTTGGCGGGCACACTATCCAGAATTAACGGCGAATACGATGGAAGTGACTGGCATACAACCGGAATTCGTGAAATGCTAAATGATAAAAATCATATGGTATAAATCTTCTTGATTTATCGTTGAAATCGAAATATAAGTGAATCGAAAATTTCTTGGTAAAACTGACCAAGTCGATCATTCCATCCTAAAGTCCTTAGGAATTAATGGAAGCAATTATTTTCTAAGTTTTTGCAACAATAGTATGGGGAAAAGCTTGTTTGTTTTGCAATATCTTTCAATTACTACCGAATTTGTTGTAATAGGTTGTACTTTAAATTTGCATTTATTGAAAATTAAGATGTTCTTGATTCGGAAATAAGAACATTGTATCGAAATATTTTTACAACTTGAGAATAACTTGTATAACTTTATAGCTGAACTTAATTCTATGCTTCCATAAGTATGTGTTACGATCTTCGAATATACTGTTTTACTTCTTCAAGTTAAAGGACGAATTAATGTCGAATAAGGTATATGGTTAACCGTTTAATTGCTAAGAGTTATCACAAAGATTTCAATCGAATAAAAGAAATAAATGAAAAATTAATTTCTGAAACATCGATATAGATCTACAGACACAAGAGTCACGAGGAATATCTTTCTCTGTCCACCTACTTGCATAGTACAATATATCTAGGACATATTTACGACTGTTTTCTCTGTTGGCAATTGATCAGCGGTCTAACGGTTCATTGTGTTGCATACCAATAAATAACTAACGTTTTTCCTTGGCTCGAGATCTACCTATACAGCCGGGACGAAGGAATTTTCGCTGGACGAATGTGATCGATGACACGTAACTGACACGATATCAGTTATCATGATTTCAACGTACACATTTGCAAGAAACATTTTTCGCCCCTGAAGCCACGCACAAAAATGCAAAGTTTCATAAACATAAATGGCATTTCGATTAAAACGCAGTGCCCATGAACTAGTGGCAAATTTAACGGACGGCCAACGAGAAGTTACCACCTGAGCCTTTACCTAGAAGGCCCCTCATGGCCCATTTTCTAAAAAAAAAAATATGAATTTATCCAAACACTATATGTTTTCTGTATTACCACACTCAGCCCATTTTTAAAAAACTGCCTCTTCATTTCTTCAAAAAAAAAAATGATCCCTCAGAACGTTTGCCACCGGGGCCTTTTTCTTAAACCCGCCACTGGCATAAACCAATTTAGCCCCTTGCCTAATAACGACGAGTCACACTCGTGGCGCGGATTATCTTCCCTACACTCGAGCAGATGTAGTTACGTGGCCGAGTTCAGCAAGAAAAGAAGCAGTTACAGAGCTCTTTCGCAGTCATTAATTTTTTAATTCAGTTCCTAACGACTCATTAATTAGTAATTAGTTCATCAACCTCTTCGTTCTATGTAAGTTCAGTTTAACGATTGAAAGCTTAAAAGATCGTAAGTCGTGTGGTCGAAAATAGAGTCGCGACGTACGAAAGAAGTAGAGAAAAGGTGCGAGAAATCTCGTCGAGCAATTTATCGATCAATTCGGAGAAAGCCTTTGGAAAACAATTCAGAACACCGAATGATTATTGACAGAGGACAATACCATCCACCGTTCTGCCAAAACCGCGGACAAACGAGTGCGCGTGATAGAAGCAAGCCATCTATCGTATTTAAGATCTGTACAACGGCCGCCCATCTACGTTCTCGTCTAATCGCGGTACTGGTGGCATCCCCTCAGCGAGAGCCTCGGGCCTGCATATATATACGTACATTCGCTGGCTATTACGAGGACGACATTTGTATTTCTTTGTGCCGGGCAAAGCGAATAATAGCACGGACGTGGATTAAGACTGCACGGATAAGATCGTTTCAAGGATCCACTCGAGAGCCAGGACCATTGTCCCGATCGAAACGATCTACTAACCGATCGTCTCCGCCACTCGTCAACCCTCTCTCGATCTCCCCCCTACCCCTCTGTCAGCCCCCCGTTCCGTCTCTCCCTCTCCCCGCCACTGTATACCGACACAACCACCGTAACCCTCTGCCTATGGTCTCATCTCAGCCGTGCAGTCACGTCTTGAAGGGAGCGCAACGAAGAAAGATGGGGAGAAACTGAGCCGTGACGAGGGAAAGAGAGGCGGCGAATGCTTAAGGGACGGAAAGAAAGGGGAAAAGAAGACAGGAGGACAGACATAGGACAGTGGACGGGAGCAGCGCGGCGGGACGACAGACGGGGGGGGGGGGGAGGCGAGAGGGGCGGACGGAGGGAGAAAGAAGTAAAGGGGCGAATGATAGAGGAGGAGGGACTCGCGCGGCCGGTGGGTCGTTATTTTTGTGCCTGCTTCGTCTTTAATTTCTCCCCTCCTTTTGCGCCACGGCGCGGACGCCGCGACGCCGAGCAGAGGAGCCGTGGCTGGTTGGTGTGCGGTTGTCTTAGTTCGTATGCATATCTCAGTGCCTCACATATTGATTCAGGGCGTCATTACGCGTCTTAGCTCGGCCCACTCCCACCACCGACTAAACCACCCCCTCCTCCCCCGTCCACCCACACTCCACCAACCTCCACCTCCACCTCTTCCTCCTTCTTCACCTCCAGTCCTCCTGTGGCTCTCCTTCGCCGACCCAACCACCCACCTACCCTTGCCCGAACCTTTACTACCCCCGGCTGGAAGAATCTTCTTGCAGACCGGTCCTTCCCTCTCCCCTCCTTGCTTAACGACACGCAACTCTCTCTCCCTATCACCCTATCTCCCTCTCCGTCTTCGTCTCCCTCTACCTCTCTCTCTCACTCTCTTTCTCTCTCTCTCTCTCTCTCTCTCTCTCTCTCTCTCTCTCTCTCTTTCTCTCTATCCTTCCACCCCCGTCTCGTCCATGTGTTTTTGGGCTTCCGTCTCCCTCGTTGTTGCGTGTTGCGTTCCCCTGGCACGCACGTGTGCACAGCCATACGTGTGTTCCGCCGCGAAAGGCGAGCGTGTGCGTACGCATTTAAGCGTACTCGAGTCTCCAGCGAAGCCGCGTAATCGATATCCGATTAATTTCGATCGGAGTCATCCTCGCGAGGCGAGATTTTGTTTGGTTGCGAGGACGAGTGGATCTCCCTTGGCTCTCCTTAGGATCGTCTTATTTGGAGCCACGGGGAAATTCATCGGGAGATTGTTGCGCGCTTTTAATATCCAGGGACGATGATGAAGATGTAAGATCCAGGACTAGACAAGCCACCATGGACTTCTCGCGATAGATTGGAGCTTCTGTTTTATTTGGAGATCTTTGTGGCTGTAGAACCACTGCTTTGACGATCGGAGGGGAACGAAAATCCCGAGCGCGTATGATCTTCCTGGAAGTAGTTCGAACCTGTAGCTGATCGGACCGCCGCGTTTAGTAGAATGGGTCTTAAACGTACTTCGCCGGCGATACTGCTCCCTTTCCTTCGCACTTTCTTTTTCTAATGATGTATGACTGGGTGAATGATCGCTACGTGATTGTGATATAGTCGAATTTAAATCTTCAATTGTATTTCAGAATTTTAAACCTCTTTTTCTAAGGTAATTAACTTGTTCCGTTACTTCAAAAAAAATTGTTTGCTGATTTTTATGGTTTACTTTTGGAGTGCCAGAAACTTTTATTTATATGGTAATAAACTTAATATTGCGATGATAATAGAATAAGAGTTATGTATTGATTTAAGGGAGGAATAAAAATACATGGGGATATGTAAATATTAATCAATAAAATTAATGTTGTATTCTCTAAATGTAATCATTATTGACACATGTTCAACAAACAAATATAATTTTGTTAGTACGTTTTTTAAATTCGCTTTGTTCTGTCAGTAGTACAATATGCATTTTCAATACATATATAAGTAAAATAGGTTATATTTTGTTACTCCTAACGTAAGCAGGCTTATTTGATATGCTTTACTTATCATTATCGCGTATCAACTATCAAGTCTGATAAGTGAATATTCCATTTATATAGTTTGTGCACGCGGTGCCATCTGTTAAGTGTTCTTCTAATGAAAGTGATTCTGATTGACCAGATACTGAATAAGTTGATTTTGAAAAGTATGTATTTATATAATTTCATTGCGAATATAATTGTTATTTTCAAGAAATGGAAGCATCCCCGATATAAATCTTAACTTAAAATAACGTAATTAGATAATTTGGTCGAAATGAAAGCGATTTTGTCGAAGTGAAAATACGAATAATGTGAATTGTATTGCGAGAAAATTAAAATGGAAGAATTCAGAACGTGAAAATAAATATTGCAAGAATTGCAACAGAGACGACGTATAGAATAGATCGAACAGCTTAGAGGGTTTTGTGTATCTGGCGAAACTGTGCTACCGACTAACGATACGAGGACTGAACCATCGACAATGAATAGGATCACCACAGACGAGGTATAAAATAGACCGATAGGTTGATAAACCAATGCATTCTTCTGTCACTGATTTTAGGGGTCCGAGGATCTCCTTAACATTTTAGTGTCGCATGCAACGTTATCGGTGAAGTCTCGAAACAGATTATAACGCTACGCGTGGTAGGAATTAGAATTCAACACGTGTAAAACTAGGTCATTCGAAATCCGCGATTTACTAATGATTCTGTTAGAGTAAAAATTTAAAGATCGTTTTATAAACGTATTCCGTGCAACGACAGAGAAAGAAGGTTTTATACCGATCTACCTGGTCTCTTCTAGTACCGTCGGTCACAATTTCGGTGAGGTGGATAAGTATGCACTCTCTATAGTCAATCTGTCGTGCATCTCTTAGACGCACCCTGGCTAGCCTGCCTGATGCGCGCCGCTGATCGCCGAATTGCCGTCATTCAGGCGTTTCAGAGCCGAACTTTAAGGGAGAACACCACTGTGACGGCAGGAAAAGTAGGCCATTTTTAAGAATTTTTTTTCATACATAATTTACAGTTTTCATCGAAAATTTTTGTTATTTACCTTTAGTACACAGTCTTAAGAGACTACACAACAAAAAATATAAATGGAAAAAATCTATAAATTTGAATATATTATGAATCTTCTAGACCCGTCCACGCGAGCTGGTCGAATTTGTGACTATAGAACAACAGGTCTGAAATCAAATTCCATTTTTTGTTTTATAAACTATATGAGTGTAGTTTCCGTTGTGCATACCAATTTCATAAAGAAATTATTTTTGTAATAATGATGCGCTTTAGAAGAAATGTTTCGAAAATCCGCGAATAAAATGGACAGTGTTGCGAGCGTATTTAAAAAAGTTTGTTTTCAATCAAAAAATCCGTACGTACAACGGAAACTACACTCATATAGCTTATTAAAAAAAATGAAATTTGATTTCGGACCTGCTGTTCTATAGTTACAGATTCAACCAGCTCGCGTGGAGGGGTGTAGAAGATTAATTAATACAGTATTGTCTCCTTATGGGCTCGGTTTGGTGCACACGATGTGGGCTTTTCGCTATCCCCACCACTTCTGTCTCCCTCTTGTCCGGTGAAGGCGAGAGCGAGATGGAACGAGAGCGAGCGAGAGTCACTGAAAGTGAGCGAGGACGGTACGAGACAGACGACGCGTTGATATTTTGTCTCGCTTCGTCTTTCGGACGCCTGACACTCCATCCTTTGCATCCGTGCCCGTCGCGCACGCCCGCCGCGCACGCAAAGCGTTCCATCTCGCTCCCCCTTCGGCCAGAAAGAAGCGAGAAACGAACACTCGGAATTAGGACTCTTGTCTCCATGAGGGCTCATCGCCGGTCCCGACCAGCGAACCCTCAGGGGGACAATACTGTATATTCAAATTTATGGATGTTTTTCCATTTATATTTTTGTATTGTCTCTTAAGAGAACGTACTAAAGGTAAACAACAAAAATTTTCGATGAAAAACTGTAAATTATGTCTGAAAAAAAATTCTTCAAAATGGCTTACTTTTCCGGCCGTCACAGTGGTGTTCCCTCTTAAAGCATCCATAACTAAAAACGAAGCCTCTACCACAATTTCATTACTCTAGATTTTTGTCTTACATTGGCCTGTAGAATCATTCTCTAAAATGATGACAGTGTGGATAAACAGTTTGGTGCATGACTGACCTTAATATTAGCAATGAATTGAATTGTGAATTGCGGGATAATTTCCCCATATTTATATACAGTTACTCGCAAAAATATCAATCCAACCCATATGAAACATATTTTACAGATTTAA
This sequence comes from Andrena marginata, assembly GCA_963932335.1. Taxonomy (NCBI): domain Eukaryota; kingdom Metazoa; phylum Arthropoda; class Insecta; order Hymenoptera; family Andrenidae; genus Andrena; species Andrena marginata. Next base: position 33,851,114 of record OZ010662.1, read on the forward strand.
TAAGTGTTAAAATTAAAATTACTAATTCTAATTTACATTGGTGTACACCACGGTTTAATATAGGTATTTTGGACTGACGTGTACTAAATTGAATAATTATACATGATCCATTTAAAAAAGTATTATTATCCTTAGAAGCAGCAGAGAACGTACTTATACAAAAATATTCACCAAAATTCAGCATTTATTTTATATAGGTATATATAATTACAATAAATTAATATTTTTCTGTATATCTCCACAATTTTAGTATAAGTTTTAATCTATTATGTATACATAGATTGAATTACTTTTGTCGTAGAATTCGCATTTATCCTGTCTGCTACAATTTGTTTGGACATTTCTTTGGTAGACGATACTGACTAAATATAGGTACATACCTACATATAATAATCAAGGTGTATACTAACATGAATTATTAGTAACTTTAAACTTAATATCGATTCAATATGTAAAATATGTTATACACATGCGGTGGACGGACAATTTTCTAAGTAACTGTATAGGTATTCCCTTTTATTGAAACCAGACGGGTCTGCAGTATTTCGTATTTAAACGTAGGTACGTCACCACTGAATTTGACAGAGCAAGCACAGAAATTTGTAAAAAACATGAGAAATGTGCTATCCTTGAGTAACATGTCCTCGAGTCGCTGGTAAGCAAATACAACTTGAATTCGCGGATGTTATCGTACCAAAGTACTGCAAGTAAGCTATTATTAAACTACACAACTGTAATTACTTGCCATTTTAGTTAGAAGATATTTCAATTGCCACGACAATATTTAGACATAACATAAGAAATTTGTTTTGACATTCTGAGATTAACTGTATATCCCTTGTGATTAGCAAGTAATCGTCCATAAATAGATGTAATTCCACATATTAAAAACTCACTAAACAAAAGTTATTAAAGTCGAAGTTAGGAAGTTTGTCCAGACACTATAGAAACATGTGGATTACCTTCGGACTCTGGACCCTTCAACTTGAATCTCGTTGCTTTTCTTTACAAAAACATATCACGTAAAAACTAAATAAAATTTGACTTGCTAATATTGAAGAAATGTGATAACATTAATTATAAAATGAAACATTTGGTGTGCGTTCAACATTATGCAAGTATTTATTTATTTTTATTAGCATCACGTTTTTGTAGTCTTTGGATTAACAAAGTAAGTAATTTTTATACATTAAGGAATTAAACAAATTTGCACTCATGCATATGATTCGCCATTCGCGTGGATTTCATAAAAAGTGTAACGCATGAAGAGAATGATTAGATCAGCTGGTATTATAAAAGTGTAGGTACTGTTATTACAAAAATAAATATAAATATGAAAAAAATATAAAAAAATATTGTCGATATTTCTATAGATTAAAACAAGTACTTAATATCTAATTATCTACTGAACTCTGAATGGTTGTTTTCAAATGCGTCGAAATATGCTTTTCACTTTTCACTGTAATAATTGGAAATTATTTCTCGCCCTTCATATTTGTCGCGAATAAATTTTGCAAAATTATGCAAGTGGGAAACAATTAAGGTTCATTAAAGGCATAGTAGCAAAGTTAAAACATGCATAAGGAAATTGTGATGTAAATCGTGTCTGTCTTTATGAAAGCGGCATAAATAAACTTCTATGTCCACGTTAGAAACATTAATCATCTAGTATTACGTAATCAGTATATTAAATAAAACATGACTTTCGGAATAATCACAATAACTTTTGTACGAAAAGCGATGTTACCGTTCAACTGCCCCACAGAGTCTTTCAAATTTTAATGGGCAAATTTCGAAAGTGTGTACACTACACAACCCTTAAAAGACTGAGAAAAGGTTACCAAACACAAGTGTAGGTTTAAGTTGTGGTATGAAATTATTTGCAATTTTAACTGCACATTAGTTAAAAATGTGCCAGAAATAAATGCCATTATATTAAATAATTTAACAAGTTCATATCGTTACTGATATCCGTGTACAATCGATACTTATAACATAATTTCTGAATAAAGTATCAACAATTGACACTCATTACATTTACTCAAATATTTTGTGTTATAAATAAGATGACGTATTGTTCTTTAATTTACAATAATGAAAATGCTATATGTACGAAACGAAACACTTGAGGACCGATGTTCATAAATTCTGCTTTTTATTTTGGGTGTCTTTATATGCTCTCAAAGTTTGCCTTGTATAACTTAAAACATCGTACATAATAGTTCAATTTTCACATCGAAAATTGAAAAGCAATTCGACACTTATATTTTCATTACAACAGAGACAGCCACGAAATCTTGTAAAATGCCATAAATTGTTATAATGCTGTGATCTTTGTGTTTATACATCATCTGATAACTTCTTACTTCTTGACGTACAAGATAATACGTTTTTTATACATGCACACGTATAATAATTAATTTTTTGTAAACCCAACGATGTGTGAGTGACAATGTAATTACTGAATAATTAAGTTACGCAGTAAACAGTTGCGCGTGTAAACTGCATGTTTCGTTTCGTCAAATGAAGAATAGAAAAGTAACGTTTATCACACCTTCATCGCATAAATTGAGACAAACTGCATATGAGCGAGAGAGACATTATTTATTTATATGAGAGTCCCTCATTCGCCGCGGCATTTTTTTTTTTAAGCGGCGGGAAGGGGAGTAGCACTCACTTTACAATTAGACCGAATCAGAAACCTCGGCCTTAGATTGAGACAATACTGTATGTTCCTTTGAACATGTTTTTCACAAATGAAATGGACGTGTAAATAATAATTTCAATTTTCTTTTTGTGGAATGATATAATTTTTCTTGCAGAAGTTCATAAAAAATATTTTTCTCCGAAGTTTTAAATCGCTCTCTTTTTATAGTATCTATTTTCATTAAGAACACATTTTGGAGCTTGTAAAATACGTGATGGTAAAATAATACGATGACGGAAGACTTTCCATCCTTACAGCCTTTCTGTACGAGACACGTCTGTAGCTTATGCCTGATACATCAGACATATTCGCACATTTTTAACGAATTTTTTAGCTATAGTTGTCCCTGCCACGTGGATATATGTAAAATATCAGTCGTAAACCACAGAGCTGTCTTTTATGAAAAAGGATTTATTAGGTGTCAAGTGTGCAAGGCTTGTGCCTAGTCATACGATTTTTAAAAAATTCGACAAGTGTGACATTATCTATTTTCCCTTCATTTTTGGTTGAATGTTTCAATGTCAATATGAAAATTAATAACTATTATAAATTGGGAAAGTATAGAGGTAACTATGGAGGTAAAGACGACTGAAATTTATTACAACAAAAACGAAATACGTAGTCGCAATAAGAAGTACCTACTTCTAAATAATTTTGCAATTCAGAAGAAGTAGTTACGTTTTGTTTTTATTTGAGAAGCCAATCAGACGAGCACACACTAACAAAATTTGCATAACATAGCTCGACGTCTACTTCTCGGAATTTTAAGTAAACTCGGGTTCAATAAAAATACTTGATTCTCCCTAACTTATTTATGTTGTGACTTATTTCTCACTTTACTCCGGTTGGAAAAAATTGTACATTTTTTTAATAAATATTTTATCAAATTCTTTTCTTCTTCTCCTCTCAGAGCTTATATACCTATTATGAATTTTAAAAAACACAAGTGTATAACTGGATATGGTAAAAAAATATGTTTGTCTCTGCTTTTTTGTGTTATTACATCTGAAGTGTTCCACTTTGCCCCAGGTTCCGCTACTTACTACCAGTATGCACGCGCCCCACGAGCCGAATTCTGCGGTATTCGGCGATCCGGGGCGCGACGATAGCCGACCGTAATCGGCCGGCAGTGGAATAATCGGGGCAAAATCTGATTTCACAATTTTCGTGTAAAGTGCAACGAAGCGGTTGACGCAACCGCGGGATACAGGGACAGGTGTCTGCCGGCTCCTACCATTACCTACTGCCTTTTTCTCCCCGCGAGGAGTCATTGCTTTTTTCGTAAGTGGAGGAACGTGTTATCGAGAGGAACGGAGGGAAAGTTCTGGTCGCGCTGGACAGTCGCCGCCAACCAGCTCGCGGGATTCGACGCGGGGTGCTACGAAACAAGGTGAACGGGTTTGCCCAGCGCATTGTGTAGTGCATTTCGCTGATCAGCGTACCGCGGGACGGTGCAATTCTTCGCCGATATTTAACGAACGCGAGTATCCCTAGCGCGCAACCGGCCACCGTGCAGAAAGTTCGTTCGGGGGACCGAATTCCACGCGGGCCCTGGGTCAGCGGTTTTTCGGTTGCTGACACGGACCGCCCATATCGGCGCGTCATCGTTCCGCGCGGGCTTCGATCGCGGTCGAAACGCGATTATGAGTGCCGGGGCACGCGAGCCAGACCTTGCCCCCTGTTGAAGTGAAAAAGGAACAAATTCGCCGGACCTGTCGCGCGACCAGATAAAACGGTAAAACTGGCCAGCGTCCCGTCCCACAGATCCTCTCGCGGCTGACGATCGTGCATGCAGAGAAGTGGGATCTCGTGAATGATCCGAGGCTGCACGGGGACACTGTGACGCTCCGCTGGCAAGGTAAATGTACCTTGAAATCCCTGCTTCCACGTGAAATCGAGTAATTATACGTAACGCGAACAGGGGTATAATTTTTGGTGTCGTGGAAAGTTTCGAATTTCTATGATCTTTGCACTGCCGCTCATAAGTACCTATTAGAACACCTACTGTGCGTGGAACATTATTATGAGTAGCGTTGCAAATTTATCTGGAATTTGACTCTGCCAAATTTTACTTGATTTGGTATTTTAAATTACAACGTGAGAAGTGTTTAATCTCTACCAAATATCACATCTTCTGCAAATACAACAGGTGTTTTAATAATTGTGAACGGCAGTGTATATTTAGGTTCGAGCGTTTTTATAGAGTGAATCCTCGAATAATGTTTGTAGTTTAAGGAACAATTTGAACGGCTTTCTAGTTGCTTCCGCGTAGCATTGTTTAATTGCCATTAAATTATTTTCCGACTTCGTGAGTTGATGGGACTACCGATTTCCTCGAGTGAATTTTTGAAAAATGAGGAAGCGTGGTGGAGTTGAGTACATAATAGTACATTGTGGCAAAAAAAAGTCATTTGCAATGGAGTATCGTTGAAAGCATGTTCTGACAGTTCAAATGACGCCGTAGCTATTATTCGTGCAAAATAAGCGTATGGTTTGGTGGAAAAAACGCTAGAGACGCGTTAACGTCGCCGGTGACGCGGAAGAATTAAATCAGGCGATTCATTAGACGGATAAGTGTTGCGTGGTTAATAGATGATTATCGAACGACCACTCCTCTGTTCGCGTGGTTTTATAATCGACAGCCAAGAACGGCTACGTGAAATTCGTCGCAAAATACGCGGGACCATTTTGGTGGAGGATGTGGCACGTGAAAGTGATCCTAGGATTTGGAACATGAAGCGATCTCTGGCACGGTCAGGGTCCAGTTCTGAGCGTCGAAACGTTATGTCAATACTCTCAGATGTAGAATAGACAAAGACTTTCTCTCCAGCGCTTTCTCTGGTCCCTGGTTCGCGATCAAAGGAATAGGTACGCGCGGCGCAGCAGAGACACGGGCATCCGAATCTCTCAGAATTTTATGAACGCGAGAAAAAAAGACGTAGTTGCTGGTGCGAAAGATTTCGAAAATCTTGGGACGCCATGAAACCCGAACGGAGCGGCTCGAATGAAATCTTTCGAGATCCTTTTTTCCCATAGCACTGCGTAAATATTAGTCATGCCATTCTCTGCTCTTATTCCTTTGCAAAGCACGTTTCATGTTGTCGAGACCTGGCGTTGTTGAGGATAGTATTCCGTTCTCATAGTTGCGGTATGTTTCACAGAGAAATGCCTGCCATAAAACTTTTCGGAAGGAAATGGCTGGCTGCGACCGATGATCTCGTTTATCCGGGTCTGTTTGAAATTTTCATTCGAACCGTGTGGTAAGTAGTCAGCCCTTTTGTATGTTTTGTGTAGCTTGATTTAGTTTGCGGAATAATTTAACGATAACCTCGACATGAAACGAAGAAAAGGTGTACACGGAGAGAATGATTCACTTTTCTCTTCACTTCTCTTCTTTTGGTGAAACAAGAGAATTTAAAAGTTTTGAGTAAATATTATATTTTGTTAGACAATTATTCCTTTATACGATTTTAGTATACTGCCCTCCTTAGTTAAACTCTCCTATCTAACATTTTTTCATTTTTTGAGATATGTTGAAATATTTGAAGTTTCACACGTCTTTTATCTTTTAAGTAAAGTTAGAAGAGTCTACGTGCTTCGTTAAGATTTATAAACAGTTTACTGTATTTAACCTAACATCTTTCCAAATGGTTAAAATATCCTATCTAAAACAATTAATTAATTGGTACGTTAATAATACATTACCTACCGGTATACCTATTACAAAAAATTATATTAGGCTGTTACGAAATAATGACAACATGTTTTAATTTGAATTAAGGGAAATAAGAAAGGTACAAACTAAATGATAAAACTTCAGTTTTCTCGGTGGTTTCAAAATGCTAGATAGGACATGTTAACTAAAGGGGGCAGTATAATTCTAACGTGGTCTATACAGTGAGATTACTCGATACTGATTTGTATATTTTTTAAATCGATGTTGATTACTTAACGAAAAATGACAGCTTGATTTTTCATTAGGGTAATTTCGGTACAGATGGACTACGTATTTTATAAGTACTGAATATTTTACCTACTTGCCAGTGCGCGTGTTCATATTTAAATAGAATAATAATTGAAACTGACAATCAGTTGAAAGTTTATAGAATATTTCGCATTATCGTGAATAGAATAAATTCTCCTGAAACATTGACAGTTGGTGTTATTTAAAATTTCACTAGTTCCACTTCAATTTTGATTTATTTAGTCCGGTGATGTGATTACAAAACGTGTTTCCTTTCACTATTAAAATCATCTATTTTATATATGCACATCGGCCTTTTAGAAGAAAAAACAAAAATTAAGTTCTTAACGTAAACAGTAAGATCTGGTGAATAAAGAAGTCTCCACACGCAATAGCAAAGCAAAAAAACTCGCTCAGATATTTACAAGCCGTACAAGTCAAGGTTTATTCAGATTTTAGACGCAGCGTCTATAGAACGTGTATGGTACGCAATCAATCCATAAAATACTTGCCGAACGTCTCAGTCAATAGTATTGGCTCAATACCTTCAAGTAGATACTTGAAGATTGAAGATATGAACGTAATGTCAGTTGAAAAATTAAGAGTACGAAACCCCATTCGGATTCACGGTGACCAAAAAACTTGTGAAAAACTAGCAAAACTTCATCCTCACAAATTATCAGTAATTGAAGAGTCCTAGTGGAAAACACTGTAAGCGCCAAAATTAAAAAAACATTTTGTCGAAAAATGTTATACGTGCCAATGGTAATACTATAGTATAGTATTTGATTTTTTGCACTTACAGTGTTTCTACAAGGAGTCTTCAATTATGAAAGTGGCCTCAGTAACAAATCTGCAAAAATTAAAATCATCATATTTTTTTATATTTTTCAATACACACAAGCGCAGAAGTAATATCCTAAAACAAAAAATATACTACAATACTTAGCCCCAGTGACGAACAACCCGTGGCCCATTCAAGTTGTTTGCGCGACCCACTTCATTCAGCTGAAATGACAAATTTTTGTGTTTAACACGATATACATATTATGAATATATGGAACAATTTTCGAAAAGACCGGTATGGTTCCAGTCTAGATAATATGATAAAACTAGTAGTTGCGGCATGAGCGGATCGTAAACATTTAGTATCTGCAAGCGAGTTTTTTTACGTTAGGTTTTGCTGTACTTAAAAATAAATAAAAACCTTGAGTGTTTAAACTTCTTGGAATTATTAGTTTATATTCTCCTTTGCAAAAATGCAGCTATTCTTATCCAAGACGAAAGAAAAAACTGGAACCACTTCGGTTACTGCATTAGTAATGATTTTAGTGACAAATGTTTCAGATAAGAATTGAATGTAGATAATTTCGAGGGGGACATAATTTTTCACGTGGATAGTTTTCTCGTAAGTGAATGCGTAGCGGACATGCGAGAGTCAAGTTTGTTTTATTAACCCGCGGTTGTCACGCTGGGTCAAAATGACCCAAGACTTTCAGGTAAAATATCTTTGAAAATGGTACTACTGGCGCCATTTAGTAGTAATTTCATGCATCCTCTACGGAGTAAGGGGAATTTTATTTATTACTTTTTTTTTTATTTGTGCTAAAGTACCATGTCTAAAGGGTTATAACCGTAAAGTTTTAGCTAAAAGATTGTTACGTACGCAAACTTAACTGTGACATTTTAACCCATTCGGGTGTCTGGAATGCACGCAACCCGGCGGCGTCACCGTTTCCTGCAGTGTAAACCCAAATTCATAGTAGGGGAAAGTGGATAGCTTTGGGTCAGATTTCAATTAATCTCTAAAATTGATCAAAATAAGAGGGAAACACGCTTTGCACGTGAACAGTTTTGACTAGTAAGGTTTTACCCTCAACGTTCCATCATCATTTCATTTCATTTCATTATTTCAAAGAAATCTTTAAAATTATAAAAGTTCTAAAAGTTATTATTTTACCCATACCTCCCTTGCGTGATAATGAAGTAAATAAACAAAATAAAATATACAAAATGCGTATGGAAAGTAGTTAATTAAATTTGTACTGTAGATTTCAAAACTAATCAAATCAACATCGAATTTAAAAAATCCGTGTCCTGCTCGTACCAGCTACGTTGTTCGGAGAACTTAAATGCAAAATTTTTTTTTATGCGACACTTGCTTTCTCTCAGTCTTTCTTTTATAAATAAGTGGCATTGTAGGCTTGTAAAAAATAGTAGCAAAAGTAGTTCATTCAGAAGAAAGTGGGGATGTGTGTGTTAACTCAAATCTCCCGCACACTACTGACCCATACATCCCGCATCTAAACGTTCATAATAACGCACCTGTGTTAGTCAAGCAACGTGTCTTATGTTACAATTTATAAGCTATAACTGTTGCTTGAATATAAATTCGTCTACGAAAATTTCTACTAGCGTTACCTATGTTATATAAGTTCATAACACCGACTCACGTTGGTTACCAATTTAGATTACATTTACCACAAAAATGCACTTTTACTTATAGTTTAATATGCACTTTCACAAACTTCTTGCTTTGATTAGAAATGTTCCTACTGTAACGAATAATACATTATGCGAATATAACAAGGATGGAAATACGCTAACTGACCCAAACCTCCTCCGACCTAAACCTACCGACTCTCCCCTACCTGTAATAAAAAAGTTCCCCAAATGGTTAGGTTCCAGTTGCTTGCTCCACCCTTGTCCAGTGCCAAATAATTAGCAGCTACGATTCCCGATTCATCATTTTCGTCTAGCAAAGGCAATCTTGCCAATTACACACAATGCAATTAGAACCGTCGATCAAAGATCATCCATTATAATACAAATTTTTTGTCCGTTCACAGGTTAACGCTCATTGGAATCGCCTGCGTTAGATACTACCAATACACATGGAGCTGCCACTTAGGCGGAGAATTGGTCCGCGTGTACCTCATAGGACAAGTAGCACTGCTCGTCACGTCTCTTCTCTTCATGCTCATCATTGTCAGACAGAGCGCGAAAGGATCTATCATGGAAACGCGGGCTCGCAAATGCGTCGAGCCACTGTTGACAGTTAAGTGAGTGAGCGTTCGAAAATTACATAGTAATTTCCATGCCGAAGAAATCATCGGTTTTCATGCTGACACATTGTACACGTGCCGCGTTACGAACATTTGTTTTACCAACACAGCGTTCGATAATTTTATCGAGGTAGGTATTTCACTCGCGTAGGCAAGTGCCATCTTTCTAGCTACTACCACCAGGAATATGTGCAGCATGAGATTTAAATTTCCTAGTCCACGGTGGTAAACAACTACTTTTTACGAAGTCTGCTGACGCACACTACCTTCGGGCTGCATTAAGGGGGGAACCTGGTGTAACTAGCTGAAAATCGAGGCATTTTTCCGGAATTTTTTTTAAAGAAAGTACTTAATCGATCTTTCTGAAACTTTCGGGATATTGAATTAACAGGTTAAGGTATATAAAAAAAAAATTTTATTAAAAAAGAGCAACAAATAACAAAGTTATAAGGGCTTATGCCCAGTCCGTTGGCGACGTAATTGGTCCACTGCGGGCAACGTAGCGTCTTTTGGTTTCATCTAAAACCAAAAATCGAACAATTTTCATTTAGTTTATGAGTGTACGGATGAATCAATTTATTTCTTAAAAGATGCAACATTGAACAAATGGCGGCCTCTTGAAAAAAAAGGTCCCTCTTTCCAACGAAATTTTGCCTTAAATGTGTAAAAAAAAGTTATTTATTTAAACAATATCATTATACCAATAGCTATGTTGTGTGAAGAACATGTTCACAAATATCCGTGCACAAGGCCAAGTCGATCGGTTGAATATTGTTGGAGTTACATTGTCCGCCAAGTGTAAAACTGTCGTTTCGAGAAAAACGCATTTAAAGTTTTCTGGTATCCTGGCGCTCCGTAGCAAAACCGGCCATATCTGCTTTAATTTTTCGAATTTCGTTTTGCGGCTTTGGGAACGTATTCCTGTAATGTTCAACTATTGATTTATGGAAAAAAAAATCGATTTCTTCGACCCGCTACACCAGGTTCCCCCCTTAATAACGTCATCGCATTCTCGATGATTGATATCGTACTGTACCGAGGTGCGCACGAAAATCTGACCAACGACTTTATTGTACTGTGCTTGCGTATAAATGCTAATTAACAAAGGCAAAAACGCGAGCACTTAAAGTCTCCTCTGAGAAATCCTTCGTTGGAAAATTTCCTCGCGGGAATTGTCTATGTTCTCTGTCAGACGCAATGCCTCTGACACTTTTATTATTCGCAACGATGAGAGCCTCATTGGCGGTGAAACCGTCGATGTGTCTTTCAACGTTGCTGCAGTACTTAAATCTCCTGTTTACGATTGGCGAGTAGCAAAAAAGCCATCGAACTTCTTCTAAAGCCAAGCCGCCTTCAGCCGTAATTTCAAAGGCTGCGCGCAGTCAGAGTTTCTAAGAAAACGTGAAATATATACAATGCGTTTAACCGGCTAGAATAAATTAACTCGCCATTCTTTAGAATGGATTATGCACGTTGCTCCTTCGTAGAGATCGCAGTGTTCTAAAACGTTCCCTGGTCGCCTCAATATTGTCTCTGCAATCAAATCGCGTAGAGGCACCGAAATCTATTTTTAACACTGATTTCGTATGTTCATTAAGAACCAAATGTTTTCGCGATTCCACAGGATATTACTGCTTCTACCCGAGATATCGTGGAACGTTTTAGGAAGTCTGTGGATGTTTGGGCCGAAAGTAGAATGCGGCTACGATCACTACACGATCACCGTGGTGCAGGCGCTGGTGCTGTTCGACTGGATCCTAATCGGGCTCACCGTTTTCGGCCTGGCGTTGATCTTCGACCCGCTAGGCTCGTTGGACAACAAGAATCTGGAGAGCTTGGCTGAGCATAGCAAGGTTTCGAGCATCTGGCTTCGCAGATTCAAGTTTCTATGGTGGATGCGAAAAGACGAGAGCGCTAACGAGACCTTTCAACATGTCGCTGGTGAGACATAGGTACGGCTGGCCTAGAAAGAGTCCTGCCGCATTGAAATTAGAACGTGCTTCCTTTGCTCTGTACCTTTCCTGTGAAAAGGACGTTACACGCGCGAGATCGGGCACATCGGATGTCAGGAGAAATCTTTCCGTGCAGGTTGAGTCGCGTAATGAGTTACAAATTACCGTTTTCGAGATTATTAAGAGGCGGCGATGTTAGTCAAGAGTTCAAGACCGATTCTGTTGTTCCCTTGTTCAGGAATTAATGTGGCAGTGATCTACATATTGATAGAAGTACTTTAATTATTTTCTTGAAGACTTCTATCGGGGGACGTTAAGTATTAACGAGTGTCTGTGATCGGTTCTTTCGTTTTCTCGAATTTATGTAACGTAATGTAAATATTAATAGAGATAAGTAAATTTTTTTTAAGATTAGTAATTTAATTATTGTCTTGAATATATAGTCAACCGCTAAAATCTAAAATCTAAAATCTAATAGGCTCTGCTTCCCCGCAAAATTAGTAACAAATAATTACACCACTTTATAATTTGTATTCTACTTAGAATATATTTTACTGCTAGATATTTGATGTTCATTGAGATAAAATTCATCATCTTAGAATGGCAATTTTTAAATCTTCGAAGGATTGTTTTGCAAATAGTGGAATATATATTTCTTGGAGTTTATAAAATATTTCGAGGAGAACGAAAACAGAGATTACAGACACTCGACTAATGGCCCTTGTACAGGGAACGGTAAAAATATTTCGTCATGCTTTAGAGAGTGATTTCTTGGAAAAGTCACAGATAACGAAAGTGACAAACTTTCTTTTTTTAAATGGAATAATATATGTATGAATTTGTTCATCGCGGAATATTTCTATTAAAAGCAAATAACGTTCATTTGAATCATTTTTCCATATCTTGGTTATAGATATAACACGGAAAGAAATAACACCCTTTATTTGAAGAAATTTACGAAGTGATAAAACACATCACGGAAAACAATATGAGCTAGACATAATTTTAATAATCTTTTAAAACAGAGTAGGTACATTTCCTTCTCTCTAAGTTTCGCAGTAGGCAGGACTTTTTTTAACGGGTTAATGTATGCATGAAATTTAGACGTGTCTTCCTCTATAAAGTATTAAAGTCTAAACACTTCAAACGCCTAGTTTGGCTCTCTGGTCTAGCTTCCGTATTGATTATTTCTTTCAATTAATAGACACATCTCGACAGTTCATCCCCTTAGACTGACATGTTCAGTAACTGCGGAATTCATGGCTTTTGAATAAAACGCACGAAGTGTACTGGAGTACTGAGTATTCTCTACGCTGTCATTTTGAATCTGTTGCCCATTGTGGTTCTACATGATAATAGAGATACGTTTTACAGGTTTATTGACTTCCTTGTTCCGTGGAACGGACCTGGTGCCCTCGGACGTGGTGGCAGGGTGCATTCTGCTCAGAATTCGACAGAAACGTGAAACACACGACTTGCGTCGTCTAAATCTCCTTCATCATCCAGTATATACCATGGGTATGTGTTACGGTCTCGTTATACTAAGCAACTCTAGGAACTGGCACAGGCTGTAGCTTCTTTTTTCACGAAGACAAAAAGAAGTAATAGTAGAAGGAAAGTTGGATGTCGCAATGAGTACTACCTTGGCATATATAGTCGCACCTTTATTTAAATGGTGCCACTTTTCCTTTACATGACGCGATCTTTCTTGTTATTCTGCGTGTAATTATACCAAGGTACGACCATTGAAAACGAACTGTTTTGTGAGATATACCTATCATTTTCTGTGTATAAAACTCTCAGGTTTCGCATTGGAATTTATTATGCAGAATATTGTATACCGTTGTATCAAAGGAAAAAAATGATGTCATGATAAGATAGTCGTCGTTAGGACACTCAACTTTACCCTCCGTCAACAATAAAGGTGCAGCACGTTCCAGTTTCTAGAATCACTCTGTTTAATTCCTTAGTGCGATGACTTCAAAATAATTCTGACAAAGGTAGAAAATAATTTTTCTAATTAACACGAGGTATCAGGTTTCCTTGTGCAAATTAATGACATAAGTGCTGAACAACGATTATTCGAACAGATTTTCCATTACGCACTTCTGCGATATTGATTTATGGCAATAAATTCGAATTTTCATTGTAGATGAATCCGCCATCTTCTCTGATACACCGAGTTGGATGTCCTTGGAGAACGCGCTTCATTACATAAAGCTTTCGATAGCTTGTTACGGATGGTTATTCGTCCTTTACAAACACATGTGCACAGGATATTTTCATATTATGCAGAATCTAACCTGTTGCGCTTGCTTTAGGTAAGTATGCATAAGAGATTATATTTCCGGTGGGCCGAAACGATCATCGTATATTATTCTGCATTAGTGGAAATCTAAATATAATTCGATAATATACTCGCGATACTGTTTAGAAATTTAGAAACGTAAGAATTCATTTTTTGCAAGGTTTTTAAGTGTCATTTAACGTATTAACAAGAAATAAAAAACAAAAAGGAAGAAAGTCTGTATTAGTTAAATAAATTGAATTACAGAAGAAAGCGCCTCGCAATCCACGGTGACAATTGTTGCTACTGCTATTTGGCTGGTGTGAAATCTTTATCAGGGTTATCCGTGGACGATATTCTCTTTGCATCGTTTAAAAATCATTTGTGCGAGGTTGGTAATTTTTGCTTCCGTTTAGCTTTCGAAGTGACTCTAATTAAACTCTTTATTAAATTCTTGTAGATACCTTTCTGCGTAATCGTGGATCACAAAACTAACAATATCGTCATTGTTATAAGGGGTTCTCTATCATTACGCGACATACTCACAGATATCGCTGCTGATTCTGATGTCTTCGAATGCGAAGGCCTCCCACCAGGTTCAATGGTAAAAATTAATATGAAATATTTATATCTTCTTAAATTTTCAAAGAATGAAATATGCACGGTAGCGTAAATAATATGTTTTTGTCATAAATTATTTATATAATGGCAAATGTTTATATGTACAGGCACATCGAGGCATGATAACTGGAGCAAAAATGATTTTGAGGCAATTGGACGAACACAAAATATTGGAACGAGCGTTCAACACTTTTCCACAATTTAATTTAATGATTACAGGTAATCTTGAAAGCCATACAGTCCTAAATATCTGACACTAGTTGTAAATATGGGATACATTCGATCAGTCCCTTTAACCGTAATATTTTGAAACCCAAATTGTGATAAAGAGTGAGATTGTTTTCAGAATAAATTCGTAATATAGAGATAACAAAAGACGAGAACTCTGATTTTTAATTTTGTTGATAATGAACGTTACATTGCAGAAAAATGAATTTAAATTTTGTGTTATGAAGCTTCTTAAAAATTTCGAATGTTTTCAAACTTTCAGAACTTCGTCAATTTTTCGAATTTCGACTAAAAATTTTACTCGTGTATTACAACCATAAGCTACAAAAAAATGTAAACAAAAGTACTCGTTTAAAGTAAAAACTCTATTGGGGAAGCACGTTTTTTTCTCTCGATAAAAATGCAGTAATTTAGATAGTTGAATATATTCCATTTTTAAATTATATCTGTTCGTATTCGACATATTGATCCTAATACTATTTAATTTTACAAAATATGCTTAGGTCATAGCCTAGGTGCTGGTCTAGGAATTCTCTTAGCAATTTTGTTACGACCTCGATATCCAACTCTGAAAGTCTATGCATTCTCTACACCAGGTACGTCTCCCCAAAATAATTTTGAACTAAATCCAGTTAAATTTTATTACAAGTTTATCTTAAAATAAATTGTCAGTTAAGTGGATATTAAAAACTTAATAGTAAGTACTTTCAAGCTGAAATTCTGTGATGATGTAAACAAAAATTTTATTAGCGGGTCTACTCTCCCGAGACGTTGCTAGGATAACGGAAGAATTCGTCCTAACGATAGGAGTTGGAGATGACTTTGTAATGAGGCTGGGTGTTGACAGCACAGAAAATTTAAGAACATCTTTGCTCATGACGCTGCATGCCTGTCAACTGCCTAAGGTAGTAACTAATCATCAATTCCGTTTAAAGTGTTTGAATCACCCATTTATGCGTCATTTTCTAAGCAACCACAATTACTATTCAATTTTATATCTAATTTACAAGTAATGATTCGACATCGCACATTCCAGGTGTGAGACAAATAGATTTGTGACTCGATGTTCAAGAAAATATTTCCACTCCTACTTCCGAATAGCCACCAATTTTTTCGAAATACTGTAGCTTCAGAAACATACACCAATTTTCATAATTTAATGCTTATGATAGAAAACGTTCTGTTTCCAGTACAGAGTAGTCTTAAACGGACTGGGCTATATTTTGTTTGGTATTCCTGAAAAGGATCTCAGCAAAACGTGGCCTACCTGCAATATAATAGCTACTTCGTCAGGGCAATCACCGTTACTCGATGAACGAGGGACAACGAGATCGGAGGTAAAGACGCAACGAGAATGTAACTGTCTGCCGTTTTTGTGCTCTCAGCAAACTGAAGTAACAAGGATTGTCCGCGTAACATGTGCAGATTCACCGAATTTTGTACTGTATTACAGGAGGAGAATAAATACGAAGAGGATATTACGAAGAGAAGGTTCTCGAAAGTAAAGTTATACACGGGAGGTAGAATACTTCACATGATAAAGTGCAAGCCTGAAAAGTCGGAGGGAACAAGGTTTGCTATAGCTTCATTTTCCTTATTTATATGTATATTTTCTGAATGATTATATTTACCTCGATACGAATACGATACAATTCTTATTTTAGTTATTAATCACTAGATACAGTTAGTAAAAAAAGAATTTGTACACTTTTTAAAATCGCATAACTTTCGTAGAATTGGTCCAAATGACGTGAGTTTTTTTTGAGAAGCTAGAGGGATTAGTTTGCTAAATGATGTGATTCGTCGTTTTGAAAAAATTTTTTTAACAAGTTTTTTAAACTTTTTTTTTGAGCCTGTAATGAAAATTCAAAAAACCCGTTTGCAGATTTAAGTAAGTTATATACGTGCCTAAAATTTCATCAAAATCGGTTAACGTTGCTCTGAGCTATACACGTTTAAAGATCGCAGAATAAGGTCGAAAATCGCGGAAATTCCCGAAATCAGCGATTTTCGACCTTATTCTGCGAAATTTAAGCGTTTATAGCTCAGAGCAACGTTAACCGATTTTGATGAAATTTTACGCACGTATGTAACGTACTTAAATCTGCAAACAGGTTTTTTGAATTTTCATTACAGGCTCACAAAAAAAGTTTTAAAAACGATCTTTACTATTTTTTTCGCTATTCCGACCAATGGCCTTTTTTTCAAAACGACGAAACACATCATTTAGCAAACTAATCCCTCTAGTTTCTCAAAAAAACTCACGTCATTTGGACCAATTCTACGAAAGTTATGCGATTTTAAAAAGTGTACAAATTCTTTTTTTACTAACTGTATACCTATTCCTATATTTACTCGAATGTTTTGGGTATTTTGCAAGAAATCGAGAAGCTGGAAAAATTCAAGTACCTAGCTCGAATAAAATCGATCTGTACAAATATTTTGAGGTATCTAAGTTCGCAAAATTTTTATTTGCTCAAGCAACTTGATTTTAAAGAATAAGATGAATTTGGGTCTAGTTCTGGTAAATACAATATAATATCCAGAGCGATTTAATGTTATAGAGAAAACCAAACGTGTAAATTCCTCATGCTAACAGAAATCGAAAGTTTTTTATAAGATTGAAGAAATTCGTTTCTAAGCGACAAGGAATTAAAACTTATATTTAAATGTCAGCTACACAGAAATTATATATTCCTTTTACTTTTGCCATTTTAGAGACATTTATTATGCCATCGAATAGAAAGTCTCCACTCTAAACCATAGTAGAGAAAATTTCCTCATCTTATGGTAATTTAAAATTAAAAAGCAGTCGCTGTCGTCAGCATATCTGATCGCCATACAGTGCTTCGACAGTGTATTCTTCATAGTATCAGTTTCCTTTCCCCCTTTTCTTCATCGATTGAAAAAATGCAATAAATTCGAACTAGTCAAAATGCTTCTCAAATCACTTAAATTATCGAATACTAAATAGATGCGGACTGGAAAACTGAGTTACAGCTACCCCGAACTTCCACGTCTTCCGACTCTGTTTGCCTCAATCGCAGTGATCGAATTTATTCGAGTTAGGTACTCTAATTCTTTTCGAATTACTTGAATTACAAAACACCTGTTCCAGTCGCTTTGAACTTCAATTTACATTAATGTCTCGACTACTTTGAGAATTCTGTTTTACAAATATGTATACTATTATACAATATTTATAGTTATGTAATATAATTGTTGAGTCAAATGTTACAAATAACGCGCATGTTTTTTTAGCGAGATGCAAAGCAACAAGAAAGAGAAGAAATACGAAATGCGATGGGCAAAGCCTGAAGAATTCACAGAATTAATTGTAATGCCACGGATGCTTTTAGATCATTTACCAGAAAGTATAGAACGAGCCTTGATGTCCTTAATGGAACAACAAAATGACCTGCCAGTCTACTTTGATCCTTGACGCGACCTAATGAGTTTTCAATTTTAGTAACGAAAAGAAGCTAAAAGACAAATGGACGAAAATGTACAAATTACGCGAGAAATTCATTTTCTCCGTAACAAATTTTCGTACGCAACGATGTTTAACTAGTTGCAATTAATTTGTTTATTTTTGTACTGTTGTAGCGTTAGGAGGTCTAAATTTTGTCCTCGAAATTAACAATAATGTTATTTATTTGAATTTTCTAAATATGACGCAATAAAGGTCACATTTGGATATTAATAGTGTCTCCCTTTTTAGTATTATTGCGATCGTAAATGAATCGAAATAGTTGCGGGGTATATTGCAACCTTTATTTTTAAACGGAATGCATTGCAACCGTTACTTCCCACTTAAATAATAAATATGCGAAACGAATCGTTTGAAAAATTTTAAATTCTACGAGTTAATAATTAATGACGTACGAAATGCTAAAAATAGGATTAAGTTTAATACAGGGTATCCCATGTAAATTAGACAGGCTGTATTTTTAAAACGGTTGGAGAGACAAGAAAGTATTTAAGGTAGAATTAAATGATCTTAGCTGCTGCACATTTTGATGTTACTTTTATTCTCTTTTTTGTAGGTACCGGTACAGATGAAAAGGGTAATTGCATTTTTTTTTAATTGAATTCTGCACTTTTAGATACACTAGTTGATACAGTTGTTCATTTTCCACGAAAAAGTATTAAGAATTAAGATACTTATATCTTAAAATCCTTAGTAGTAGTAAGTAGGTTTATTTTTTGCCTTTCGGCTTCAAAATAGGGTTAAGTGTGTAAGTGTTTCTGGGAGGATTAACTCAAAATTGTGTTTTCATTTTGTCTTCTTCCTTCACCTTGAGCTTCCTTTCTTTTCCTTTTTCCCAAAAATATACGCATGCACTGCACTCCTTCTTCTTCTCCCTTTTCAATCCCCCTTTTCGTGGAATTTTCTTAAAATTCTTACTTTAAGAGTTATTTTGATCATGAAAAAAGTATAGAGCCCTACAAGAAAGAGATGCAATTCTGGTGGCAGCTTCAAATTTGAAAAATTCGTCAAAAATAGAAATAAAAACTTATCAACTCAATAGCTACTACTTATTGCGTGAAAATATATATTCTTCAATTAGTATTCTCTTTTTAATGTTATGTCAAAGTAATAATTTTATAAACTGTTTTTACTAATTTACTCGAAGTTGGTAAAGATGGAGCTGCATCCCTCTTGCTGCAAGTTCCACAATTGCATTTTTAGAAGTGACAAAAAAGTATGCAGTATCTAATACCATTCCTAGATAGCACACGATGCACGGTGCTGATATCGATCTTCTATCAATCTTGGACCGACCATCATAGGGTGCGTCCCACTTACGCTCAAATCGCCCGTGATTTTCACACGCGCGGGCGCTTTGGGCGTAAGTGGAATTCGCCCATAGTGAACGGACATGTAGCAAGTTTTACTGATACTTTTATTGTATAAATTTAGAGTTATCATTGTTTATTGTATAAAGTTAAATATAGTTGTGTTGTCGTATAAATTATTAATGGTAAAATAAATCAACTAATGAGGAAACTCCGCAACGGCGGGGCCTTTTAAAGAAACTTTATAATAATAAATATCTATACACGGGGCCGCGAAAAATTTACGATGAGCTTTTCGTGAATCGCGGGACATTTAAAAAAGTTGTATAATAATAAATATCAATGTATGGGGCCGCGAAAAATTTACGTTGAGCTTTTCGTGAATCGCGGGATATTTAAAAATTTTTTATATTAATAAATATCTATATGTACATAGGCCCGCGCAAAATTTACGACGAGGTTTTCGCGGGCCTTTGAAAGCGCGCGGCCGGGTTCCGAGAAACGCGCCGACTTACATATATGAACCACATTTTGAAGCTACATATACAAATCGTCTGCGCCAATTTACGTAGTTCAAGTTGTAAACTTACTTCTACCACTTCCACCATACACATTTCGAACACTTCTCTACATCTTCACTAGAGTAAATTAACAAGCTATTTCTCAGACAGCAATTGCCACTGACACTGTCTATCTGAGAACTATTTTAAAATTCTTATAATCGAAGCATCGCAATTTCGACTAATCGAAAATATCTATCGATAGTACCAGTCGATAATATTAATGATCGGCTTCGGCTGCCTCTCTGAACTCGGAACAACTCGGAACACGTGTGGTTAGCGAGTGCATGTGGAGGTATTCTTCGTTAAAACGATATTCGTGCAATACGACTTCAAAATGTAATCGGACGTATGATTCGGATTTGTCAAAAGAAACTAATATATTAAAACGCAGCAAGCACGATCTTAAAAGTAAGTAACTCTAAACCATTTCATCATTTCCCGTCATAACCTTTCTATCTTTCGCATGCATGTGCTTGACACTTGAAAGAATAGTACAAACGTCATTTAATAATTTTCAATTGATCTCCACACTAATGCAAGATCAATTGGAGAAAATTTAAGAGACTAGATCTTTACGAGAACTGTTCCGAGCAGTGTGTATGTAATATTACGTATGTATCTTTCAAACAGATGTCAGTTGTATCATCAAAAGTTAGCAGTGTGTCATCGATCCTAAAGGCCCCAGGTGTTAGGTCACAATTTATCAAACAGACCAATCGGGTGCATTTCAAGCTTCCAAAAGATCTTAAGAGTATTATTTATAATTTCGAAGCTGGTAAAGGAACGAAGGATTACGAGGATTTAATATGCATCTTGCGAGAGTCGAATATAAAGGTACACATATATTCGCTGTTCAACAGATTTATATCGGTCCAATTCACTCAGACTCGACGCTGTTAATCTACCTTCCCTTAAATTTCAGGACACCGATTTAATAGAATTCTTGGCAAGCATAAGACAATGTATATCGTTACTTAGTCCAGTTCATAAAATATTTATAGAGACGCTGTTGCAAATAAAGTGGACTAATCGTTCGTTGGAAGTAATATCCGCTTATAAGGCATTTATAGAGGATTTGATTTGTATGCAAATTTATTATGCTAAACATGTAATTGATAATTTAGTTGAGCAATTTAAACCAGGTATATGTTGGGAAATGGTTGAAGTATATGTTCCTGTAAAAAATTGTTTACTTAACAGTTTTCTTGTATCCAGATAGCAACGACGGTGCCGATTGGAAAGCCGGAGAATGCAAAGAAGAAGATGTTCAGAGATTAAGTCACATACACGATATCCTTTGCAAAACTTTGAAAGTTGTGCCAATGTAAGAATCTGCTAATAGCAAATGTTTGGGATATATTTAAATAGTTTTGTACGAGTTGTGCGTAATGCGTAGGACTCGATTAGACAGAAATCTAGAGAATGAATTCTTCTTTAGGTCAAGTAAGCTACTGTTGCAGTCACTTAGAGGAAGGTTTCCGTACATAATTCATGGGACGCACACGCACGAAGTTTACGTTTATGCATTGTTACAAATATTGGACTATGCCCCCCAATTGCGATCTGATATTCTGTCTCTAATTATTAACAGGTAAAGTATCACTGTATGGCGGTGCTTTGTGAGCATGGGAATGAAATTAAATATCTCTTGCAGGCTAGTGGTGTTGGATGTAAACATACCACGCGTTGAAACAGATAATGAGGACGAAGACTTAATGGATGATAGTAGCGAATGTGAAAGCACACTTGGTAATGAAACTAATGTTGTCGAAGGCAAAGATATAATAGAAGCAGACAAAGTACATCCGATAGCTCATAAATTGGATGTTTGTATGGAGTTAATTCTGAAATACATGCATAACTCCTGCTTCGTTGAAGGAGTTCTGCAAATAGAATCTTTAAGAAGCCTTTACTTTGACGTGTTACAAATATTTGAGACAGTAATACTACCAACGCATGCGAGTCAATATGTCCAGTATATCATGTTCTACATTTGTAGTTTTAAAACAGCTGTTGTGGAGTCTTTTGTAGATTGGTTGTGGCGTAAAATGACAGACCCTAACGAGCCTGCTGTTATACGGCAATCGTCTGTGGCGTACATCGCTAGTTTTCTAGTTGCAGCTAAATTTGTCACAACCGGGTAATTATTTAATATATTATTATTTAATATACATTTTTACAAATTTCGTTTATACGTTTCCCCCTCATTAGGTTAGTCAAAGCAGTGCAATTTAAAATGTCTATGTGGATACACGATTATATTAATATACAAGATCACTCGAGTTATATGGATTATAGGAACAAAGAACATAGTGTATTTTATTCTGTCTGCCAAGCATTATTTCTTATAATAGCTAAAAGGCATAATGATTACCACGATTCAAAGAAATGTGAGTATTTGTCATTGCGATTGAGAAAAATATGCTGTCAACTTCGAGGGTGTATTACAATTTCCTTATTTATTTTCAGATATGTTGTGTCTACAAGAATTGGATTTAGCAAAGATTATAACTTGTAAGTTAAATCCATTAAAATCCTGCCATCCTGATATTGCGCATAATTTTGCAGAAGTTACCAGAATGTATCAATTGGCGTATTGCTACACCATAATCGAAAATAATACACGAAGTCAGCTTCCTCTATTCAATAGTAAAAAGGCAATAACGCCTACAGTCGAAAACTTTCTCCCATTTAGTTCTTACCCACTACAAGGGAGTGGGCAGAGATTAACGTCTCTGTTTCGTGAAAATATTACTAGTAATGTACAGAAATCAGTTGCTAATTATAGAGAAGACAGTGAATACATGACTGATTAGTAGATATAAGTTTTAAAGTTTTCAAGTTTAATGTACGTTCAATTTATTTTTAACCACCTTCTGAAATAAACTGAATATGAATACAAGTGTTCATTTTTATTCCGCATTTGTAAAATCTTCAAAAGTGTATACATTTTTCAACTGCTCAAATACATTCCGAATTAAAATACAAGGGATATTTAATTGCAAGAACTCTTTTTTCATAACATATAAAGCAGAAAGTGCCTAAAAACTTTCAGACGGTAAACTCTTGGATCACGAAAGGTGTCCCAGCTCATTATCCCTAGCTGATCCAGATGAATGAGATTACATATTTCCGCAAAAAATAATTTCTTTTCATAAAATCAGAATCTAAATTTCTACAGTGTCTTGCAGCGTGTACTACGAGCGTGAAGCAGGTGATTTTGCATTCACAAGGCAATCGAAAATGTAAAATAAAATTATTTTAAAGGATCCTTCGTTCTCGAGAAAATCGATTTTAAAAATATAGCAAATATATTCGCACTTGTCTTAATTCTTCAAATTTTCCATCTATTTTTGTATACCGATTCACTTAATCCACAATTACGTCGTATTCGCTAGGACGTTCTACTAATTCTTAGAATTTTTAAACTCAATTTTGAATTAAAAAATATCACTACTTACTTTTCCATGTGGAATAACGTCTTCGATTTTACCACTTATTGCGAAAAACCCTGTTCGTCTGATCCTTATCGTAATACACACCTATTAATACAAGTATCGGAATCGTAAGTTGTATTTTCGGTAAAACATATGATTACAAACAATAATATATAAATATTTCAAATTTTAGTAAGTAGTTGATTGTTATATAAATTTCAAATCATAATTAACGTATATTTAAGTAACCTATGTGCAACAACTCGTTTAATTTATTGTTAAAATTCAAACTCTACCCGCCTATTGGAAGATATTATGTACCAAGTCACATTATTTGCTGTATTCACTTATAGAATTTGTTCTACTCGTTAATTAACAAACACAAATTAAGTGCGTACCACACAGATACGTTTTTAATGCGATCATTACCGTTACGACACACCAAATTTCGCGCCTCTAGCATCTTAGAAAACCGGAGCCGGAAACTCTACTTCAGTGACGCAGTGGCGTAATCTTTTGCGGTCTATCGGTTGCTTTGCGATTCTTTCACATAAACCGTAACATAAAATGGCGAATAGGAATTGTTATTTACTTGTGCGAAGTATAAGAAAATCACTTTAATACGATCAAAGGAATATTTGTTATTGCCGATTTCGGGATTATATATTTACTTCACCTTGCACAGACGACCGTAAGTATCATGGTTGTCAGTTTAATAAAAAATTTGTAATGTGTGCACTAGACGTCGGTTGATGTTCAAGTCGGTAATTACACATGATTTCATGCAGGATTTACAATAAAGCACGTATACGACACAGTAAAAATAGAAATTTCTTTAATGATATTTTATTCTAACTGTAACCTGACATAGTTACGATTTTGAAACAAGGTTATGATAAAATTCTGTAACGTTCTTACCACCGTTCAGCCTCGCACGTTTCTACATTGAATCATAAGTTTGCCTCACAATTCGTGGTAGATTTTTCTATTTTTATTGCATGTATATGTGTGTTCCCTCTTTATTATTTTATTTTATAATAGATATGAGAGACTGGGATCGATTTCTTTTTCCCGACTTTTAGGTTATGATTTTACGATATTTAAATATTATCTTTGCGTATAATATTCTTTCAAATTTCCGTCGAATCTCAGTCAAATTTTTATGATAAATATTAGGGCCGTTAGTAAGAATACTCTTTGCTGATTTAGTTCCACGTTGGATGATTTTATAGTAGAATATCGTATCCTATGGTAAAAATCCTAACATATCTTCACAACTTGTTTCTTGTCTTTCATCAGCTGTAGTCCATTTTTTGCCTTTAAAAGTATTGCTTACAGTAACTACCAGATATGTGTATTTAACATGTATATAATGCTGCTGTGTAAAATGATGATTAATGAAATTATTAATTATTTAGAAATGAGTAATTGCAAAATATATTATTAAAAATAGATATGAATTATAATGTTACCACATTTCGTGGAAGTAATTCTTTTACTTTTGCTTTTAATGTCTGTATTTTTTAATGTTTACATCATGTGCTATTGGATTTCCTATATTTCTACTTTATATGCCAATTTATCGAGGCTTTTTTATCTTATAAATCACCAAGCATAATTCGGTTCATAGAACGTTCACTTTTAACAGTACTAAAATTGAATATATAAATTTTACTCACAAAAAGCTCTCTTTCATAGTCGATGTAAAATAATAATTGTTTAATATCAGACCATATATAGTTGTCCAAAAAATTCATATATCTATTTAGTATAAAATACGCGTAAACAATTTATATTAAAGTAACAAATGTAGAACATTATCATAAAAATAGTTTTAGTCCTACAAACAGTCATATTTTTCAGATTATTATTTCTTTTCTGTTTCATACGAATAAGCATCAAGTAAAGTTTTGATTAGTTCATTTTTATTTATAGGAGAATACGTATGAAATATCCAATAATGGGACGTATCTCATGGTATAGCATAGTTTAATATTTCTGACAATATATATTCAGTTATTCGTCATCAAGACATTGGACCGTTATACAAGGATAATGAATTTTCCATCATTTATTTAGGCAATTGTGCCCACATTGAAATTCTCCTATTTGATAATTATTTCTCAAGAGCTTTCGTGTTTAAAAGTTCGCATGCTACTATAATTTAGTAATATAATTTTATTTATAAGATTAACTAGATCATTATTATCAATTATTCTCTAACCCACATGATGCGGCAGTTTTTTATTAAAAAGTTTTTATCAAAGTTTCGAATCTTTGAAGCACATGCTGTACAAAAATTTTCAGACATTCGGATTATGTATAAAACTTGCCTTATGCGTCGGAGATTTATGTTTAGGTTTGATTTTTAATTATCGAGTGATTTAGGTCTTTTTTAAGTACTTTGTAAGAAATCATACGTAGGAGACTACTTAAGAAGTTAAATGTTTTGCTTTATATCTATTTATAAAAAAGCAGAATATTTTTAGTATGCTTTTTCTGTTTGTTAAAACTGTATGTTGTAGCTTAAGCAAATTTTATTTTCATTCTTAGGATACCTATATTTCAGTTAAACACTTGCGATAGTATACATGAAATATATACAAATTTTATGCCATAAATGTAAAACATCAGTTATTTTATTTAGTATGATTATCAGCGTATCCAAGAATAAATCACTTTTTGCAAATAAGTGATATTTAGTAGTTAAGAAACACAGTTCTATTTTCACATTTATATGATGGATTGGTTTCAGTTGATTTCGTTCCTCTAATTTCAGGGCTTAAAGCTTTGACGTTAAAACATGATTTTGCAATGGATATATATAAAAATTAAAATCTTAAATATATAGACTTAAACATAACGTGTTATTATATACTAGTACTCTTACGTCTTTCATTAGCTCGATTTCTTTTAGTTTTTAAGATTCGCTTATACATTTCTATTTTCTCTTTTAGATTCAATCATACCACCTGACTTATAAAAGTAAATGCTAAAAATCATGAGTAACTTTAAATTATTTTTAATAGGTTTTATTGTGCAGATACTAATTCGTCGTCCTACAGATATGATATTGATGGGCTGGTGTTATCCGATATAGTAGCGATATTGATCAGTTTGGTATTGATCTACGTTGATTGATAAAAAGATCATAGTTGCAAGTAGTCGAGTCGTTGAATAATATGGCACAGTATTATAATTTTGTGACCAATCCCAGTGGTACGTTAACACTAGAAGAAGTACAGAGAATTTGCTCTGTAGACGGGCAAAGTGTTCAGTTAGTTGTCGAAGACATAAATAATGGTGGTAACGGTTCACAGCAATTTTTGACATACACCACTGCACCACAAAACAGCGAACAGGCGATATTTTCACCGCAAATTAATTTGGGGAGTCAAATCTCTGCAACGCAGTTGGAGCAAGGGTAATTCGTGCGCATGCATTTCAATTTTCCGAATATCGAAGTAGCAGTGTGATATCTTTTTGCTTTCAATTTTGTAAATAAATATACTGATGTACGTTTAGGGACCTAAAATATGTTGATTAGTCGAGGAAAAAGAAGGGGGTATTGGTATGTGGCATTGGCGATTAAAGTTAAATATCAATCTTCAAGAATGTTACGGAGTGCGAAAGATATGCTTTTGTATCAGTTCGATACATTGTGGAAATATTGTATATGTTAGTATGTAACGTGATCACAATTATATACTGCTTTAAGCAAGAAATGTTTAGCATTTTATAAACATTTCTAACATTAGTCACATTCATGATTTTACAAACCGGTTTATATAATTTCATGTATACGGTATTATGTTTTAAGTAAAACTCAGTTTTCCGAGCAATTAAGTTATTTAATCGTTGCAACGAGTAATTTTGATTGTTATGACATTTTCTACAAAAATTTAACACTACTATTTAACACTTCTTAAGCTAGTCTTCTGCCACATCACATGTATAGAAGTACAAATATTTATACACAACCCATACTTCTGTTGATCGAGTGGCTGAAAATTTATAGCCATTTCATTTACTTTTTATCGTTAAAAAGCATCCTGTAAAATTGTACACGTGTGCCTCAAAGAAGCTTTCTATGATGACTATGATTACTATTTCTCGCTGACCGAATCAGGAAATACTGTATTTTGATAATATAAGTAATTACAGCTAACACTATGAATGCGAAGTGTGGGTATATCGTGTAAGTTACAGTATTCATTTCACAAAGCAAATGCAAGGAAACGTAAGTGTAATAATCTTTCAGAATCAATTTTGTGTGTATCGTTCATTTCATAAGGCTGCGTTAATACATATCTATAATCTAATAGCAATTTAACAGTAAAAGTCAATCATTAACGACACAAAAGTATAATATACACTAAACAGCTATTGTATATTTATTGCAAACAGAAAACACATAATACAGAAGGATTTTTTTTTAAATTTAACATGCTTCACAATTTAGTAATTTTTAATTTTAGTTCTGTTGTATATACAGCCCTTCAGGTTTTTAAATTTCTTCTGTATATCTTATCAGTAGCCTGCTCATTTTCTGTACCCCACGAACACATATTCTACGTAACTAATAATTTACATTTGGAAGATCAAGTAATATTGAATTTTTTTAAATTGTCCATACATATCTTTATACACATATGTCCTTAAAAATTTATGTAAAATGAATCGAAATGTCGAAATTGTGCTGATGTGGATATGAGTCTGTATAGTATAGGATATTTAGATAGTATTTAAGCAGCAAATTTTATTGGCTATAATAAAAATCATGTTTTATGCAATCAAAATCAAAATGTACCAATGCACCCTTTCTTCCTCGTTATTTTTATTTATAAAAAAATACTCGATAGTTCTGTTTATTTGATTATCGTTTATATGATGTAATCAGTATTTTAGAATGATAATTTCATAGGCAAGAGGTATCATATTAATTATTGCTTGAAATATATTTCGTATTTAAAACTTTTTAAGTAAAATCTATTTGTGTGTCATGTAAAAGAGGTGGCGGGAAAATTATGATATCTAGTACTTCGCCTATTAGTGGTGTAAAATGGAGAATGTTCTTTAAACTTTCTCTATTCTTGTCAATGATTTTCTTACGCTACTGCCTGGCACTTTATAAATTAATATGCATGGTGTAATGTGTAACACGTTTAACATAAGAAATTTCATTTGCAGGCAAAACGTTTTTATAATTAAAACAAACACTAATGAATTGTCTTCGTCGCAAGGCGTATTGAAGGCAGCAACAGTGAATGCTAATACTGTTTGTGGGAATTTTGTAAATATTGTGGATACTAAAGGTAACACAGTGAATTTCTAATGAAGTTTCATTTATTCGGTTAACGTTATATATATCGAAGATAAGAATTGTAAAGAAATATTCTATCTTTTAGGTCCTAAGACATTTGTAGATTGTAACAATGATGGACAACAAATACAATGGATAAAAATGCAAGAGAATAGCATTAGTGTAAATCCAGTTTCGAAACAGAGTGCATTAATATTAGAGAAAACACAGACTGCCAATTTAAATGAAAATCAAAATAATACTTCTTCGCAAGTAAATATAATCGCATGCAATACTCTCTTTTCATCTTAAGCACAATAACAGTTATATATATTTCTAGACTCATCTACACGGACCCTGTGAATTATCACCGTTGAATGCTGTGCCTGTGAAAAGGAAACCACTTAGGTCATATCAAAATAGGCATCGGGTATCCACGAATAATGTACAAACTGGATCCTCGTCCACCATTGACAGAGTGAATGTCACAAATAACACAGGAACTCCAAGACAAAACCCTAATGCGTCTAATATCAGAGGTTCTACACCTTCGTTTTGTAATAAGTCAGTTAGTCCGGTTGGACAAAATGTGACACAAATTCCCCCGCAACTGCTTAGTTCTTTGAGTACTGCTCAAATCAGACCTCAAGGTCACACCTTAATACCAAAAAGTTCATTGAAATCGCCGCAGCCCAAAATGGAACAAACGAAACTAAAGCAAATGCAAAATGACCAGAGATTGCAGGGAAGTAATGCGCAGCGATTATCACAATCGGTGCAGGGTTCGTTAAGCAATTCTACACAACGACAACAGACTACAAACGTGGCGCAGCAAAGACAACATCCGTCATCTACGTCGCAATCACCGTTTCAAAAACAACCCACTACGACACAAAAATGTCAATACAGAGATTTGCCTCATTCTCCAGGATCTCCAGAATCTCCCGAATCGTCTGCAGACAAAACTCAAAGAAGCCAGCAAAATTTTTCATCGCAAACCGATGAAAATAATTCATCCGAAAGTATTGCCTATCTCCAACAAATTATTCGTAAACCAGCGGAGACTGTAGTTCAACATCAAATACAGGGAAATACTGCAAAAATGTTAGTTACACTCTCTAACGGTGAACAGAGATTAATTACGTTTGATATACCAAACGAGGATTGTACAGTTCAAGATTTATTAGAACAGGTACTTTAAACGTTATTACACCTTCCATCGTCGTTATATAAGCATTTTTATGAAAATTATTGACTACAGGCATGCTTTTATTTTTAGGCAAATATTGTATTTTGTGGAACAACGCATGTCTCTTTAGTTTCTGACCCTACTTTGGGTATAAATTATATTGTGGATGCTAGATCAAGTACAAGTGCATCACACGACACACCTGAAAGTCATGGTCCTCAAGATAATATGAATACTAATTTAGAACATTCCCATAGGTAAATTTTTAAATAGTGTATCATTAAAATTCAGATATAAATATCTAATACCACTAAATATTTCTTTCCCCAGTAACCCAGATGAGAACAGCAACCCTGTACAACAAAATGAGGTGAGCTCGTACAGTGATTTTACTAGTACTGAGTGATTGGTATAATTTTATATTATGCGTAACACTAAAATATATTTAAAACACAAATTGTCATACAAGATGTGAAAGTAATATAATCAACTATTTTATTCAATCATGTTGCATTAACAAAGCACTCATTTTATGCGAGAAAATTAATTTCGTTTATGTTTAAATTCGTTTTAAATAATAATAAACTATAAATTATTTTGATTTGGTAGAAGAAACATAAATTATTTCCAATACTAAACTAATTATAAGTATGTATATATTTATAAATAGAAAACAACATGATTTTTAAATGTTAAACATGTGAATATTTGTAATGTTTAACAAAAAATGGTGGAATTTTTTAAATACATAAAATTTAATCTAATTTCATATCTATTTGTATAAAATTGCTTGTAATGAACAGCAATAATACAATGAAATATTATCCGCAATTTGTACCTAAAATATATTTTTTGTGAATCTAGGAACCTATATATGTCGATGGAATGCTTGCTGTTTGTTCACACTGTGGCATCAGTTCAATTGACTTCAATCGATGTTTAAGATGTAAAAGAAAACTACCAAAGGATGTAAAATCAGTACCAATGACAATGGGCATGCAAGAGAAGAAGGAGACCATGATGTCTGTTGATGTAAGGATTATGACACAATATAAAGAGCAATACACTTAATTAATTTGTTTATACAATTAACTGATAGAAGAATTATTTACACAAATAAATATGTAAATAAAAGCTTTTTTACCAGAAATATCATTTCAAGTTCAATTACTAGCAGCTTCCAACGAACATCACAATATATACCATGTTTTAGTTTTCTCTTCGTTTATCACGTAGTATAATTTTGATACACTCATTTACATAACATATATATAACTGGTTTCATTTTTTCAGATCTTTTATAAGAAAAACAATGAACGAAACTCGTCGGCAAAGTTAGAGAAATTGGAACGAGACGGAGCTGTCTATAAGCGTGGAAGAGGAAGAGGAAGGGGTGTTTCAAGATCAAGGCCTATTCATAAAGAGCCAGGTAGAAATATAATTTATCATTTTGCGCTAAGACTAAATTTATGCACCAGACACGCGAGAATAAGGTACTGAAAATGAAATACTTCAAAATCTCTGGGACAAATATACACGAATAATAGTAATAAAAGTTGGCGAGTTTAAGCTAAAATATATTAATGGAAAAATACATTTTCTCATGGTCATTACAGCAGAATGTTCATGGTCCTCAATATGAATTAATAATTTTTTAAAAGAAATATTATTTTTAATACTAGAACTAAAGAGATATTAAAGGCAAGAATTAAGGCCGTCGCTCACTAGGCCGAAGCGCGGCGATTAAAGCGAATTGTTTCTCGAAAGCGCGGCACCGAAGCAAAGTTTTCGTCGAGAATATTTTTAATATTTTTATATTTTTTTATTCTCAACGAAAACGTCGCTTCGGCCTAGTGAGCGATGGCCTTTAATGGTCAATTTCTTGACGTATATACTTTTTTATATGCATATTTATAACAGAAATTTTCAAATATACCATATTAAATGAATATTATACTTCGTTATGGACACGATATATTTTTCTGCAGAATGCTTGACAATATCATCAGACGAAGAAGAAGAAGGAAAAATTAGAAAATCAGAGGGCTCTAATAACAGTTCATTTTTGCACGATCCTAATGCCACTTTTGCTGAAGAAATGGAGACCATTCTCGAAAAGGAACCAGTGATTACAAACAATTCTGTTCCCAGCCCAAGGTCCGATTACGCAATGGAGAGTGAAGATATGAAAGGTACGTTTCAGGAACTATATTAAATCTGTATTCATTAAGTTTTATATGCGCGATATGGCATATAACGAAATATACGTTAACTTTACGTAAAGAGAGCGATATTAAATATTTTTCAGACAATTCCATTCAATCACCTCATACTTCCGTTTTGTGTCGTACGGTAAGGATAGGATCTTACAAGTATTACCCTCGAGAGAGAGTAGTCATTTCGCAAACTGGAGTAAGATTCAGTGTACCTTTACTGGAAGACGGTAAATTTATTTGACTACTTCTGAGAACGAACGAGAATAATAAACGGCAATGTACTTATATAAATATTTCTACGCGTTGCAGATAAAAGCTTTGTATCATTAGAAATTAAGTTTCAAGATATCGTAAAAGTACTAATTCATTTCGGTAAAGCAATGCCGGTGCTCTTCTTTTACACGTCTACTGGTATAGGCGCTATGATTCGTGAGCTATTGGGAATGCAGGATCCCAAAGGCCCCTATTATGATCCTGCTGGTAAAGGTAAAAGTCTTTAAATACATAGATATCACGGGTGACATTCTGCGTACTACGAGTAAAATCAATTCATTTTAAATTTGTATGTTCCTTTTATGTTAATAGATCACACGCATAAGCGGATAACTTTGCTGCCAGATAAATTAACCGAGGAATCAAAAGTTGTGCTTAAGAATTTGCTCACGCGGAGAAATTTGTTAGAAGAGTTAAATTCGAAAGAAGCAAACGACATTCTTATACGGGCATCGCCAAAAGATGTACGTAGTATGATACAGTATTGATAAGTTTGCAAGATCGCTACCTGAACAATCTTAATTATAATTTCGTATGCATTTTCTCACAGAGTTTACAAATCCAAAGTCTGTCTAGGAGGGAAAGCCAAGGATCGGCCTCGCTGGGTAACTCAAATAGTAACGGTGGAATACAGACGTAAGAAACAAATTTATTTTCTGCGATAGTTAGTTAAAATGCAAAATAAACTCTTATATCCTGTGTAATATTTTAATAATACAAATATCTGTCACTTACAGAATCACTGTATATCCCCCACCACCCGCGAAAGGTGGGATAGCCATTAATACTGAAGATTATTTGTGTCTCGGAGAAGACCAGTTTTTAAACGATGTAATTATAGACTTCTATTTGAAATATTTAACATTAGAAGTCTTATCGGAAATCGATCAACATAGAACTCATGTGTTTAGTTCATACTTTTATAAACGATTGACAAGCCCCCATGCTCAAGCTGTTGAAAGTACTGTGCCTCTCTCGGCCGCAGCGAAGAGGCATGCAAGGGTACAAAAGTGGACAAAGAACGTTAACATATTTGAGAAGGATTTCATTATAATTCCTATTAACGAACAGTGAGTATTCACAGCGCCGATGATTCGTTACTTGTTCATCGGCAAATATTCATATTACACGTGAAATATGTTATAGCGCCCATTGGTTCCTGGCTATAATTTGTTTTCCTGGATTGGTGGGCGAAGTTTCTACGCATCGCGTAAACCCAGAAGAAAATGACGTTCGTAAGACTGTACGAAAGAGTAAAAAATTGAAGGAAGTAAAGCTTCAAGCTGTTACAATTGGAAGTACAACCCTCACGCCAGTGACAACTACTATAACTATAGATCAACCTGACGATGGTTCGGAAAGGGACGAAGCTGAGGGTGATGATGAAGAAATGGAAATG
Source organism: Andrena marginata (assembly GCA_963932335.1). NCBI lineage: Eukaryota > Metazoa > Arthropoda > Insecta > Hymenoptera > Andrenidae > Andrena > Andrena marginata. Next base: position 33,885,117 of record OZ010662.1, read on the forward strand.
GATAGCGAAGATGACGTACGTTCGGTATAAATAATATCTCTTGCATTAATTTAAGGAATGCGATTTCTACAGGGACATTTTAAAATTCTGATTGATTTTTAATTTAGGACGACGCAGAAGCTACAGATGAGAAAAGTCGCCCGGTGAAAATAGAACAAAATGTGCCACAGGGGGGAGATACTGTTAAAGTGTGAGTACTTTCGCGTGTTCGTGAATGAATTAATATGCCACAAGTATAATGTTCTGTTTACTGAATGTTTTCATCTAATTTCTCGTAGACCGTGCATAGTGATATTTGATTCTCTTGCGGGAGCGAGTAGATCACGGGTAGTAGCTACATTAAGGGATTACTTAAGTTGCGAGTATGTTGCGAAAATGGGAACCGAGAAAGTATTTTCGAAAGATACCATTAAGGGAGCATCCTTGAAAGTTCCTCAGCAATCAAATTTTACTGATTGCGGATTATATGTATTACAATACGTGGAGAGCTTCTTTAAAGTAAGTATATTTCTATTCTCACTCTTATTATTGATATTATTATTCACAACGAAATTTCGTTGCAGAATCCCATTAAAGATTACACATTGCCTATAAAAACGTTGAAGAACTGGTTCGAAGAAATAGTCGTAACTAGAAAACGGGAGGACTTATCGAAGCTGTTAATAAAGCTGATGAATGCAACCAGAGGGGACAAAAATATAACTATTCCTGTTGTAAGCTTCCCCACCCAAGATGGCAAACTAAAAACTAAGGCTGAGAACAATGTTGACGCGAAATCCATCAAGACAGACGCGGAGGAGAAAAAGAAACCTACGTTGGAGGGAGAGAACCGCATTAGTAACAATATGCCAAATCAGACAGAAAGTACTGAAACAACTACCGAATCAATTAATAGGACTACTTACCAGATCATTCCTTATTCGCCGTGTACAAGTTCCAGCTCGACGGAAAGCAATTCAACTGAAATGCTAGCGGAATCTAAAACACCATCTCATCCAAGGTAAATACCAGACTTTCTAATATCAATTTCAAGATCCATTACTCGCACGGTACAGAATGTTCGTAAAGCATCGAGACACTGTTTCATCGTGCAACAAATTTCTGTTTCAGATCGTCAAGCGAAACAATGTCCTATTTAAAATCGAAACGAATTCCCAGGTTAATGTTAAGAACAGAGAATCAAGACGACCCTCAGCTGGCCAAAAAGCACAAAGGAGAGTCATTTGATTCTTGTAAATAAATGTTACTTTCTTTTTTATAATGATAAAATTAAAGTTAGCCCACATTCATAAACATGGAATCATTTACCTATGTAATAAATGTAGTTAATACTTCATAAAATGAATAAAAACATCCAATCATAACTGTACACAATCGCATTTTAATTCTTATTAATTACAGCCGTCCACCTAATCAATCAAGAATTAGCACGGTTTTTCTAAAACTATTTACTCGATTGCATACGATGGAAGCTTCCAAAGCGAGCCTTCGATTGGTTCACCGCTCCACGCGCGATTCATTCATGAAACCGTTTCATCTCATTAAAATGCGAGGTAACTAGCACATAGCTGCTGGTGTAACAGACATTCCGTGTAACTGACTCTTAAGCGGTCTAGAAACCAGTTGATCGTGATACAGAATTAAATACCGCAGAAGCCTTATTCGATTATCGATCAGGTCCAGATTATTTCTAAAACAAATTAGCGAATGTGAGCATGAAACGAATTTCTACAGGTTTCTCGTGAACTTCTCTTTAACTTTTAACCGAGGCACGAGATTAAAAAATATAAACAAGTAAATGTAACAGTAAACAAGGTTAATTAACTCTTAAACGATCATAGTTATTTGTGTTATTATTAATGTGTGAGAAACATCGCATACATTCCTGACTCCGAGAAGGACTGAATATTCATGTTTCGTGACCGACGCGTACCGAAAATACAGGCGATGTTTAACAACGATGCCGATGCTGAAGCAGGTAATTTGGGAGACCAGCTATTTAAAGCGACGCGACATATCCACACGGATATATTCAATTACACTGGCCAGTTTTAAATAACTGTTAAGTAAAATCTCGGGGCGCGCGCGAAGGAAAGGATCGAGAAATAGTTTCCGAGTGTTGTGTGGACGTGGGAAAACTCGATCAAGAAGGGGATGACAGAGGCGAGTGAAATTCGATGATAGACACGTAAGTTTACAATACGCCCGCGACAGCCACGGGAAACGGGTGAAACCATAGTTTGCCGAATGATTGTATACCGTTGCATAATGACCTTCTTTTAGCTTCCCGCTATTTACAGTTTCTACGTGTATTTCGATGTTAACACGCGATGGCTATTAAATCTATCGGCCAGTGAACTGTATTTTAACGTGGCAACGTTAGTTTCTCTTTTAGATCGACGTGTAATTTATGCTCGCTTGATTTTTTTTATTACCTTGAAATTTTTTTCCAGTGGAATTTTTACGGTAACAGATGCCAATCTTCTATTATTCTTTCATTTAATATAGGGAAGACATTATGAATGATATTCGTGTATGATTTATTTACTTTGTAGTACATACTCCCATTGAGCTTGCATACACTCAACCAGCGCAATGACTGCGACAGTGCTCGCTTTAGCAGTTTCCGGACTGTATATTGTACTGACAAGTCTTATAGCTTATTGGATGAGAAGATACGTGGACTATTACATACGAGATCCGTTCGTAAGGTCCCTATTTTTAGAAGCTATTGCTACCGGTGAACTTTGCGGGGCATGTTTCGAACTGATAATAAGTAAGTGTCTTAGCATGTGAATTATTAAGTATACGAGTTTCTGGTAATTTGCTATTCAGATGAATAATTCAGCATTAAAGAAACTTGTTCGAATTCATACCAAACGTCATTATACGGAGTGTGCATTATCGCATAAAAATTTAATTGGGTAAACTATAATTGAAACTGTAATTTGGAAATGAATTGCACCCCCTTTGAAATTATTTCACGGCTTTCCATAAATCTTACCGCTACCTTTTAGATATGTTTACTCCATTCAAGAAGTGTCGGGTATTTTTATAAAGAAAACTAACTTAACTACTCGGCTTCGTCTGAAATTTTGATTCTGATTTGATAAAAAAAATTTTTTTACTTTTTTGTGAAAATAGTCACATTAATCTGGATTAGTCAAGCATAACGAGCTGAGGCACATTTCGTGATCCCAGAGTTTATCGTTCGAAAGTTTTTAGGCGACAGAGAAACACACAGAAGCTTTCTGCCTTATATATTAAGATTATACGAAAAAAGTTCTTCAATAGTTACATACGTTTGAGTGGTAGAGGTAGAGAGTCAAGGTCACGATCATCGATAAAATAGAAGGCGTCTATGGTCACAGATCTGGGAGGTTTGAAGTTAAATATTAGTAGGTGAGACCGTGGCAGATTGTAACAAAAAAGTTTTCAGAGTTTTTTCTCGAAAGTGTTTTTCTCAATCAGGAAATAAATTGCGTGATTTACTACTTACATATGTGGCGAACTGATTGCGTGACAGTACGTGAGAAAATCTTGGACACTTAGGCATCTAGCTTCATCTTAAACAAATCTGAACCTTTGTTACAATGTGCCCCAGCCCGTGGTAAATTTTAACACATCTGTTTTACTTATTTAAATACAAATATGAACACAAATAAACATTTCTAAAAAATGTAACTTAAAACACAGATCATTATTAAACATTTGATATGCACGAGTTAAACAATCATTGCTTATTCATCTGATTCTATCAAAATCTTCTTCGCTTTCTTTACTTCTTCCTTTATACTTTTTTTCTACTTTTTGGATTCTCGATTGTTCTGTTGTTCGTCTAGAGCATCTTTTTCCGGTGTGTCAGCAAATAGCTTGCTCTATCACCATTTGGAGCGGAGTAAATATAGTAACATGTTACAATTTACCCCGAGGTCGAATTTTTGCGTTTTATCTCAGCAAACGTGAAACTCAGCATGAAATCACTAAAATGCATACACATAAGAAACCAATGTGTACTGATTCGTTTGCGACAAAGAAGCAAAAATTCAAACGGTTTCTACCGACGGTTAATTGAAATAAAAGTGCTGAGACAAAAGTTACTCGCGAGCTCTAAATACTAAAATTCTGGGTTATAACCACAAAATGAATACAGAACGCTCGTTTGTGTCACTAAAACCGGTGGTGCTAATATCGTTAAGCAGCTCTCGTATGCTGTGGGTTACCAGATTTGTCGTCCAAAAGATTTTACTCATGTTACAATTTACCCCGTGTTACAACCTGCCCCGGTATTCCCCACCTGCTTTGTTCGTTTCATCTTATAGGGGATATTTGTCTACAATTAGTATGATATTGAGGATCTTTGGATAGAGAATATCGATTCGGTGAACGCTAGTGTTTTATTTTTTAACAAACTAAAATCCATTAAAATTTACTATTACAAATGTAATTTTGAACTTTAGTTGCTGATAACTGGGGTGTCTCCATGTACGGTCTATTTCTGTTCGTACTGACGATTTGGTGGTCCATGAACTGGGGCGACGCAACCGCTTGCCCCTATACGCACATCGAGGACGTCGTCGAGGGGAAGAAATCGGTGCGCGACGCATTCCTACTAATATGGGTCGAACTTGTCGGTGGTCTAGCCGTTTTTCGATACATTCAGTTGCTCTGGGCGCTGGAAATTGTTACGACGCACAAAAACAGAGCGTTTGAAGACTGCACTACTGATTTACAAGTAAGAATCTATCACTTTCTCTTCGATGAACTATTTTAACACATTCGAATTGGATGACCAGTATTCGCGCGTGATTACGGGGGTGTAATATTTCATGACGTGTTATGTCGTGTACATTCGAAATCGAAAATAATCCACGGTTAAATCGTTATTTATTTGCCATTTTTTTAACCAGTTAAGGTCAACTTAAATCCTATTCTGTTTACATAGGTCATTTAAATCGAATTTGCGTAATACGCGGGGACCATTTAAATATTTTATACGATTTGAATGTGTTAAAATCGAATTTCGTTACCTTCTATGTATAATGTAACGAAATTAATACTTTTAACAGTAACACTGGTGAATGATACCAGACGAAAAAGATCTTATAAATGTCTAAAATTAATACTATGTTTTTAATTAATTGGAAACACCATAGTTTTCTATGGTTTGCTAAAACTGTAATGTGTTTCCTCTGGGACTAATTACAAATGTCATAAGATTATAATTGTGAATTATTTATTTTTGCGTAGGTATGTAATGAACTTTTTTCCATTTTCAAGGTGCCTGTGATATTCGGGGCGTTTATCGAATGCATCGCAACTTGCGTATACAGGGTGGTTTCGCGCGGTTTAAGCGAGATAAATTCAAAGTTCAGCATCATTATCGATTCCTTTATTGGGACCAGTTTGGTTATTGCAGGTTTGATTAATTTATTATATTCCATCTCTTTGACAAGTATCATAAGAACTGTTAAAAACGATTCGTTCGATCGTTCTGTGGATAGCACTTCGTATAGCTCGAGTATTTCGAGAACTATACTACTTCAAGATATTAACCCTTCGTGGTCACACCGTCTTATAATCACAAATTGGTCACATGGGGTTCACTGCACCCCAGCCTTATTTTTTAATCTTTTAACTTGTATGTGATAACTTTACATTCGTAATACTTATACAATCATGCTCTAATAGTCTTTTCCCAGACACGAAAATCGTGATGTGATAAAATTTGTACTTGTAAAAACACTCGTGGAAAAATATTTTTTTTATTAAAATTCACCAAGTATTTAAATTCAGATACTAAGGTCTAAAAATTTACGGAAACATTGGCAAAGACATATACTTCAGGAAGAAAATTGCCTGGGGTGCGATACACCCCCTGTAACCACGAACGGTTAATCTGAATAAATAAAACTAAACAAATATTGCCAGTGAAAGTATATGCAGTAAAAACATTTCGATATTCATAAAATGTTAGATTTAAACATTTGAAAAGCAAGGAACAGTTTTTGGATGCTTTTGATCGCGTCAAAATGTCGTTGCAAATAAGTGAAATTAAACAGATATAAAGTAGAAGTATGCACTGACAATATTTCGATATTCATAAAACGTTCATTTTAAAAGATTCATACCAAAACACTTTTTCGATGTTTTCACTCCGAAACGAGTGGTCATCAAAGTGTTAAGCTTTCCATTTGACCACGACTGCTGGCCGATACCCGTGCTAACGTTCCGTCTGTTTTCGTGCTGTTTCCAGCTTTCGATTATTCTGGTGGCTACTTTAACCCCGCGCTGGCAACCTCCTTGAAATACGGATGTTTGGGAACTTCTTTTATGGAGCACGTAATAGTGTATTGGGTCGGTGCGTGCGCTGGGTCCGTTGCCTCTTTGCGAGTTTATAGACTGCCGTTTATTCAAAGATACGTGGAACGGTTTAAGGAGAAAACGCTTTGAAGCCGCGGAATTATTCATCCAGTTACGTGGGTTTCCTGTTCGTTCGATTTTTCCTGATGTTTACTCCACTTAACGCGTGTTTTATTTTCCCTGCGGCGTGACGCTGTACAGTGTAGCGTGCGAAATTATTGCACGGTCAAACCTTCCAGATTGTTACAGAGAAGAATACGTTTTGCGCACAAGTGAGTACGAAAGCTGTCGCACCCCTTGCGCTGCACGCTCACGAACGATTAATGTCCGCGCGAAGTTACCAGATAATTACTACAGTACAAGATTTCGAGTTCAAATTAGCGTGTAAGAAATAATTGTACAAAGGAATAAAGTATTTTGAATCTTATGACGTTTGTCACAGAATTTATTGAAACACTTCACTAAAGTTTATAACAAGAACAATTGAAATATACGTACACATAAGCGTGCCCGCAATTGTGAATAATATTTTGAAAATAAATACGAGTGAAAATTACGGAGCAAGGAACGATAAATAAATTAAGAAGGGTTTCAAGAATCTCACTCAATATTCACTCAATAGATTATTCAACACACTCGAGACGCAGCGTAAAATTATTCAGAAATACACAAATATTTTTTAAAGGAGTTCAATAAAAATAGTATAATCAGTTAAATTAGTTATACCACGAAAGAGTGTATCAAAGAATAAGAAATTATCATAACGAATGTAAAAGCAGTAACAAGGCGCGAGGTAGAAATATATAGAAAATGTATTCCACTTTCATTTAGAAAATTGGGAACGTTCAGATTATGCAAAGAATTCTGTTTTAGACGACAGGTCGTATTGGATTGCTTCGTTCTTGTACATTTCGATGGTCTGCAACAAAAATTACGTGTTCTGATCTTGTATAGACATAAACAGTCTAACAAGGAGAGGTTCCCAGGTATCCGCCTCCGATTACTTTGAATTTTGAATAGGCATGTTTTAGAGGGCCGGAAAATAAGATATACGTGTCATTTTATAGCGGCCCGTTTTCATGTTTAGGGGGTGAAACCGACCCCCAAAGTTATACGATTTTCAGGTGTTCGTCCCCGATTGCTTTGGTTTTTGGATATGTTTTAGAGGGCCGAAAAGTAGGAAATGCATGTCTTTCTATTTTGGCCTATTTGCATGTTCAAGGGGTGAAACCACCCCTCATAGTTACCCCTTAATAACGGTCACTGACGAGAAGAACATCAGCCATACAGCAAGTTATGACGCAAATTAAATTTATATCAAGTTTTACTCAACACAATTTTGTACCCCATGTGAACTTTGGGGAGTGGTTTCACCCCTAAACATTCAGGCAGGCCAAAATAAAAAAACACGTATTTCTTATTTTTCGATCCCCTAAAACATATCTAAAAATCAAAGCAATCGGAGGCGGTCACCAACTATTCTAATGGGCTTTGGGGGGTGGTTTTACCCCCTAAACATTCAAGCAGGCCAAAATAAAAAGACACGTATTTCTTATTTTTCGGCCCTCTAAAACGTATCCAACATTCAAAGCAAACGGAAGCCGGCACCAACTATTCTTATGAACTTTGAGGGGTGGTTTCATCCCCTAAACATTCAAGCAAGCCAAAATAAAAAGACACGTAATCTTATTTCCGGTCCTCTAAACATATCCAAAATTCAAAGCAATCGGAGGCGGACACCTGGGAACCTCTCCTTGTAAGTGTTTCCAATTATTGGGCAAATCTTTCACGAGTAATTAGTTTAAAATTCCATTTCTTATCTGTTCCACGCGATATGTGTTTATAAGTAAGATAATAGTAAATATTATTTTTTCAAACAAAGGTACGAGAGTTTACCGCGTCAATATCACCATCCAGTCCCGCCACTTGTTTCTCGTGACTCTTCTGCAGCTTCTCTTTCTCACGGCCTTGTTTCATCTGCACGTTTTTCCTTTCTTGCATGAACTTCTTTGTATTCTGCTCTTTCTTTTCGCGAAGACGACGCTCCTTGTCACCCTTCGACTTCAGCGCTTTATCGTTCATCACCTCTTTCGCCGTCTCCACAGATGCTTTCACTTGATTTGTATTCATTTCCTTGATATCTCTGAAAGTCGGAAAATCGAACAATAAAATTACGCCATACCGATATGCCAAAAACAAATTAACCAGGGGGGACATTTTTGAAACAAAATTGTGATTTCTATTCTTAATCGATTGAAATGAAAATCTAATTTTTTTTAACTCATAAGGAGCAATCCTAAAAATTTACATTGTGTATTTCTTTAATACTATATCATAATTTATATTATTAACAGCACATAGTATGTACCTACTAAAAAACTAAAATGACAACTTTTCGTGTAGCTGATAACGGGTTAAATCATTTATCGAACATGAGTAGAGTGACCTCTTTAAATACCTTCTCAAGAAAATCTAGGTCACACGACTCCACGATCGATCTATTTTTTACCGTAAGACTGATGTAAAATGTCATCTAAGAGTGGCAAGAACGATAAGGTGGAGTTCCCAGCTGTGAAAGTTTTCAACCAGCGCAATAAGTTACATCTGGCACTGATACAGAATACCACTTATTATTCCGACAGAGATAGTTCACTGATTTACGTTAAATAATACCCTTTATTTATTTCAATACGTACATACTATGAGTACCTATATTTTTTTAGAAATATTTTCTGGTTTTGAGCACAAAAGTTTTGCGTTAAAATTTAATTGAAGCTTAGTATTAAAGCACAGATGGGCAAAAATTTATTTAAATAAAAATTCGAACAACGAGTAAAAGATAAAACAAATTATTCGTCGTGTGTTGCGCGCCAGAAAACAATTCGACGTGGAATTAAGTTAAAGTTGAAAAATTTATTCGACGCTTAAGTTTAAACGCTCACTGAATAAAAAAATGAACTTAATTCGTCAAATAATCTAGAGTTAAAATAATTTGTCGAAAGTAAATTAGAGCTAGAGTTAGAGTTATTTATATCTTTTTTATTTAGTAATTGCTCAGCTCTGTATTAAAGTAACTTCGAGATACTAGATCCACGTACTTGTCATGTTTCGCCTGCAATTGCTTCATCTGCGAGGCCTGGACGACTTCAATTAACTTTTTGAATTCCTCCCGGCAGCTTTCCGTCTGATTTTTCAGCAGCTCCCATTCTTCTTTCCGTTGCCGTTCCATCATGCTGGACCACTGGGTGGTCTGCTCGCTTATAACTTTTTTCACATTCGCGTCCTGGACCAGCGCACTTTTACTGCAAACGCGAGATTCGTCATTGCCAGCTGGGATTAAGCGTGACAATACCATTGATCCTAATAACCTAAGTAATTTCTACTCGGAGAAATAAACGCTCAAGCCACGTACTCTTTCCCTTTCACCAATTTATCAATAGCGGAGCAGTGGTTCTTCTGCATCGTCTGTCGTTCTTTCAGATGCTTCTTCCTCATCGTGTCCAAATCCTTCTGCAGCTTTTTGCCCTGCTTGAAGGTCTTTTCTCGTCGCAGCAAGTCCAGTGTAATTGGTTCCGGCTTGTACTCCTCTACGAATTACGGCGCGAATGAATGGAAGCTCGAAGTAACAAAGGGTGGTAATAGAGAGAAATATAAAATCTTATAGGGGCTTTGCAATCTCGAGGCCTAAGAAACTTATTTATTACCGTTTTTAATTGCTATTCATTAAAAAGCCACCCCCTATCGGGGTTCGTTAGGATTGGGATTTATTTGAAGACGTATACCCTTCTTAGCTTCCTCCTCTTTCTTCTTCTTCGCCTCGGCCTTCGCGTCGGTTTGCTCGATACCAAGCCCTTTCATCGCCTCTGCCTGTTTCTCCGTTCCTTTACTGAATCCACCCGGGTCAGACAGAGCAGCCATGAAGTCTGAAAGTCAAGAAAGCGGCTTCGAATCAGAATCATCCGCCATACACTTCTATTTTTGCTCGGCTAACTTGCTCGGGGTATTACCTTCGAATCCATCGGGCACGTAAATCTTCAGCTCGATGTTACAGAACAACATCGGCAGTGCCATAGGGAAATTCGCCTCGGTCTTCAACGATATATGTCTATATCCAGCCTGAAGGCCGTCCAGTGGCAAGATACGTTGACCCAACAGTTTCCCGCTTTCTTCGTACACTCCTGTGCAAATATCGTGCAATAATAAATGTCGTTTTTACTCTGCCACGTGCTTTCCTGTCAAACAATTTTCTTTGCCTTGCAGGAAGAAGAAAATGTTATACAACAGTCGGGTATTAACGAAGTAAATGTAAATACAGCTTGTATATTTGGGAATAATCAATTTCTTTTTTCTTTTAGTTTTTAAGTTTATATTGATATCTGTAAATTGTCTGTTGGTGGATAATCACAGGTTTAGTAGAATGGACTTTCTGTGTAAATACTTAAATCTCGGAAAATTGTTTCATTTCTAATTCTGGGAGGGTTAATTAATACATGTTGGTTTTCAGTCTATTCTATCGGAGGGACGTTAAAATTTTTATATTTATTATTATTTCTGTTACCGAATCTCAGCACAGCCAAGTCTGGAAGCACAACTTTTCGGAAGAGGAAGGCCTCCTCGTTGTAGACTGGATTCAAACCGTTCGCGGGGATCATTCGTGTCCTAAATTCTTTCTTGATCGTGTCTGCTGGTAAACCGTACATATCTACTTCCACGTAGGTGCCCACTTTTTTGTCAGACAAGAACTGGCCTGCTATCACCTGGCAAACAGGTACAGCTTCTTAATAACTGAATTTTAATTATGAAAAGGATAGGGATTGTTTGTGCAAGCAATGTATTCATTAGTTTTATGTTACGTTTCGATCTACTTTTTTTTTACCCTCGCCAGATGCACATGTTCACTACTGGCATTTTTGCAAAAGTGACATAGTACATGAAAGTATTTACTTGGACGGAGCATTGAGCAGTGATAACACCATCCACGTCCTCCGAAAACGGATCGAAGATTTTGTCTGGTCTTCTCATGAAGTCTGGTTTCAATAAATATCCAGTGGTCGCGTTGTATTCGAATTTTCCCTGATTTAGTTGCATGGGCAGATCGGGCGTTTGGAAGTTCAACGCTACCATTTGACAGCCAGCGTTCCAGAAGACCTAAACCAATTACAGTATTGAAAGAGTCTAGACACTTGGCGCTTTACAGTTTCTTTTTTTCGAAGTTCTATCATTTCGCTATCAAGTGACTCACTTGTGGCATGTAATTCGACGAATCTGCTCTTGTGCCCTTGGGATAGATTCGACTCATCTGCCGCTTGTTGTAATTAACGAATTCCACAGAGTTCGTTTTTAGGTAGTTTAGAGCGGCAGTTTCCGAGAAGGAAGACATGTTGTGATGGATGTTCTTTTCTGCAATAATAATGGTGCACGTAAGTATATATTTCTCAATGATAAGAATATGCACGCCGTTTTGAAGAAAGTTACTGTCTTCATTTGTAACAATAAAGTAAAATAGTTTACATAATTATAGTGTTACACGCATATCTTTCTTAAATAATTACGAAAAGCGCTGTGAAGGTAATAGTGGGACTATAAACATTATGTTAACGGAAAAGAAAAATACAGTGATGGCGTTTCAATATAAAAAAAAGGCAGAAGCATTTTACGTACTTTCCGCAGTTTCAAAGCTCTGGAACTTTATTGGCTGTGCATAATTAATCATTGAGGACAGCCATGGGTGACATGCCATCGTGCTGCCAGTGTACTGGATTGGCGGTGCTTCACCTTCAGCACCTGGTTCACCTGGTGGAGCTCCTTCAGCTGGCGCAACTTCGGGCGGTGGTTCTTCCTAAAACATTGTAAAAGTTCGTCTCGAGATAAGAACGATATGAAATTTGATCGCGCGACGTATCGAACGTTCAAAATTTGCTTCTTAAATGGCTATTTCACAAATTCAGTGAGCAGAATGGCTGTACTGCGGCAGTACATTGTAAAGAATGAGTGAAAATTTGTTTCCCAAACGTTTCCAGTTAGACAATTAAGTAGATTTTCCTATTTTTCCTTCTTCTACTGATCTAAATTATCCTGAGAAAGTAGAAAATTACATGAAAATATGAGAAACGAAAGGACTGTTTTAAAACCAACATACATATTTTTCCCTAAAACGTATTTAACGATGTTTTTCTTTTTAACAATGTTAAAAATTTCGAAGCTACAAAAGCAACTCTCGAAGTTCGAACGGTAAGCAGAATCATAGCGTTCACCTTTGGTTCAGTTGGTGGTGGAGCGGGTGCATTTGGATCTTCAACTACTTCATCCTTCGCCTCGAATTGCCCAGAGCGGAATAACTCGAGCTCGACTTTCTCCACCTCCGGTTTCAATCTTTTATTCTTGATTAATATCTTTCGCTTCAGTAAGTTGGGCGGTGGTAGCGGATGCCCCGGTTCAAGCTGCGTCATTTTATTTACGATTACTAGATAAGCGTTATTTTTCTAGCGGGACATTCATCCTTACGATAAACACGCGTCCCATTTTTTCCCCCATATTCCTCCGTCCGCGGTGGACAGAGTGAGCTCGTATGTTTCACCAGTCACGATAAAAATTTGTAAAATTCACAACCCTTGTAAATCGCAGGTCAGGAAATGAATTTCGTGAATAATTACTGTTTTTATTACTGCTCTTATTTTATGAATAATATATGCCTTTAATGCGTTTCAAAATTTAACATATGACGCTTCATAAGTAATGATATGTGGACGATTAGTTTCAATAATTGTGTTCTATCTTTCTGGTAGGTTTTCGATTCCTTTCGTAACAGATTATTGTCGTTTACTGTCGAAAATATTTATCGAGTGTTTTCTCAGTTTTACGCGTAAAAGAAAACATCTAGTTTTTTTTTCAAGAGTGTTTTAAAATATAGCTACGATATTTCTAGACGTTGAAAATTTTTGAAAATTCTTCTCTTACTGAAATATACTATCAGCCTGCATTTTCGAATTGATAATGCAGTGAACGATTCAAAAACTTCAACCCCGATTATCATCTCCTTGATACAGTGACATGTTTAAGTATTCTTGTTTTAGGTGAAAGTGAGTATGTTGATAAAGGATCATGAAAATTGGAAAAATCGGTCGGATTTAGTGGTGGAAACATCGAAAGTAAGAGTCACGTACCGGGTAGTCCTTGATAGGCTCCTTCAGCAATAGATCACCCAGGATTTCATCGCAATATTTGGCTAACTTGTATTGCTGTTTGAGGCAGCAGTGGTTCTCGAAGCTCAAAATTATAGGATATTCCGAGGTGACGAAAGCAGTGTCTCTTAGGGCGTATATTACATCCTTGAAGAGGATATCGGTACACATGGCTTTGCCGTGAGTTATAATAGGTTCTTCGTCTTCTCCCTTTCCATCCCAGCAATCGAGTTCCACGCATCTGACATATGAAAAGTTTGATTATCTTCTCCTATACATATAGAGTATTACAAGTACTACCTACACTTACCTGCACCCAGCTAGCAACACCTGTCTGTACATTTCGACGGTACTTTTACCACCGATCTGCCTGCCGCTCAAATAAGTGTTGTGACTTGAATTAATATAATAATGGGAGAGAGGTTGATCCATGTCCATCCATTCCTCGAGTTTATCCAAAAATACGGGGGCGTTCTCGTCCGACATTAAGTAACGAACAAAACCTTCTTTGGTCAAGTTTTCTATACGTTAACAAAAATAACGTGATTGAAATTTAAAGTGTTTGATACGTGTTGTTTTACGTGTAAAAGAAATAAATTAAATTTGACATTGTGCTTAATTATATATCTAGGTACATATTTTATGAAATGTAAATATAAACATAGACGTCCGAAGGGGGGTGCAAAAGGAGCAGTTGCCCCTCCCAGCTTTTGAGAAAAAATCGCTTATTTTTCAAAACTCATGTTTATTAAGTTTATACTAAAAAGGGGAATATTTTTAAATCTCGGTTTTAAATTTTTAATTAAATTGGCACTAGGTACAATGGTACAATGGTATTAAATAATTATCTATTGAAGAACGATAATTGTCTACACAGTAAGTTCCGTAAACCTTTATTTTGGACATGATCCATAGCAAATTATAAATTTTATCGATATCATAAGTGCACGAATTTTAGTTTCCAATGGCCCTTCATTTTTCAATTGATACACTAGAATCTAGATACTTTAAAAGGATACTATTATATAAAAAAAACGAGTAGGTGAAGCTCAATAGTAGAAGCTCAAAGAAAATTTTGAAATTCGAGGTTCTTGTGAACAAAAACTTACTAGCACTTTTTGCTTTTTCATCTTCTTCGTAATCAGTAATTATTTCCGTGCATCGTTTCTCGTCGTATAGAGGATACAAAATTTCGTTCAGCCTGGGATCTCTTTGTTTCTCGTTCATAAACTGCACCAGTTGAGCTAGACTAATAGTATCTGACTTTCCTTTTGTTCTAAAACGTACCGTTATCACTAATCGTTGTTCTACAATGCTTATAATGTAATTTGTAAACATGTTAGTTATCCAGGGAAGGAGTACTCACATCGATTGAAACAGTTCTTCGATATCATTCCGTGGGCAAATTTTAAAGTATAAAGTTTTAAATTTATCGAACGTAAAATCTTTCGGCTCGATTTTGTCGCTCTGAAATTGAAAAAAATTTGGATACCTTATTGATGTACTCATTGACAATGACGATATAATTTCTAACGTTGCAGAGGGCTCTTCCATTTCTCCTTGCAAATATATGAGAATGTCTAAAGCTACTATACATATAGTACATAACTTTCCATGAATAATTGACGCATAAATCAATGTGGATACATTTTTCGTAACGGTGTAACGAATGGGCTCCATTCTTTACGCTCTTCAAGTAATAGATTTGGGAAACGGAATTTTAAGTATACATATTAAGCGAGTGTGACGTGTATATTATTAATTCGGAACTTGTAATGTGCATGTCTCTTTATTTCAAAGTAGATTTCAAAGAAAATGGTGATCACTTTTGCTATTAAAAAATTATTCAGACACTTCACGAAGGTAATCCGTATTATATAGAAAAAGTCATTATTATGAAAAAAGTGGTGAAAGAAATATGGACATATGTACAAAGCGTAAAATCTAAAATTAGAAGCAGAACCAAAAACTAAAAAGAAATAAAACCAAAACTAAAATTAAAAGATTAATATTTTTTGTATTCTTTCTGAACTGAAAATGGTTTCCACACTTTATAAGATAACTGATTAACAATCTCTTTAAAACATTTTCGTGCAATATTTCTTCGTAATATAAAACACTTCCATTAAACGAAAGGTGTCTAATAAATAAGCTAAAATAATTACGATAAGTCAGCAAAATATACATAAAGCGAATCACTATCGCCCCATAAATCGATACTACGTAAAGTAGTATAAATGTACAAATATTTAGATATCCGAATATCGATGGAATAATTATTTTTATTCTTCTTCAACTGTTTGCCAGTACTTTTCCGAACTACCTATAATATTCTACAAATTACCAGCTGTCGTTTTTATACAAGCTCGATTGGCTAGCACAGAGATTACTAAACATAAAAAGCTTTCGGAAAAATATCTTACTTTTCCACTAGGTAATCCCAAATCTGACAGACATTGATAAACGAGTTTTTCAGTTTTCCCCGAGGCAAAGGTTTTCGATATAACTTTCACAGGCACTTTTCCTTTAGGATCCACTTGAAAGCTCAATCTCATCCAACTGATGAATAAATGCATAGATTACCATTCAAAGCTATGCTTATTAATACAGAATTATGTTAAACTGAATATATCAAAATTCGCATAAGCATGTGAATAGGCATTAGTACATACTGTTTCATCAACTGGATTGTTGGGCAAACGTTCGAAGCTTTCGTGTTGTGCGTGATTTTTCGCAGACCAGCTTGCCAATCCTAGATCGATTAATATTAACATTATGTTGTACTAATTCAGTGTATTTAAACAAGAACAACTTATTTTATTGTTCCTTCTGTTTGTTTTATTAGAATTATCACCTTAGCCGTCTGTGCGTCTGCACAGACAACATGCTGATAGTGGATGTTCGTATAATCGATACCTGAACATATAGTTAAGCTTTTCTCGTCTATTTGCTCCATACTCCCGTGTTTACTTATTTTATTACATAACTTAGGATCCTGATGGACATAAAATTGTACAAATCAGTCGAAGTCACTTGGAGGACTAATTTATTATTAGGTTCAATTTTAAATGCAGTGGAACTCCAATTATTCAAGCTTTTTCTTGCACTTCTGTTTATTTAAAGAAAAATCATTTATTATAGAATATTCTATTCTCGACGCAGAGTAAGTAATTTTAAATGAAATTTGGGGAACAGCTTTCGATCC
The DNA here is from genome assembly GCA_963932335.1 of Andrena marginata. Taxonomy (NCBI): domain Eukaryota; kingdom Metazoa; phylum Arthropoda; class Insecta; order Hymenoptera; family Andrenidae; genus Andrena; species Andrena marginata. Next base: position 33,901,866 of record OZ010662.1, read on the forward strand.
TAAGATTATATCGTTAAGGTAATCAGTGCTTGGTTAATGGGGGTTGGAATAATTGTGGTTCTACCGCAGCATAAACGACTAGATTGCATAATGTTTACCTTCGGCGTGCCTCCATAACGAATATCGCTCACTTGAGCTAATTCTATCACATCGCCGTCCTATATAAAATATAATTGAGGTAAAATGTAAACTGTATTACTCAAACCGCTACTTTTTCCATTCTCTGGTTACATTTATATGTTGAGCAAATATCCACAAATATAGTGGCAGAGAAAAGTATTCGAAAAGTATGTGAATGTCCAAAATAAAATTACAAAATTATAAAAATCATTATACTTGCTACTTCTTATATATTTTTTATTTCCATACTAAATGGCATCAGTGAGGAAAATACGACCAGGATTAACATACAAGAAAATATGATATTTCTTTTGTACCTTGCAATGTCTGCATTTAATATTTCATGTGAAGAATCATTGTTAATTGAAACTAAGTTATACTCTTTTCTACCACAATATCTATATCGACAATTTTCAGTGCACAAATTGATTTGTGACCTAAGAGGCTGTTGCAATTTCTATACACCAGTGTTTTCCAAACTTTTTTGGGTCGCGATCCCTTTTTATAATATTCAAATAACTTGCGAAACCCTATATAAGCTATGGTAAATTTGGTAAGGTAAATAGAAGACTGCTTTATTCAATATTACACGTTTGAAAACTTCTAAATTATATTAAATTAATAAATATTCATGCGAGAAAATTGTTTTTGAATTTTTTTAAATTCCTTGGATTCAAAGGGTTATTGGGACCTTAGTAAAATGGCGCGAGCGTGTCAAAGCATTCAAAAGTTCAGACCAACACTATCCTGAAATCAGAAGCGAAAGGCACATTTGTGATTTTAAGCTGCTCGACGTTTTTTTCCCTCGAAATCTCGAAATTATGAAATCTGAAGCCATTCTTCAAGGTGATCCCATTTGATTTCGAAGTTAAAAATAATACCATTCGATTCTTGACACGCTCTTACGTCACAAGTAGCTTTATAAACTTAGCACTTTAACGGCTGCAGCTTTTCGAACAAGCTTACGCTCGTTGCTGCTCTTTTTCAAATTTTCCAACTATTCAGTGGCTTTTGAAAACGATCAAAACAGCATATTGCAAATGGAATATAAATCTTGGGCTGAAATAATTTTGTCGTTGATAATTAAAGAATATCTTTTCTCACATGAGACTTTAATCTCGTCAGGCAATTATTTCATTATTTTTTAATTATTTTGTCATTAATTTCATGAAATTAGATTCTCACGAGACAAGCTTCATGATATACTTTCAAACTTCTCATTTCTCGCGACTATTTCCACTACTTACATTTAGTTGTGGCAGAGATTTTTGTCTCGTGATAGAAAAGTCTCATGTAAAATCTCACTGTGTATTCGCACCTTTAGACTCGCGGAAAGTAACAGATCGAGATCGTGAAATCACGTATACGCCACAGCGGCCATCAAAGTGCTAATATTGTACTGTAATTCTTCAACGACTAGCTACTAAATTCGCGACTACGATTCCAGATACCTTGCCCTCGCTCTTCCAATAAACGAAGAACCCATATTCGTCGACTTTAAATAAACAATTCGGCTCGTATTCAGTCGTTTCCTTGTCCTCGAACCAACGGTCGAACGTTGAGCCGTTTCTCAGTAGCTCAGGCACCTCGATCCGCCAATTAAACTCGAACTTCTTCGTCATGTTTCCGCTTGTTTTGTTTCGCAGAGGAAATGGTGCCTATGCAGGGTGCCTCGAAGCGAACGTGGGGTTGCATGAGACTGGAATGACTTGATGCTGTATGTGAAACTTTGCTCTAAGGCACATAACGCAATTAGCTAAATCCAATTTAACGTATGAGGATTCGTTGCGAACCGCCAGTGCTCGTCGCCTAAGTGTGGTCTTCATTTTATATCTGCTATAACGCACAGGTGTGAGTGTGTGCCAGTAATAAGAGTGTTAATTGTAGATTTTAAAAAAGAGTTCCCTTTCACATACCTAAATGTTGTGATAAGGACGATTTTTGTGAACTGATAATTCTGTATTTCAAGTAACATAAGATGAATTTTGTTTTAAATTAATATTTCGGAAATTCCCTCCGTTAATCAGAGGATACATTAATACACTAACGAAATCTTTTTTGGTTTTTAATTTTAGATAGTCTTGTTCCGAATGACAGTGCTCAGTGCAAAACCAAAGTTTGAAAAAGGCTTTTTGGATATCGGTTGTTACTTAATTATAAACTTAAATATTTTTCTACGAAAAAATTACCAGATGTTCTTTACATATTGCTCTTCTAAATGCAAAAAGTTCTATAAAAATAGATGCTTCCGCTTTTTAAAAAAAAATTCACAAAGACTGGCCTCTTTTCGGCCGCCTGACTAGGTACAACTCCTTAAATCACTGTTGTATTCAAAAACCGAGATTAATTTTTATATTTTCTCTACACCTCCACCTACAAAAGCTAATTTTAGCAGGTTATGCCCCCTCGAAACTATTCAAATTTTGTCCGAAATACTTTTCGACATCACCAACAGTTTTGAAGATATTTGCGTCGAAATACGATTACCTTAGGATAAAGTATCTAAATTTGCAATAGAATTATTTGATAAGGAGGGGCGGGTTATAAATATATTTAGGAAACCATTGTGAGAATGTAATAATTTATAACAGTGGTTTGAACAGTTACAACCTAATGTGCTCAACACGGTTTAATTATTGACAATTCTGCTTCGTACGGTTTCTGTCTGTTTCGTAAATTTCCTACACGGCGTATCGACTGCATCCACGGTGTCCGTTTTGCAGTTAACAGGCTTACGCTGTCACTCTTTGTCGTCTTCGGCGCAGTCGTATCCGCCATTGCTACTTATTCTATAAAAATGTACAAGTGTGATAAAACGTTAACACTTCTACTCGCTTCTATTGAACATCGTCTATATACATCGATTGTTAATTGCAGTGCTTGGCACGATTCCCCTTCTATGTTCAGTCAGTGCGTTTACAATTACGGTAGAACATTCATGGGGATCTCTAATATAAGCAATGTAAGACGAATAATGGTATTTTAATCGGGGGCGGATTTGAAAATTTGGTGCCTCTAGGCTAACAAGTGTTAATCAAATATTTTAATTTGAAACTGTCGAGACAATTTCAAAATTAATTCAATAGGGAAACTCACATCTGAGTCATTACTAATTCGCTATTTAAAAAGAAATTAATTGTTTTTAAAGGTGTCTCAAGCCTCTGTGTTTTAACCTTTTCCAATTTCTTTCGCTCATTTATCGCTCCAAAAAATTTGCCGCTCCCCAAAATTTGCCGCTTCCCAAAATTTGCTGGTTCCCCAAAATCTACTGATCTCCAAAATTTTTCGCACCCTAAAATTTGCCGCTTCCCACAATTTTCCGCTCCCCAAAATTTGCTGGTCCCTAAAATTGATTGCTTCCCAAAATTTTGTGCTCCCCAAAACTTGCCTCTCGCCAAATTTTCCGCTTCCCAAGAGTTGCACACTCCCCAAAATTTGCTGCCCTAGGTTGCAGCCTACTTAGCCGATACCCCAATCCGCCCCTGATTTTAATCGCACGAGACGAGAACGAATAACACTAACGTAGGCTCTTTTAAATTACTCGTTACCGGTGTGTACAGTGGCTCACAAATTTGTCCAAATTGGACTAATAGGTATGTTTGGGGAAGCAAGAATTGAGGGAGCTAAATAATCACTATTTAAAATCGACTAGTTATTTTTGTTAAGTATATTGAAAACATAATCTAGCGTGCTTGAATTTAAGACTGCAATGCCATATCAAATACTTGTAATTCTTAGCCACGTATAAAAAAATTATTTAACAGAAAGTCCAAGCACGAAAAATCAAACGTAACTCAGAAATCCCCGCAGTTCCATTATACGTATAAACAAATTTATGATCCACTGTACGAAAATTAAGAAGCAATGGAATGTCGATTGTCTTCGATTTCACAACTAAATAATGCATATAATTGTAGGGTCCATTATCAGAACAAACATCGCGTCCTAAACTAACAATAATATCGCAAATTAATCTCTCTCGCCCTATATTTATTACGCTCTACAGTATTAAAAATTAATATTCTATACAACGTCACGTAACGATACACGGTTTGCTTCTCAACAGAAAACAAAATTGGATGATTCATAACGGGTCCATATATCACGTGGTTATGATTTCGTTTTATTACTTATCGAAAAAGTTGGACGTGCGTGCCCAACAACATTTGGCTTATCACATCGCACGTATTTTCCGTCGTACATACATTTTATGACTAGTACGCACACGTCAGAAGATATCGATCTAGCTCCTGCACATTGTGTGACCAGAAAAAAGTCCCGTGTCACAGTGAAATATTAAAACGGAAACGTACGAAACGCGTTCGAATTTTGGCTTATCTTCTACCATCAGCTTTATGCAATTCCATATTTCTTAATACAGAACACTCCAGGAACGTCGTATTTCACACGATTTAGTGCATTGATTTTGATCGTCCAACGGAACCTAGATCGATAAAATGTAAACACGTACGAAAGTCATGAAATATGTGTGGCACGATAAACGTAAAATGTCATGTTTAATTGCATCAACGTGCATCCAGCTTGGCAACGAATAATTAAAATCAGTGATAATAATATCGTAAATCTACCGATAGATATATGAATAAATATACAAGGTGTCCAGTGAATTGTGTTACGATCAGTCAGGTCATGATTCCTGATAAAAAAAAAACAAGTACAGAATGTAGAATATATTTTTTTATGCGTGGATTAGTTTTTTGAGGAAAATGATTTTAAACGTAATCGTTATTGTATCGTTATTTTGTGAAGTAAACGCTCATCATAAATTATTCCAAACTTACTAAGTAAATCCACAGTGTTTTAACTCTTTTAAAATATTTTTTTACCAAATTTATGCAACCAATTAAAAACATTTCCCCGCATTACTTGTATTTTTTATGTGAAATGATCTACCAGCTGGTTTTCAACGATCTACTGGACACTGTGTATTTAGCCTTATTAGGGAGTCGCGTATTTATCAGATTAATGCGTCGACATCGGCGCTGCGACGTGGATTTCAACAAAGCGTAATCGTTTCACTTCGCTTAAATCGTTTGCTACAAAAATTCTATTTCGATAAATACACATCATATCAATTGCAACGGCATTTTCTGTCTTTTAATTCTAATAAATATTTGCTAATAAGTTAACGATACGCTTCGCGGAACAGCAATAATGCATCGACTTGACGTGGTTCTATCTACATAGTCAATACATCTGCGATTGAACATTTTCGCGCGCCTTTAGAGGCATTCTAGACGAAATACTCACGATCTCGAGTCGTTCCTTAAGTTACCCTAAATCATATCGGGGACTTGGGTAAAAGGATGTTGGTGTGATGGAGTTGTATGGGGCTGTTTGTATTGTACTGCGCGGCTCCTTTGATGATGTCTTCTTCGAAATTGTGCATGGGCTCGGTGCAGTATTCCTGACCACAGATCTTACACGCCTCGAAATGTGGTTTAATAGAATTCCGTAATTTCTGAAAGACAATGTCCCCATAGATAATTAAAACGCCCTTAGGGGGCGGCAGCGCCTACTTGGAGAAACACTGGTGCAGATGTAGAAAAAACTTTGAGAAAAACATCATTTTTTAAAATAAAATCAAGCATCTTTGTCATTACATCTTTATAGCTGACAGGCAGACAAATTTATCCAACTTGACATGTTGACGTTCAGACGATTGTTAAAAAATAAATTTTACTTTGGAAATACTGATGCCCAAAGCTCCCTCCCCCCTCTCTCTTTCCACATCGACTAATACTCAAGATAAATGGAATTTGAAATTTGACTGTTGAAGTCATTTGAACGTCAACGTGTGATATATGAATAAATTTATCTTCTTATCAGCTACAGAAATATAAAAATAATAACGAATAATTCCCTTTAATAAGAGGAAATTTTCTTCGAAATCTCCTATACACATCTCCTCTGTACCTATTCCTCGTAAGAAAACAATTCGCACCACATAATGCCCCCCTCTAAAGCAATCGACTTTCGTATCTTGCATTGCCCAAGAAATCATTGAGCGCTTCCATTTTAATCACGCGTGGCGCATGCAACCCCATAATCCAAGTACCGTACGGTGGGGCCTTGTTATCTTACCTCCATGCAAGTGTTCCCGTTGGCCTTGATGAACTCGTAGATAGCACAAGCGGGAATGCAAATAAGCGAAAGAGAGGCTATCCCCCAGCCGATCGCCTCCGCCCACCACGGGTACTTGTACTCGCCATTGCGGTAGCTCGGTGGTTCATAATCAATTAAGCTGAATACCCACACAGCCTGGAACAATGAATGATTTATAGAGCTGTGGCGTGCGGTCAACATTTAGTTTTTAGCTCTCTATTCGATCGTCACAGCGGGACACCAATATGTACTGTTCGCAGACCTTAAGATGGTTGTTCAATTGAAAGGGGATTGATTCTTCGTGTCAAAATAAACACAAAAGGCGGAATACAAGCCTTTTATACAATACAGTGATTGGGAAGGAGAAGTATATACTCACAAGGGAAGTTTCTCAAGTGGTCCGCTAAGATTTGAACTTAAAGTACTGAAGCTATATTGATATATAGTTTGTGGGGCGGACGGTTAAGGGGAGATTCCGGTCTAGAGCCCGAAAAAGTAGGTGATCTTTAGGAATTAATTAAAGAAAAACTACTATATATAATTTAATGTGACTTGTTGCATTGTATTAAGTATGTCTTAAATTATAGGAATATATTTTTTGTTTTATAATTGATCATTGCAGACGGCACTAGGGAGTCGTTGAAGTCAAGGCGTCAAAAAATTTATCCAAATCGGTGGGACCTGTATCTCCAAAAGTTATTATCCGATTCGACTAAAACTTTATTTATTTTGAAGAATATACTTCTGGCTAGGGGGGAAACCAGAAAAATTACAAAAATTACATTTTTTTGAGAAAATAACGATACTTGATGTTTAAAATCACTTTTTCCCTATACTGTTCGCCCTTTCCACGCCTTTAAAAATTATAATTGTTCACTATTTTGTAATTTTGTCTGGTTTCTCCCCTAGCCAGAAGTATATTCCTCAAAATAAAAAAAGTTTCAGTCGAATCGGAGAATAACTTTTGCAGATACAGGTCCCACCGTTTTGAGAAGACTCTTTCGAGAAAAACGCGTTTAAAGTTTTACGTGAGCGCCGAGTGGCCGGTTGTTGCCCATGCATTTGCCGCTACTCAAATGCCTATACCTTCGGGAATTTTACGAATTTCAACAAATCCTTTTAAACGCGTATTCCTGAAAGGTTAAGCAATCGAAAAAGGAAATAAAAAAAATCGATTTTTAGACCGGAACCTCCCCTTAATAGTTTACGAAGTAATCTCGTATCGTATCGCCGTTGCGTGTCAACCAGTGATACGATACAGTGCAACGGTATGTCATTTTTGCCGTATCATCACTGATGCTATTGCGTATCTTTGCATCAAATTTTGATACGCGGCGGTGCAAAGCTGCCTGTGATACGATACAAGGATACGTAAAAAATGGATGGTCTGTCTATTGGTCACCATATCTACTTGCACCCTCGTGTCTGCTATGGCGGTGGAATAATGTAACTACTTAATACAAGAATCATTTACAGAATGCTTTGTTCGATATCTCTTGAAGATGATATCGTGTCCCTTGGTGTGTGAGCAGAAGAAAATTGTGGGTAGGATAGCTTTCAAGAAGGAAAGAACTAGGATTCACCGGTTGATAGGGTTTACTGAACAATATATTATTAACTCAAGAAACACGCACGAAATCGCATATCGTTATAATCACAGTTAAATTTGGTCTCCTCCCTTTGGATGTCACACAATTTTGTTATGCTAGTTTTGGAGAATATTTATAACGCGTATTTTGGAGCAGCATGGAACACCTTTGCGTGCTACTGAGGTATGCGTTTTGCAAAAGCGACAGAAAAATCGGGGATATAGTGGATACAACAATAAGTTTCTGCTTTTGAATGGTGGTTTATAAACCATATCATGACTGGTGAAGGATTTCGGGTGAAGGAAGGAACATCTTGGTATCGTTTACAACTTAATTACATTCACGTAGTTATAAACATAAGTTGAATAAGTGAAGGGACTAAGGTTGCATTGATCTACCATTAATTTCATTTCGATTCTCAGCTGATTATCGATTGCTACTCTATTAACTTTACCATGATAAGAAGAGGCGCCGCGAAGAGCCAGCAGAACCGGAAGTACATGGACGGAACGCGGCCCGTCATCTCTTTCACGTTGTTGCACAATCGTCGTACACCGTAACACCAGGATATCGCGATTACTTCGAAGAATGCCAGAAACATTATCGATATCGAGGCCGCGTAGTGGTCTATTAATTGGAAGAAGTAAATGCCACCCTGTCAATCACGAATAACAAATTAATCACGATATAAGTCCGATAAACGGCGCATGCAATTCGTCACGGAATTTCTTACCTGTGAAATATTAGGTAGGCCAAATAAAAAGGATATGACACATATCAGAAGCACTAACATTTCGTGGCACACGAGATGACGCTTCACCCACTTTGGAAAGCCATCTTGTATCGACGTTACAACCACCTCCACTATGGCAAACTGCAATCGTCGCGAAATGGAATGTTAATTCAAAAATATGTAAAGAAGATACTTATCTGTTAACTGTGTTATATCTAGACTCGGAACACCTTCGGTTTATTGAAAATTGTAAATTTATAAATGATTACAGGCGAATTAACTTATTTTGTCCGCAATAAGTGCGACATTAATGCATCACCCAAGGTAGAAGAATTTCCAAACGAAGAGTTCAATCGTCTTCCACAGTTAACAGGTGAATTATTCCTAATTCAACTATGCTACTTAAGGACTAGCACATATGCTATCTACTTTCTATCGATCAACAGTTTAATTGATATCATGAAAAAGAACGAACATATTTGCTCGTTGCTCATCGACTCAACAAAATATTGTACTGAAATTGTGAATGATGCTTGATTTGACTAAACCGTTTATGCGACGTAAAGTCGATAGTATACGCTAGATATAAGTGTCCTACGTACCTGACTATTCAAGGAAAGGCAGACTAGCATAAAGAAAAATAACACGGCCCACAGTTGCGACACTGGCATCTTGGCTAGAGCTTGCGGGTAAACGACGAATACGAGGCCGGGTCCTTGAACGGAAATTATGATTTGTCTATAAAATTGCAGGAGAAGTTAATCTGACATTGGTTGATACCACTCAGGCGGAAAGTATAAAACACAGCAAAACACTTAATACCCGTATTATAAGGAGATATAATCGTTTGGATAAGAGAACTTGGGATAGTAGAACTGTTGGAAACTCTGCTGTGAAACGTCACAGATCGATTATACTTTAACAATGTAAAACAACTAAACATCACGCAAAATTGGATCTGACGAGACGTAAAATATCTAACAAGGAATCGTTCTCAACCCAATCAGAAAATTCTAATTTTAACGAATCTTCGCGTGAATGTAAAACATATTAGAATATGCAAGGAGTAATTTTTTTCTGCGGAAATTCACTCTGAGGGGGTGAAATCAGCCCTTAAAGTTATCGCGTTTTTCGTATCGTTGTAGCGCTATTTCTATCTTCATCTGTTTTCGCGTGCACGGGTTCCGAGATAAGTGGATAATCCATAACAGTAGATTCCAGTAGAAAATTGTTTTTTTTCAACTATAACTTCATCGGGACATTACTTTACTCCGACGAGTACCTCATTAGAGATTTCTATTTCATTTCGACTGTGCCCGAATTGAAATTGTTGTTACTAAATAAAGAGTTACAAGTTTTACGTACCATCTGTTAGAACAGCCTCCACAGACATATTCTGTTCCAGGGCAATGTTACCAATGGTCGCGAATGAGAAGATTCCAACAAGCAAGCTGCTGAACGCGTTTATCAGTGAAACTGCTACACTGTCCACCAGGATGGTGTTGTGGAACTTGTTGTAACTGGCGAAGCATATCATCGAACCGAACGCTATGCCTACGGAATTGAAGATTTGCGCAGCTGCATTGATCCACACCTAAACACATGTAACGATGCAACAGGGGAGTTAAAATAAAGAAAGTACGTGCGAAGGAACCTAAGATAATTCTGCTTTCCAACCCCCGAAGACAATTCTTATCGAGATCGTCTAATAACTTAGAGAACCATGTTCACGGATATTTTAAATAATTTTTATTGTATAAACTTTTAAAGATTCTAGTAGCTTTCGTGTGTCTACACTGCGTTAAATCTCTTAAGGAGTAAAGAGACAAGTTTGGTGTACCTTTGCGTCGCTAAGTAACTCCCAACGAGGGTGAAAGAAGAACTGTAGACCCTTGTCAGCACCTTCGAGGGTGAGGGACCGTGTGAGAAAGACGACAATCAAAAGGAACGGCAGAGTTGCTGTGATGTACCTCACTTGCGCCGACGACTTTATGGACTTCCAAACAGAAAAGTACACCAAAATCCAGGCAGTAATCAAGCATGCTACCAGCTCCCATCTTAATGCTCCTGACTCTTCGATTCCTTTGCTGATTTGGAGTACCTTGTTGCTAAATTAAGAGAAGAAACAGATATACACAATCGATGTTAAAATTATTAAAAGCTGTATCAGCGAAGTACTCAATCATGGCAGATACGCACTGTTGTTGATAATTATTTAAACGGTTTTGTATATTGGGGGAAAAAAGATTATTTTATTATATGCAAGAGTTTTAATCATTTTTACTGTTTAACGTTGTGAATTTTGAGACTCTGAGGGAGTGTTAATTTCAGTATTTGTAACTATCACGTTTAGTATTGTATTGCACTCTGCTAAATAATTATTCATGGTAACAAAGTACGTTAACTTATAGTTGCAATTTTTAATGAATCGTGGAAACGTTAAATAATTTGTGATAATAAGAGAATCATTCATTCAAAGAACAAGTAGGTACTCTATCCTACCAACAGTCAAGAAACGAGACTTTCAACTTCACTTGTAAATAAACTACTCCAAATAATTAATTAGTGCGTCTTCATTTAGAGGTACAAGATCTTCAAATTACTTGGAGCAGTGCATTCATTTAATAAAGCACTTCTTCAGATTAAATCGGCAATGAATTTCGTAGTTAAAGGAATTACTCGAAAAATTCCTCGGACGGTGTTCTGGAAGCGTTCGGGCGTGTTCGATTATCGATGGCACTGTAGGTAGGTAGCCAGCATCCCAGCGTGTTCCACGAGTTGGTGCAGTCGGACCATGGTTGTTTCGCTCTGAACGCCGCAAAGAAATAATATATTGCGTAGGCTATTATCACATTATGATAGGTCGACATCAAAAACGATATTACTACCGACGACAAGCCAGCCCCTGTTTGAAGAAACAACATCAATTCATTTTCGTGTACGGAGGCGTTCACGCAGCCACCCGAAACGTTCGACCAAATGTTAAGTATGGAAAAAATGTAAAATTTATTAACTTTCGTAATATGAGACATACGTGTAATTGTATTTTGCGAATGGTCAGAAAAAATTATGTTATAAAATCAGATTTACAATTTAATATAATACAAAAGTGAGTTCATTGTTCTAAAAGTTTGTTTATATAATAAAGTAACGAACGTAGAAAGACTGTCATATTTGATACTTTTCTGGTACTTTAATAGCAGTAACTGTAGGAGAAAAGAAATGTGATTCAATTTGATGCGAGACCTTGACTCAGAACAGAATTGTTCAAGGATCCATGGTTGTGTCACACTTTTCTATTTTTAATTATTGCAACACTCCTTTAAAATTTGGTCAAATATTCTGGGAACACTTGCGCGCATACCTGAATATTAATATAGTAATACAAATAAGTATTTATCAGGAAATGGAAGAAGTTTTACAAATATAAAATAAAGGAAAGAGTAAAAAATACATCGATTAACCTGAATAAATTATGTATAAACTTTAAAGAGGATCAAAATTCATAAAACACGGAAATTAAAAAATTTCGAAGTATTTTGGTAACAAACTTTCGTTCCAATTTGATAATTTTAATTTATTATTAATGTTAGTGCTTAGGAAAAAATTATAAAAATTAAGTAGTATTAATTAAAGTTCATGCATTAATTTATCGTAATAATAGTGTTATAAAACTTCAATATTTTGCATAATTAGCAAATCGTTGCTCTTATATGGCTAATGAGTCGCAATGTTTATACAGAATTTTATTAAATTTTCGTGTACCTTTGAATAAGGGACAAATTTGACCGAGAGCACCAATCGGTCCTCGTCGTGTGAATTGTCCGATACTAAGTTCCATATACAACAGTGGTACTCCACATACTACAAGTATTATGAAGTATGGTATCAAGAACACACCTGAAAATTTAAATGAAAAACGTTATTATATACTGGCTAAAGCCTTTCATGAATAATTCTTATCATATTTTAGTAATTTCCAATAGTTTCTTCAACCAAACGTTTATAAAAAAAGTCAATTATACCATTCCAGTATTATAGCTTTATAATTTACAAAAAAATCAATTTAGGTATCTACATTAAAAAAAATTTCTCCCACAGTTTTTACTTATTTCTCGGATTCATAATTTGAAATTTTGCTAAACTTTCACAATTTCAAACTAAAGATCTTAATCACGTTAAAAATCATTGGTATCGAAACTGAATTATAATGTCATAGTTAATATGAAATTAATTAAAAATTACGTTTCAATGATTGCTGTCGTCACAGTAAATAATTAATATTCGCAATTAAATCGTAGATATTTTATAAAAATACACACGTAGGTACAATGTTTACGCAAAATTTCATATTACTCTAATTAGTTATTTTATTATAAAACTCGTTGCCTCCCTCGGTAAACGTCCCCCTTCAGTCTGTCACCGATCTAATCTACTTGTTCGATGAATATACAGGTTGTCACTAAATCTGCCTGTAATATGGATTTATTAAAGGTTGCATTAAACACGACTCGTACGTAATAGTACTCAACGTTAATCGTCATTCTGTGGGCAGTAACAAGGTCACTGGATGTAACTCTTTATTCGTAATAAACGATGATCACAGTCCCGTGGATTACGAGTTAATTTCGGCATGGGGCGGGCATTTAACCCGACCAAATTACAGTACTATGTTTTCGTTCTTTTCCCGAGATATTGTAAACAAACTACTTGTTTGTTCCGAGCGTGCTGCATTACCTCTTTCATACTCGTTAATTAAATTCACGACTGAGGACTCGTGTTACCTCATACGGTTTCGTGATTTCTCACATTCAGCGAATCTAATCATTTCCTTCTTTCGATGAATGGCACACGGACTTTTCTGTCTTAATGTGATCGTTTAGGAAACCGGTGCTATTTATACGCTACACGTGGATCAAGTTCTGCAATAGGTACAGGAGAATTTCCATTGTTTTCGAGAACTATTATAGGATTTTCATTGTTTTCAAGAACTATTGTAGAATTTCGATTATTTTGGAGATCTATAGAAAACCGGCTATATTAAGGAACAACAGTAAAATTTCGATTATTTTGGGGAACTTTAGCGAAAATGATTGTTTAAACTTTATATAATGTTAACGACACGAATCTTGCCTTTTAAGGAGCTATGTTCAAGATTTGATTACAATTGTGTAGTCGCACCATTCCATTTCTGTTTACTTCACGTCTGATCACGACGTTAGAAGGTTGCACCGAGTGTGCTGCAGAAATTCGATCACGTTCCCCATATGCAGCGGCGATTATTGTTTCCGGTTGTGCCGCTGAAATAATTCGTACCGCGTCGGTGTATCTCACGCACATGTAAATTAATTCTACGAATATCGTACCGTGCTAGTCGAACAAATCGGGCAACATTCTCGGATTTGATATCGTGATGCACGTTGCAACTTCATTAACGGAATACTTATTCCATTGCACGCTCTAATTCAGTCACGATACCTGTCAGTTTTCCTTATTCGTAACTGTTTCTTTTTCAGCAGAGGTTCTGGTTTAGACGATCGGAATGTCGGCGTTCGATGTGATTTTTTTTTTTGAGAAATGAAGAGTGATATCGTTATGAAGGTTTTTGCATCATATTTATTAGCATTTGTAAATTCGAATTATTTTTGTTCGTGAAAATTATATTTATGTTTATGAAGAGGCATCTAATCTCTGCCAAAAGTATCTCTTGGACAAGCAGATTAATCAACTTGAGCTCTTTATTTTTAAAAAGTAGATGGTGTGTTGTAACTATGTTGATAGGACATTCTTTATTTCACTTATTCTTATTCTTCCTTTTACCTCTCCTTTTATTATCTCCCTTCAGAAGATCATCTTCTTCAGAGACACTCTGTATAACAGTAATGTTATCTTTAAAGTAATTTCTCCTTTCTTGTACGTATTTCTGGCACTTATTAATTACGTGGTTTATTAAGAGTCATGAATTAAAGGTATCTCACATGACTTGTAATTTTATACAATTATAATCAAATCGATATTTTCAACCTCTTACTTCCTTTATTCTTTCAATTATCCATTTTTATTGCACATTGGTTGATGCTACATCGTACTGTTATTTTGGCGGAATTTATCTTTCAAGTTCTAAACGTGCTTGCAAAACGTGGGAATTCAAGGAACGACAAAAACGTATCACTGAGAGTGAAGGTATTAACGTTAATTTCCGCGGAGTTTCCATCGCTTCCTTTCAGGGTAGATTTTCCCAGGAAAACGTAAATTAACACCGGCGGCATGAATACGCTACGCGCATAGTGAAAATCAGAGCGCTCCATTTTGTGTTTCTCAGCATTTCCATTTAACCAACAGTTTTTCAGAGCTGTACTTGTAACATCTCCTACACGTTAATAATTATCCAAGGGGAGTATAATTTATGGATGCAGAGACATTTGCATTTTGAATGTAATAAATGTGAGCCGTTGCGTAGATCATTTTATTCATTTAGCTAATTGTAAGCGTAAGCTTCGAAATGTAAGAAAGTAGCTATTTGTCATAGCACTTTTGAAATTCAAATGCAGGTATTTATCATTATCTACTTAGTCTGAAGCGACTTAATTTAATTGGGTTTTGAAAATATTGTACATTCTTCACGAAACATTTCTACCGACTTTGTTTTTAATTAAAAATTTCTTATAAAATTAACGATGCTTTTGTAAAAGGAACGATACAATTAAATTTTTACATTACAAGATTTCGAAGAATCCGAAATTCCTCTATTACTTTTCTAGAATTAAAATATCAATAATTACATTGTATCAATCATCACGTGTTTCAAAAATCATTTTGAAAATACACAAGCAGCGTAGTGAAGACTTCACAAACCTTATAAAGCTCGCTTCCAATTTTCTCTTCACTTACGTGCAATTAACTACACGTACATATAACACAAACTTCATTACCCAATCCAAAAACCATTTTGCAAAAGATACACGAATCGCAAAAGCCTTACACAAACCACGTCAGATTAAATGATCATTTTCCAACTAGACGACCCATTTGAGTCTCTTATTTCTCAAAATGTCAGCACACCAATTCCTCTCTAAATTAAGGTGAACAACATGTACCCAACTCCTCTAATCCGCACTTTCCGAGTCAGCGAGACAGTTAAATGAATCCGTACGCAAGCAAATCGTCAATAACACATTGCTCATATTCCTAAATGCTCTGAAACGAGGCTCCAATGATGTTCGCAGCACGCGCTGCAATCACCCGTCATTGTTTGCCCGTTTTGCCATTGAAAAGAGTTGCGTTGGTTCGTCAAGCTGAAATCAGATCATGCCACCCGGCTCTGGTCTTCCGGTTGTCCAATTTAACGAACGGTTGGTCGAAATGATACTCGACCGATTATTTCCACCGGTGTCATTGAAATCATTTACGATGCTAGCTGGTGTAGCTGCGTTCCGCGCAAGGTCATGTATCAAGTTCCGTGAGCGGGTTGCGCCACGTCCGGGCTACGCTGAGATGATGCTTTCAGACTTTGAAAATTAGCAGCAACACGATACGCACTTATGTTACGGCACGGCGAGCCCGAGAGAATGCGTGCCCTTGCTCTGAATCTATTCGCTGGGACACGTATCGTACAAAGGGAGATGCGGCGCGGTAAAATGCCAGCGAAAACCTGTGACACGCGATATTTAGAACGCGCACGTGTGTATTAGAATGTGTTGTAACGTATGAATGCCACGGGGGAAAATATGGTAACTCACGTTTTCCCTTTTTTATAGGGGAGCAATTTTTAAGTTCAGATAATATTAAGATAGTATAAGGTCAGTTTATATTACTGAAACTGTGTTTTTATTTGGTTTTGGGATTAAATATGTATGTGTTTTTGACACACTCTTTGACATTTCAAAAATATTAATTGTCGTAACAAGTAGTTATGCCTTTGGATTTTAACAAAACTTCGTGGACTTATCAGTCTTTTCCCCTGTTAATAATTGTTTTCTAGGCTACACTTCAATTGTTATTTAACTTCTTAAATTCATTCATACCTTTCCATTAGCTTCATATTTAATATTGAGTTTTTCGTTAATCATGTTATTTCCTTGTACACCTATTTTTAAGAGGCTTGTATCTTTGGACGTGAAAGGTTGTTCCCCTTTTTAACTATGTCATATTAAAGTACTCCCTTTTAGCCGCCTGATGAATATCATCAAATATTTTAATTTAAAAGAGTTGAGTTATTGCTAATTTGCTACATGAAAAAGAAGTGAATTAATTTTAAAATTATTTTATGTCTCCGCGTTTAAAGATCACTCTTCACTTTCGGTGTTAGGGAAAATAGATAGAAACTTTATTTCAGAACAGAAATCTATGCCATTATTGTCAAAAACACTAATGTGTCTTTTAACCTTCTTTAATTTATTTTGCCTGAAATTTCCGCCCTCCGCTGCAACCTACATAACCTACGTACAAATCCGCCCCTGCATCCAAGCTACACCCTGGTCGCTTTTACTAGTAATGTTTGCTTAATTTCTCTCATTCGCGTAAATATATTGAAATACGAGCTCAGAAGTAAAACGTTCACCAAACGAACGAACCAGAATTATGAATTAATACAAATTGAGAATTTATTTAAGTTGATTTATTCGCATCAATATCCACCATTTCATGTTTGCCGTATACTGTGGCAAAGTTTGAAATCAATTTGGAACGACGATATGTATTTGGTACGTTTGGTTCTGATCGAAATTTGCAACCAAGTAATTCTATCTTCCCTAACCATATATTTTTTTTTTAAAGATACAACGATGCACCTACAATATGAAAATGCATTAATTTTTTAACGAAGATCGTATATTTTTCTTCTGTAAATTAAACCTCGTTATTCTGTATATAAAAGTATCAGACATTGAAGAATTTTAATATTTCATGAGAAACTTCGTACCTTATGTCAGATAATTATTTTATGAATATACTATTATGCGATAAAGGATAATTCTTTACAGTAAAATGTAATGCATCGTTTATTCCTGTATTGTGTCCAATTAATTCGGATAATCCAGTTGGAATTGTATATGAATCTACAAATGGAGAATTACTATGGTGTTCAACTATAATTCGAGCAACGTATTTTTGTTAGAAATTACGATGTCCTTCGCTTTGCGTTTCGAAACATTATCTTTCGTATATCCGTTTTATATCTCGAGGAAACTGTTGGGGAAAATTCAGAGAATCTACATATGACCCCAGAAATATTTGTTTCATGGGAATTCGATAGTAGACGGAAAACTTATTAAATTGAAATGCATGGAAAATATAATGTAGTCGATGAATATCGACAAGGAAGTTCAATGCTATAGTTTATTTTGGACGTGTATAAATGGCACACTACTTTACATGCTATAAAACCCTTTTTGGAGCAATCTATTAAAATGATACGAATATAGGTAAGTAATGAAAGAAATGGTGTACACTTATATAGTGAATATTTTTATATAAAATGTAATTATTTATTCAATGATCTTTAATCTTTGCATGACGGATACTATGATTGCAGAATGGATGCAAGTCCATTTTTACTCATAATTCCATTCATACTCATCCTAAAATAAGCTTTTGTATTAGATTTCCATCTTCTTACGATTTAAAATTCTTATAGTTTTCAAATATAATAGTAATGATATGTGACATATGTAATTTGAAAAAGTAACTGCTCATTAAAAAATACGAAAGTACATATTGAGAAATAAGTATCTATTTATAAGTAACTATTTAGTAGCAAATGAGTGTCTAATTATTTCTATGTGGTTTTTAATTCATTCGATATCTAGTTTTGGAGTTTATAAAATATAGACGTTCAATGTTCCGCACGAGTTGAAGACGGATAAATTTTTTAAATATTTTTCCAGTGTAAAGCGTAATATCTGGAATGCTCTTGTCTTTTTAATAATTTGTTCCATTTTCACGTAAGTGACGCGATTTCGCACCGACGATGGATAGGACAAACACGCGCTCTTATCACAGCCATACTAATCACAGCAGACATATGTGTGTCACAACCAGTAATCTGGCACGTACAAATTTATTTTAAACGAACATCTGTTTGAAGCATTCTCATAAAGTAGTTTATGAGTAAAACGCATTATCTTCTTCTACAAGTCACGAGATGGTCGTCGTAAATCTGATATCTTTGTTTGATTGCTGTCGGTTGTACTCTTGATTACGGAACAAGTGTTTGCATTGAAGAATTGCGTACACTAGTAATTACATTTCGATAATAATATTATGAATCACACGATGTTAATTGTTTGTATAGAATTCCATTAAACAATCAAGCGCTTAAACGATTCACAGTGAACATGTTTTTTTTGTAAATACCTTTTTCGTTATTTATTTTCTGTTCGATTTTTATTTAACGCGATGTGGAATATAGAACAGTGTTTTATTATTTTTCTATAAGAATGTTAGCGTCCCATTTATGGAACACTGAGGGGAACGATATATTTATCAAGAGCTTTTCGATACATAAAATATACTGGGTGTATTGCATCCTTATCTAAATTTAATGCAAACAACAAAATGCACAAGCTATAATATAAATAACATAACTGTCATAAAACAACTATTGAAGGTACGACATATGCATTATTTGTGCGAGGGTTTAAAAGTTGACATTCCAGGAATGTTAATATTATAAAAAATAATTCCTATGAATATTTACTCAATGTTTGTTCACACTGTGAGTACCTACAATAACTCATCAGGCGACAGTATTTTATTTCTAAAATGCCCCTGAGAACTCTTCTTTTAGTGTTAGTAATAATAATTAATAGGGTAAATCCGGGAGACGCGGTCGGGTTGGAGAGTTGGTCCAGTCGCTATATTCAAACTACATCTGTGTATATGTAAAAGTGTGTTAAGGTTCAGAACAATTAATTCTCTAGGAATCAACTGTTTCGACCAACTCTCCGGTCCGGTCGCGTCTCCCGGATTTACCCTAATTTAACTAACTTGATTAGTACTGTTTCTATTTATTCCTTCCTCATTATTCCTGCATTCAAACAGTCATAAGCTATAAAACATACATCGCTCAAACTTGAAACATTTTCTGCGTCTCCTAAAGTTTTAAAAAAATTTCGCGACACTGGACCTTACTCTGCATTCGAAAAGTTTTAAATTTTAAACAAGATTTTTATCTTCCACTCTTGTAATCTTTTCTAGCTTCTTAATCTTTTGTGCATCATAAGCAAAAGAAAATTAATTCTCTATAAATAGCGCAAGTCGTGTTTGCGTTTGGTGTCGACGCAAGCACGTTTAAAGCGTAAGCGTTACAGATATTTAAACGTGAGTACTCACCCCCGCCACTTTTGTAGCATAGATAGGGGAACCTCCAAACATTCCCGAGGCCAACAGAGTAGCCGATACAAGCAAGGACAAATTGCACTTTGTTGGCCCAATGGGGTCGTCTCGGTTGCCTATAGTCCCCGGGGTCTTCGGCATCTGCATCGTCGAGGCTGGTGCACACCGACAGGTCATCCTCGAATGATCTGAAATCGGATCAATGTGGGTCACACGTGAACGCGATCGTTAGACTGCAACTAAATACACAAAGACGTGGATTTAGTGCAGAGAAGCTTTCGAATAAACTTTCGATATAAGATTCAACGAATGGTAATACAAATGACTAGTACTTTATTTAATTATAAACTACTGTTCAGTTGATTGAAAATCTGCTGTGGCAGTTAGAAATTTATTTAAATATTTTTTTAAGCGATTTGTTAATAATAATTAGAGTGAATCGCTTATGAGCATATACGAGGGGAATTTATAAGCGAGGTGGACTGTTATTTATTTTTCAATCCAAGCAAATTAAATTGATCAACTTGCTTAGTTAATGTAAATACATATTTCGTCTACCTTTTAAAATAATCGATTTTTCTGTCGCAGCACTTGTCTAAGCAGTAGAAATATATGGGAATAAACGAAGGAACCCCCTTTTATGTCATCCCTTCGTATTTTGATTAATGATATTTAAATGAGTGCATCCAATATGATAATCATATTGGGCTCTTTAATTATCTCAAAGCAAGCTGATGTGTTTGCTCGGTCCGCTTCGACACACCGTAATTCCTTTTAAATTTTGCGACCTAAATGTCAAATTTTAATTTGACAGAATAATTAGCAATATTTAACCCACTTAAATTATTTTTAATAAATATAATGGATTTTCGATGCTATTCTTCTTTAACGAGTACTGTATCCAGTTTATCTTAATCGACCGACAAGAAGAATCGGAATTCTATACTTCTATACATTCCTACATTCTATTTCCAATCACACAGCGTTTCGTTTGATACGCAGCTGGGAATAAAAATAGTCATAACAACTCTGATCATATTATTCAACCAATTAAATATATAAGTATTGCTACATAATACATACAACCAACAATTTTATATAAAATAGAAGTTCATAAAACACACACTACTGTCGACGAAATAAATCACTGTTTATGCTCATTAAACTCAGCGCTGCTAACGCATCATTCAATTACCCCTCACTGACGACTATAAAACACTTGCACGCAGAACATACTCAACATAAATTAAATATTTAAAGCACCTTAAATTTCCATAGGAAATAGGACGAACGATATTATGCAAGTGATGTCGTATTTATCAAGCACTCGATGCACGTATTGCTCGTCCGCCTGAAGAACGACACGCCTTCCGTCAAACGTGTCATTCGGTGGGACAAGCTTCTCCATAAACATTGTACCAATGTCTGTCAAGATAAAAAGCGAAAAGTGCCGCTTTCCATTTCACAAACGTCTAAGAATCTCTCCCCTGCTCACTGTCGCCACTTACGAAACCTACGACGAACCGGTTACCTTTAATCATTCACCGTACCTTCGTGGCACCAGGAACACCGAATCAGACGCGGCTTATCTCGATGATTTATTGGAATCATTAGGGCGACGTGAATAATTCGAAGAGGTGGAAAGAACATCGAAGCCACGACGGGGGTCCCCCTTATTGCGATGGCGCGCAAGGAAAACGGGGGTGCATACGAAGCAACGAACGATCTTCCTGGCCGGTGAGTTGTATAAGTGTGGGAGAACGAAGAAGAATCTTTACGAGTTCGTCGCGTGCACGGTTTTTGCGACACCGGCCAGATGCAAAAACGATGTCGCGCTATGACGGCGGGAGTTATGGCAATCGACAGAGGCTGGTAACAAATACGGCGCACCTGTGTAAATTCCTGGACATTTCACAACGGAAAAAAACAATGCGTAATGGACATGCGTGCAAGGGGGCGACACTGGTAAATTATTGCCCGCTGATGGGTTATTATTTGAATTTCGAAAAGACAGACGACATCTATGGCGACGCCACGCTGCGTGTCTCTGTTTGTGAACGTGGACAGCTATGTCGAAGGCTGTGGAAACATTTGAGGAGGCATATTCCTTTTTCGGATATGATTTTTAGTTTATAGATGGACAAAAATTCGAGCTGGCATTTGAAGATATTAGCGGTATGCTTTATGCCTCGATCTTGTTGAAAATTAAAAGAAATTAAATTTACTTCGACCTTATACTTGATATAAAAAGTAAGCTTTTCTAACAATACCAAAATTTGTAAAAGCATTGTCAATCTTCTATAGGGGCATATGAAAATAAACCATTCTGCTTAGACGAACAGCTATATTAGCTTCTATAGAACACTTCCTACGCTTCGAATTTAAAACTTCCAGGAAATATTTTAAGAACCCTATAAATATAATGTGCAGTGAATTACAATAGCTGATTTGATATATCACAAAAGCATATCATTATACGCACTCACTATTTGTTCTATTAGGAGTAATCAAATTAGAGCTTGTTTGATCATTAATTAATCACCAATGCCCCCGAAAATATTATCGGCCCAATAAAATTGCTAACATCGATTTAAGAGTGTCTCTTATCAAAGACCAAAATTGTTCGATAAAATACTATTCTGATGATCGCAACTTTAAAACGAAAGTACTACTTTAAAGTACTCCCACTGAAGGCTATTGTAACTAGAGATATCCTTCGTTTTCTCTCACGAGCTGCTCAGTTGAGGGAGATTAATTTCTGTTCTGATTAAAGCTACCTTGTAGTAAAGGTCAATTTCAACTAGATCTGCCGAGAACGTTAGTGTAACGAGTGCCATATCCCATCTCTCCTTCGTAAATACCATTATCGTCGTTTAAACAATTCCAACCAGCCATCCTCAGCAGAATCTCTGCAAAGAATTTGGAATAACGATCGAACCCTTTCAACCGGTCCACGCCGATTTCAATGGAAGAAGCGGGACAGATATAACAATCCACCGCGTGCACACCTACTTGTAACAAAAGTATGGTCTTACATTGTACACCTATTATCCACTTACGTCTCTGGGACAATACGCTGAAATTGCAGGCCCTGGATGACGAGACCACGCTTCACAAGCAGTTCGGACGTACGCGGCATCTCTTGCCACCGAAATCGTGACTTAGGCAAGCATAACAGCCTGATTTATACCGTCGACACGTTTTAAACAACTCTGTCCCAGATGAGCATGTTCGTCGAATCTCACTATACGCCCGTCTATTTTATTCTCACGCGTTCCGCGGAGCAATATCTGCCCTCGAAACAATTCACGTGTAACTTGACACCTAGTAAAATACGAATTTGATGGTCCTGATTCAAGAAAGAAGCAAGATTTTTTTTATCAGGATCTATTCTGAGTGGTATTTCATGGACGAACTGGACGAGAGAGATTATGAGGCCTTATTTTTATACAATCAGCTGACGCGACGAATCGTTTTGCGCATCTCTGGTTTGCTTTTCTTTTTAGAGGCTGATCGCGAAACATATGGCAAACGTGACGTCCGAAGATTGTTTTACACTCTGATCGAGTTTGAGCGGTGCCGCAGCAATATTGAACTTTTGTTATTTTAGAATCATAATGCGGTCTATATGTTATTAAAGGGGATATCTCGGTTACGTGTTATTTTTCTATGGAACAAACATTCCATAAATAACTTCTGACCGTACGTTATATCGTTGTTAAATATTGGGTCGTCTTGAAAGATTTCGCGGCTTTTGTGGTATATGATTTTGGCGCCACATACTTGCAATGTTACACAAATTTTGTGTAAGGGGAAAAACAGGGAATGTCACAGAACAGCGTTATCAAGAAAAGGAAGTTTTAATACTTTAGTCCATCAGTAAAGAAGCAAGGTTAAATGAATTTAATTTTCTTATATAATTTTCTTCTTAAATAATTTCTTGCGTTACCTCGACGACAGAAGCTTATGCTTAGACAAAGAGTGGAGACATTCCGTATTTTTTCCAGTGCAGAATGGACATTTCCTGTTTTTAACCAGTATACCAAATCTTTACCGTTATCGTACGGGGGTATTTGAACTTTATAACGCTTTGTGATTCGACAGTTCTGTAGTCCCAGTTGCTACCAACAAAATTGTAAAATCACGAAAAATGGACTTTCTCGGGTTTTCCTCTTACCCTACATAGATATATAGTTATGCTCGCTGTATTTCGCGTTTTTTGTATTTATAGTGACGGTTAGCTGATTTCGTTTTGTTCTGCGTACTTCAAATCCAAAAGTAAACATGGAAAGACGCGATTTTCGACATCTGGTTCACAATATGCGAACAGCTTTTGGTGACAACGCAGCAAAGGATAAGATAGTTAAAGAATGATTCGCAAAGTTCAAGTCTGGAAATGTGAACTTCAGATATCCAGCTTTCATGCACGTGGAATAAACGCACTGGACTTACGGTGGCAAAATTGTGTCGAATATAATGGATCTTATTCTCAATAAAAATATTAAATTGTACTGTAGGTGTAGTCTTCACACCAAACCATTGAAAACCACGAAAGCTTTCGGGACAACCCAATGCATAGCATTCTTGCTAACCCGAATATTCCATCATTTAAATAATTAATCGTCTCTCGTAAATAGTATCACCATGAAACGTCAAATTCCAACTAACCCTGCAAGGACCACAAACGAAGGAACTTACAATTGACCTCCATCCTCTGAAACTTCTCCCTTCCCAAAACACAACTCCGTTCCACGCGAAAGGAAACAACAACACTCAATCATCCTCAACTACCATCGTCAATTACCAATTACCGCGAAACTTAATTGACCAAAACAGTGGAGAGAACGACGGTCTTCTCTATCCACCACCATCGATCCTCTGTCACCAGTCGACCTGGATCCCCGTCCGCTGAGCGGCGGTGTTCCTCGGCTCTGAACGCCTCTGCTAGGCTCTAGCGAGCGCAAAGGCGCCGAAGGAAACCGCATGCAGGCACTCCCGGTGGAAAGGAGCCGCGTGGCCATGATTCATAAGCGCGCTCCTTCCGACGCGACGCTACACGTCGAGACGCGCGCGTTAGGTAATGTGACTCACTTACGGCGGCGGATGTACCATGTTAAGCAGCTCCGACGGCGATGTGGGAACTCTACGTATCGTGAGCTTCCGGCCGTCGGACGAGCCCATGCCGATCGATGCTAGGGACCGTATCGAGACGGAATCAGGAAACGGCCGCACGTGGGTCTGGCCGTGGCCATCGGAGAAGACGATCGACGCCCAGCTGGCGGCTGGTGGGTTGTACTGTTGCTGATGATCGTCCATGGTCGGGTTAGACTTGACGGACCTGACGCTGGAGCAACGGTGTCGTCCGCCGTGATGGTCCACCCCTCTGCCTAGTCTCAGAACACCCTGCGGAATGTCTCTGTACAATCTGGTCTCCAGTTGGACCGTCTGATCGGCTGGCTTGTATTGCTGAGGTCGATGAGGCTTCTCGTGGATGCTGCTGCCGCTGTCGTTTCGGGGAATGCCCTTTTTCAGGCCGTTGGAGTGGAGGTTGGCGGAGCCCGCGGGGGAGATGGTGATCCTCTGAGGCGGCTCGGCTGTGCCCAGCAAACGACCCCTTTCCTCGGACGGGGAGTCCGAGTCGTCGTGGTGGTGCTGATAGCGCCCTACCCCCGCGTCAGGATCCGTGTCGTTGGGGGCATCCTCCTCCTCCGGCATCGTGCTCATCTTGCGCACGCAGCTGCTCTGCTTGCCGATCACGCTCTGCAGACGGCCGCTGTTGCCGTGTGGGCTCGTCTTGCTTGGGATCGTGTTGTTGCAGTCGTTGCCGCCGCTGTTGCCGCCGCTGTTGCTGCCTGTGGCATTCATGATGGCATGGCGATCTAACGAGAGAGAGAGTGAGAGACAGAGATGAGTAGCGTGGGAGCAGAAGGGAGGGGGGATAGGATGCAAAGAGAGAGGAATTTACGCAGAATGCTTGCGCGAGCTTCCGGTAATTTCATCGATGCGAAGAAGCGCGAAAACATTTGCAGACTTCGTTGCACGGCTCATGATAGCTACATTCGATTAATACAGTAATCTATAGAGATTTTAAATTCTTATCAACTTGCTGAGCCAGATGATCTCTACGAGCATGCAATTATTACTTCTTCAAATGATATACAGCTATCAACAGAACCTTGAATTACGATACGAATGCGTTTATTCTTATCTCCCGCGGCGGACGGTTGTCATGAACGTCTGCGGGATTAGTGCAACAGCGCGTCAAGATAAAGATACACCGAGCACGAACGGTTACCAGGTGGATCGTCGAACAGTGTCTCGTAACAGCCAATATCCCTTGTCGATCCTCTAAATTAATAAACTTACGCGCTGAATGAAAGCATCGACTCCGTACTATGAATCACTCGGAAGCAAATCATCTTTCCCAATAATCGAAACATTAATCACTACCGCCAACGAAGGGAAAGCAATTTTAAAAAAAATATAGTTAAAACACTGCGCGCATCTCGCATTCGTGCGGAGCGGCGTGAGATTTCACCGATTATCGAGTAACCGGTAAACGAGTCGAACCGGCCGACCGGGAGAGAAGAGGCACGCGTGCGCGCGCTCAGTGGGACGCCGAGGATCACGTGTTTATCGTGGCAAGTACCTGTCAGATCGAAGAGGGCCTCGACCGGATCGATTGCATTCCAGTGAAGTCACCGGGACCCATCGGTGCACTGTAAGCTGATAACAAGGGCGCACGTAACCGTCCACGAGGAACACTACCAATTGCCAATCGGCGAACGCTGACGATGGATTTTTCGGGGTGGCGAAATCGGCGGAACGCTCGCGAAAATCCTGAAACGGTCTGGTTCTGGCCGGCAGCTGCGCGGGATTGCGATACGTCGGCGTCGCGTCGCGACGACGTTGTGCACGCCGATCGCACGTCACCAGCCGTGACACAGACGCACGCCTATCGCGTTTCCAATTGACAGTGCCTTCTTGCGAGCATCGCGGGTACTAGTGATACCAGGCTGGGACTGGGACCTGACGTGCCGCGGTCGGTTGACTTCGTGCGGCCTCGACAGCCCCGTGCCCTCCCCACCACTCATTGGCGTCTCTGCGATCTTCTGTCAGTCGAATCGATGCGATCGACGTTCTCCGTTAGTGGATCCCAGTGGATCCTCAAATTACAATGAACGAAAAGAAAGTATGCGCGTGAAAGCGACTGCGGTTACGGAAGATAAAATGATGCTTTACGAGAGATATTTCGTAATTTATTGATGATAAATGACTCTATTTTGCAGACTCGTAGGAATGAGGAGAAATGGAAGAATTCGAATGACGTGATAAATTGGGTGAAGTCTTCTCTTTGGTGGCATTTAAAAGTGAAGTACAGGGATGTTTGCGCGTGCGCGAACCTGTAGACATCTTAATCTTAATAATGTATAAAGCAGAAAGTGTTTGTGTGTTTATTTGTCGCCTAAAAGCTTTCGAATAGTAAACTCTGCGGTCCCGAAATGTGTCCCAGCTCATTATGCCTAGCTAATCCAGATGAATGTGAATATTTTCACAAAAAAGTAAATAAATAATTTTTTTAATCAAATTAGAATCTAAATTTCGGGCGAAGCCGAGTAGTAAAGATAGTAGGATATATTAAAGGGTCTTGCTATAATTTTCTTGAAAAGTAAAGAGGTTTGATGCTATATGAGAACTATTTGATTGAGACACCTAGTTTGGGCTCCAATAATAGATGTACAATATTGTATATTAATAGACTGGCAATAATTTAGAAGTAATATTGTACTGCTAATATGCATTTTTCTTAAATGTTAGGGTATGCCAATTGTGAGCGCGTTTTTATATCGTCCAACGCAAAACCGTGGGAAGGAATAAGAATGAAACGGTTTATGACGTAACATTCCTCAAGAGATAAAAATATCGTCGCACGCTAACAATAAGTATGAGATTGATGCACGTTATGTATCGTGTGTTGATTGGTCAAATAGTTTTTGTGTTATCCCCGGCCCAATTTTGATAACGTGACTCCGAGAAAATGCGTTTAAAATGCGTTTTAGGTGTGCTCGGTGCTGGTAGGCGCGCTGAATCACCAGGCTATTATCAGTACGGAGTTGAATTTCGACCTATAACTTTGAGAATATATTTTTGAAACGTTTTAGAAGCGATTTATGGAAAAATTTTTGTTTCTATTTTTCGTCTGATTTATACGGCCTTCTTCCCTTAGTATCGGTGGTAAAATATACCCTTTGCTTGCGTTGACATTTGAATATTCGTGTGTCTCGATAATGCATAGCATTGTGCGAATTGCCCTGGTCGAACAATGTTAAGGTTTATGAGATATTCGATTAAATTAAAATTTACACAAGATAATCCTACTTTCTCTGAATCGGCATCGCCGAAATGGTTCGTAGCTAAAACCATTGCCGTAGTATTAGTGCTGCGATAAAAATCGTTTATGAATTCCTTGACGAGATACGGGGCTCGATAATGCGTAGCATTGCCAGAACTTCCCTTATCGAGCGCGACAGCAATGGGAACAGCGATGCAAATTATACATTAATAATGTTAAATTACTACGCGTCAATCAGTACGTGTAATAATAATATCCATAGTACAATTTTAAATAAGACCAGTATAAATTATATAAAATGTTCCTACCTTAGCGTGGCCCACGGCTTGATTGTTTTTTTTTTGTATTCTTTATTGCTCTCCGCAAGCCTGTTTTTGTTCCTTACACCAAAAGAAGCGTGTATATAAAAAATATAAAATATTTACAGGTCGCTACGATTTGCAACGTTATTTTATACAATAAAGAAGCTTAGAAAAAGCTTTAAAATTTGCAGTCCGTGCTGACACACGAATGAAATCGGGAATAGTACCAACAGGTGAAGCACACAGAGTAACTTTTACACAGAATGATAATTATACTCGACCATCAAAATTATCCAAATTATCGAACTTCAAAGTTCTCTAATTTCCAACGTTATTCAATTTAAAAGCAGTAAGAGAACCGTTTAGGTTCACCCAGTCCAAATTCAAACATATTCAAATTACCGGTAGGAATTTTAACACCACCCCAAGAATATTATCGTTACAAACATCTAGAGTTTCCGCCTCACCTGCCTCCAACACTCTATTTCCCACCATATTTTTACCCTCATTATTATCCTTATAATCCTCTGTCACATTACACAAATAGTAACAAAAAACCATACTTTCCAAGAAATGATACGCGAAGATCTCCTTCGCTTTCTCCATCAAGATCTTCTTCACCAAATGATAATATGTAAATTTAAGTTCCAAATTCCGAAATCTGATCAATTAAACTCTCATCTGTCTCGACGGGAAGTCGCGACGGTGTCATCTAAAGCCGGCTACACACGTAACTGCATACTTGGCTTAAGGGGTCATATACGTTTCTCGGCGCAAAAACGAGGTCAATGTTTGGGAGTAATTCAGGAATAAAGTATTAGTCCGATTGGTTTAATTCTTTTTGTGTATTATAGGTATACGTTTATAGATTATAAAACAGGTATGAGAATTGGAAATTTTTTAAAAATGTGGCGCCCGCGGGTAGCGGCGTAGAACATGTTTTCTGGCGCCGCCCAAAACGGTGCGCATGATTCAGCTCGTATGAGTGGTCCGAAACAAAAATCACCGATTTTTTAACAACCTTTGGGGTCATCGTTATCGGGTGACGTCGCCATTTTTTCGAAAAAAAAATTGAGGAAATGGTAACACTTTGAAGAAAAGGGTCGTGATTTTCGCTATAAAAGTCGTACGTTTTTGCTTGTTATTAAACAATGGTTCAATTTAATTGAGAAAGCTCCACGTCACCCTATAATGAATCGTATGTAGAATATGTGTGTAAATAATGAAGTTAATCGGATGAACGGTGAGGCAGTTATTATGCCCACCGTCTTGGAAAATGATGTTTCGAGGAAAACCCACATTTTTAAAAAAATTTCAATTCTCATACCTGAGGTATATAACTATAGGTATATAAAGATATACCTATAAAACACAAACAGAATTAAACTAATCGGATTAATAGTTTATCCTTGAATCACTCGCAAACATTGACCACGATTTAGCGCTGAGAAACGTATATGACCCCTTAAGGGGTGATGCTCAGTCAGGAGGCCGAAAAAAGGGTGGCCTTTGGAAATTTTTTACTCAAAAGCTATAACACATTTCTCAAAAAATCTTTTTTCCTTTGAAGGATCGCATCTAGTACCGTGTATCGTAATTTTTTTATTTAAAAATATTTATCAATAACTAAGTTATTGTCCATCACTCGCAGGTTCTCTAAAAAAAAGGCACCTGCGGTGACCACTGCTGCTCGAAAGTCGATCATCTAAAATAAACAATTCAAAAGAATTTACTTATTACATTATATTATCTAGTCTTTGAACGAAGGATTTTTTTATCCGATGCTTAGTTTTCTTTTAATTGACGAAAATCAGGCACGATTTATGATAAACATTGAAACTTTTACTTTAAACATCAGCCTTTTTTTCCAAATCAATATTTCGAAAAATCCTTCGTTCAAATACTAGATAATATAATATAATAAGTAAATTCTTTTGAATTTTTTATTTTAGGTGATCGACTTTCGAGGAGCAGTGGTCACCGCAGGAGCCTTTTTTTTTAGAGAACCTTGCTAGTGATGGACAAAAACTTAGTTATTGATAAATATTTTTAAATAAAAAAATTACGATACACGGTACTAGATGCGATCCTTCAAAGGAAAAAAGATTTTTTGAGAAATGTGTTATAGCTTTTGAGTAAAAAATTTCCAAAAGCCACCCTTTTTTCGGCCTCCTGACTGAGCATGACCCCTTAAGGAAAGAGCGACACTCAACAGTAAAGTTTTTGCAGAATTGTGTGATTTTCTCCACTTTTAACTGTTTGTAGCTCACAGCTACGTTAATCGATTTCGATGAAACTTCCAGCATGTATGCAACTTACTTAAATCTACACACGGGATTTTTAAATTTTCGTTACAGGCTCAGATAAAAAGTTGAAAAAGCGACCTTCACTATTTTCAGTGCTAGTTTGACCAATTGCAATTTTTTTCAAAACGACGAAACACGTTACCTAGCAAACTAATCCTTCCGGCTTCTCAAAAAATTCAAGTCGTTTGGACCATTTTGGCCATTTTAAACTCAGAATTTCAAATTAATGAAGCGTATCAAAGGAACTGTATAAATGTTTCACACTTTATTTGCTCTCAAGGTGAATGGAAAATCTTTTTTACAAATCCCAACACATCCAGCACATTTCAAATAATAATACAGTGTAAACAAATGAAACCTAACAGATCATTACATTACACTGTGCCGCCAAAACTCTCTCTGTCCTTGCTTTCTCAAACTTCGATTTAAATTCTAGTCTCGCGTCCCAGCAACCACCCTTAATAACACTCACCTCCTCTCGCGCACAAGGACGCACATTCGCAGCTATCACTTAGCCACTCTGACGTACATATGTACACATGCCTTGAATCCTTATTTCCAAACATTTCCCCGCATTTAACAGTCGAGAGATTCCCTCGCTTTTACAATATCATTTTACATCTTATTACATCATCAAGGTCTACCAATGACAATATTGATACGCGTTAAAATACATCCCATGACGCGTGTTTTTGTCATTTCATTTTGAATATTAGTAAGACCAGCCTCCGATCTAGCTATTCCGCAGCTCTGGGCCAAAATGATTTTTGCCGCTTAATCCAAAGGTATTACAAAAATTGATGGTTTGAAATTTCGAAGTGTATGCTTCACAATACTGTAATAATTACGTCAAGTATTTAAACTGTTGTGTTCCAGAAATCTTACTTCGTAGAAACACAAAATTTGTTTAATATAGCCAAAGCAAGTTTCTTTAAAAATGAGACATCTATTCCTTAAAACAATAATACGATGATCCATCGCTTACCACATTCTGATACTTGTATTTTCTTAATATTTCATCACTTTGTACTCGTTCAATTATTCAAATATCATTCGAAGGCTTTCCTAATAATCTCCCATGCATTAATAAATCAGACGACCAAGTAGAAATTCAAAGACTAAGCATGGGAATGTTAAATAAGTGATAGTCGCTACGCGTCATCAGACGTTTGAGGAAGCTACACGTAATACTGGCGAAATGATGAAATACATTTCCAAAATAATACTGTGCACACCCAGAACCCTGAAACAATATCTAACATTTCGATATTATCAGTGCATGTTTGGTACACGATAAATATTAATGGTTCCCGGAAGCGGTCATTCTAAAACAATCGTTTCATATCCATTTGCGTGCAAATCTGGCATAATTTCGCCAGTGGTTCGGGAACTCAAATAATTTCTGATTATTATTATTTCTGAAATAATTTCTGATTATTATTATTTCTGAACTCGACTGATACTGGAATTACAAATCAAGAAAAAGAAGTATTAAAAATTGAAAGATCTCAAGACTGATGGCACTATATGTTTAAAAAAATATTGGAAATCAACAAAGCACAATAATGTATTTAGATTAACTAGAAGGACCTGTGTACAAATGTCTACTGCTAAAGAAAAATCTTGTTACTGGAATAATTTCAACAAAAAGCCCATTATTTTTTACGGGAATTTTGTTTAAATTTCATTAGGAATAAGAATTAAGAATCTCACGCACAATACATCGCAGCTATTGAAACTAATAGCTCTCTGTACAAATCCTGCATTCTTGATCTTCTGGATCGATTGTCAGAAATATTATCGAAACACTACTTTCTACTAATCTACGTCCTCTCAAGCCTCTTCAGATATTATCAAACGTAATTACGTAACTACATATAATACTCTTCGAATGGTCGACACACGAAGTCTAATAAAAATAGCAAGCAGCGCGCAAAAGTTGAAATGAAGTAAACTTTCATAACAGCTTCGCAAACCCTGCCTCTTCAACATGCAACGTAAAAGGATTTGTCGTAGCATGTAGCATCGAGGACCTCTCTTTTTGTCACGATAAATATTGACTCGCGCGCATTAGGCGGCGGTTAATGCAATCGTGTGAACGCAGCTTGCCTTACGTTGCCCGCTGCTAGGATCACTGGGCCAAGGACTCCTATATCCCTCGGGTTCAATTCCCACAGAGGAGTGGATTACGGCCGTTTAAGACGTCGATGTCATTATCCTCTGATAAAGAACAGGTACAATTGAACGTAACCTTTCTCCCTTGCTCGCAACACGGCAACGCGAAGTCTCTGTGCTGTGCAAGCGGCCAGACAGTTCCGTTTCGTGGAGACTGCTTTCCGACGAGGATAAAACAACAAGGGCTATCTACTTCCCACGGGGAAATTGGGTGTCGCCGGGTTACTCTCCAGAATTTTCGACCGACGGTTCTCAGTCTTTCGGACATCGCCCATTTTCGATTTTTTTTTCTTAGATCACAGCTGTGTTTCGGAAATTTGGGGGTTAAAGAAGAAATTTTTGGGAAACCAGTGCTCTTTTTATTATATTAATAATAAATGTTTTGGAGAAATATATTTCTTAGTAGGAGATAACAAGTCGACCCGAAGATCTTTTATTGTTTAACGTTATTTTTAAAATATTTTGTGAATTATCGTTTAGAGGAGCCAAGTGTTTCGAATCTCGTCTACTTTCTGCATTTTTAAAAATTTAAGAAAATACGAAGTCAAAGAAGAAATTTTTTAGAGAACTGATGTTCTTATTTTTTAAATTAGTAACGATTACCCTTTTTTAAATTGTGTTGTATTATAGTTTTTTAAAGAAAATAATCTCTTTCGATTTTCAGAAAATACTACCCCGAATAAAGGATCTAATATTATTTACGAACAGTTAAAGTACTTTCATTGTTCCCATGGAAAAAGATGCAATCTCCTTATCACGAAAATTATAAGAAGGAAAGAAGATCTCGTATTCTCCGCGAAACGCCTGTTGCCCGTTTGTCTGTCAATTTACATTTTCCATTAAGGAAAAATGTAGGTTAATTAAAAACAAAGTAATTTTCACGGACTGATGTCTGCAAAACATGTTCCATCTCATCTTTCTAAAGGAAATACACCGTCGGTTTGGGAATCTCTGCTCCAGAAGGAAACAGCTCTGTCCTCATCTCGACTTTATTGTAACGCGATGAACCTTTTTGTACCACGATCAAACGAAGCAGCTGATGAAGGAATCTTGATTCGTGTTTCTACTACCTAGCAAAATGTTAATGTTGAATCTAACGATGGTAAATGAAACCTAGGAAACCTTGATTCCAACGACACCTCGAATTACACGTATAATCCACTTAACAGTTTTCTCCACTAGTCTGTCGAATTTATTTGACGTTCACTGAATGTAAATGTCCATCGCCATAATAAATTTCCGATGGTAACTACCATCTTAACTAAGTGGAGGATGATGCAGACATTTTTAAGGAAAAATTTACTCGTGAAGTTGTACTGTGGGTGGTTAGATACATGAATACATTAAGGTTGACAGTTTTGGCGTTCTGTCATAGAAGCCGAGCACAGACAAAGCAAGATCGATAAGCACAGCACAGGTTAATGCCAAATTTAAAGAAGGGTAAAGTTTCCGTCGTCCCTAAGCGATAGATTCTAATGTTAATGGTGTGTCAAGTATTCTATGAGGACGCCAGCAAAGCAGCCCCCGTTGCATGGGTTCCAGCTTCGTTTGTATTTGACATTAAAGCCCACGCACATATTTGTGGAATCTTTTTAACAGAATCAATTTCAGGCTCATTTCGTTAAAACTTTTCCTGCAATTATTTACTAACCAGAAGTGTCGACGTTCAGTAACCAAATGTATTTTAATAGAATATGTAAAATGGAAATGCAGTTGTTTATGAAGAAATAAATGGTTAATGAAAACATCTTCATAGACGGACCAAGCAATAGTAACGTTTGTAGGACGAGTTGAGAAGAGGCTTGGTTATGGTTGGGTTACTAAATTCTGGTTGAGAATACGCAATAAAAAATACCCTTTATTTTCAAGTTTATAGTTGATATTCTATATTAATATAATAGGATAACAGAATACAACCTATTGACCTATTGAAGAGATAGTAAATCATATAAAGAAACTGGGAACATGAAATAATGAAACTTTAATAGCACAAACCGAATGTATTAAAACGCTAAAGTTATATAAAATACATAAAAAAACGTTATAATATTCTAAATTTGGTGCTCCTGAGCTATACGTGGCGATGAAACATGTTTCTGGTCATACAATGATCAAACAATGGTAACATGATCAAGTAAGAATAATAGGAAAAATGAAGAAAAATTTTCCAAAAAGTGTATCTAAAAATACAGAAGCAAATTTCACATCTGTACATACATATTATATCTATAGAACTTTCTCAGTGGCGGATTTAACAGGGCGTCTGATGAGCAATTGCCACCTAGGCCCCTGCATAGAAGGCCCCCGCAGGGCTCCGTGACCAAAAAAAATATGATAATAGATATCCAAACACTACATTTTTTTCCGTACTACTACACGTAGCCCGTTTTCAGAAAACTACCTCTTCATTTCCCCCAAAAAATGGGCCCCTCAGAACATTTGCCAGCTGGGCATTTTTTCTTAAATCAGCCACTGAACTTTCTGATCAAATGGATACGCCAGAACCTGTGAACGCTCAAAAACGCCACTAATTTTGCGACTCACTGTACGCTTAAACGGTGAGCTAACACCGGCCTCATAACAGCTCAGCAATTCTCCTAAATTACAATCTGTAGACCCCCGTCATTCAGTCATCATCATCGCAATCTCCTAACTACATTATAAAAACTACCAAGCCAGCATTCATTGCAGCAGCTCCGCGGAGCCTCGCACAGGCTTTAAACGAATATTCTTTTCAGCCAGGGCAGGGGACGGAAAACGGGTTACGAGTAGAGTGTGGCCAAAAATGATGGTCGGTGCAGTTGAAGCGGAAGGAATTGGACAAGAGGATCCCCCCATCAGTCCTTGCATTGTCCGAGTTCGCCGAAAAGAAGAAGACACCACTACCCACATGGTAATTGCGCAAGACGGGGATTACGTAAACTCGAGGTGCCCGCCTGGGACGGGAAAAGCCGCCGGGTGCCCCCCCCCCCCCCGGGTGTCGCGAATAGCGGCTGGTGAAATCCCGTTTAAAAAGCCGCGGCAGAGGTACGCGATCGGAGGATTGATCGTCCTCGGTCCGGCCTTCCTTCCCCATTTCTTTTTTTCCTCTTTGTTCGACGGGGGTGTGGACCGTCCGTGTTAGAAGTGCTCTAGAGAGGGACGTGGTTATCCCGAATTAAACTTTCTCGGGTTATGTAAAGGCTGGCAACTGGCTTGTAGACTCGCCGGTATAAAGGTCGGCTGTGCCTCCAACAGTCCAAGAGTTGCTCACGAACTTCACGCCGGCAACCATCGGCGGGGCAGCGACGATCTATATGTGACATTGCCTTTTTATCCGACGCAGAATCGCCTTCGACTTACCACACAGCATCGTACTGCCTTCCAGAGAGAGCGTTGTGTCGTTGCACTGCCGAGTGTCTCGTCGCTTCAGCATCATGCGTGTCCTGGTAAGTGACCACTTCTCTCGCCTTGCCTACTTTGGCCCCCTTCTGCTCCTCCACCGCCATTTTCGTCGTTTTCGCTGCCACTCAGCCGGTTCGGGCTCATTTTTTCAGGAGGCTCATTGTGATTTATTTGGCCGGTTCGGGTTTTGGAGTGGAATAGACGCGTTCGCGGTGGGGGCGCGTTTAGTGACGGTTTCGGGGGGATTTCCATGGGGGACGAGTGATTAATTTTCGACACGGAAGCAGTGGGATGGGTCAGTGTCATTGTCACGCTGGTGACATTGAAGTTTGAGTGGCTGGGGTTTTAGTAACCTTGGGATAGACTTCGATATTTCTTCATACGGATGTTGGAATTTGGATGTACTTTTATCGACTTTTTTGGGGTGTATTTTGTTATGTTATTGTGGTTAAATGAAATGTTGACTGTGGTATGTAGGTTTTATTGGTAGCTAATTATTTAAAAACTTTTTATTGGTGTGGCATGTTAAAAACATGGCTTTAATGATCAGCATAGTCATTACACTAATTGTAAATTTGCATACCAATCGAGCGATTCAATTACACACTCTCATGTGAAGAAATTACTCGAACCGTGTTCAAATTTTTGTTTAGCATATGTCTGCAAACATTTCCCTCCAACTTTCAACGAAATTCAATGTACATAGTTGAGTAGTTAACCATTACGAAACTTGCAACTCTGTGTACCATAGTTTCCTTTCCCTCGTTGCGAGTATAGAATAAAATCGACAATCATGTTCACTAAATCTTTGTGCGATATATACCTCCATAGACTCCCTTTATATTTGCAACCTATTATATTGTAACAATAAGCAATTTACCTATCGATTTTAACACGGAGGTAATCCAGTTTACATTACTTCTTGTTCAACCACTCCTCATCTACTTCAGTACACGGAAAATGGACAATAGTGGAATTTACATTCGAAATATTCTTCTAAGTAGTGTAATTTTAGTAAAATTAGCGAGATTAATTTATTGTAATGTATGGAAATAAAAAGAAGCATATTGTCACTTCTATTGGTTTACGCGTGACTGCATCGGAGTTGAGGATCGTTCGTCCCTTTTACCGCTTCCAATCGCAGTAAGCAATGTGACCTACCTACTAGCACATCTGTCTTGCCCTGACCTTTCATGGGGAAAGGTATCTCAACGGATTTACAGGACAAACATGATGAAGATTAAAGCATAAGTGCACCGACTCTCGTTTCTGCACGGTCTAGCTACACCTTAATCGGGGATAGACAGATGTTCCGATAGTTTTAACCTTTCTGGGTTTCAGTTTATCGATAAAGAGATTGAATGAAAACAGAGGGGCTAGCAGATCGATATAAAATAGATCTAGGAGAGAAAAATAGAGAACAAAAATCAAAGATGGGAATAAGTATTAGCCTAAAAAGAAACACGAACTACGTGGTTCTGTTCTAGGACTGCAATTTCATAAGGATAAAATTGTTCATGCTGAAGGTTATCAAATTCATAAAAAAAAAAGTAATCAATGTTCGAAAGGTTGCACTAGAAAAGTTTAATGAACTAGTTGTATACTACGTTAAATTGAATACTTCAAAATATTCTTAACGTTAGGAGGAAACATTTATTATAATTATATAGAAATTATTTTAAAAAAATCAATCTTGATCAATCTTTATTATAGGAATCTTTGTTGTGGATGTTGTAAGAAAAGTATAAAATATTAGTTCATGCGAATCAGTGACTTCGACTAACATTCCTACTAGTTTTCATATTCGCAGTAAATATTCAATGACCACTGTATATATATAACTAATATTTGATACTTTTCTTACAACATCCACAACAAAGATTCCTATAATAAAGATTGATCAAGAGATTTTTTTAAAATTTTTCTAATACAATAATAATAACACACACACACACACACACACACACACACACACACACACACACACACACATATTATGAAATTAACATGAAATTTTTCTAATACAATCGCAATAATTGTGTTATTTTAGTCAGAGTAACATTTTAAAAGAACCTTATTTACGTTTACCTATTAGGTACCTACTATACGTCCACTGTGCATGTCATAAAAACATGAATAGACGGTATAAACAGACTGTAATTCAGCAAAGATATTACATGACAATAGACAGCCAGAGAAAGAATACAAAAATGAAAATAAATATAAGAATAAAGGATATCTATAAATCAAAAGAAGGAATGGGAGAAGAATGTTAAGTATGAAGATATTCAATATGCGTGTCGGAGGAATAGGCAATTCGAGAACTTTTACAGCTGATTCCATGATTTAGTACAGGCATAAACTTCACGTAGGAACGCGAATGTACTAGTTGCCAATTGAAAACGCGGGATAGAGAAAGAATTTTCATGGAAACACAAACATTTAGCAGAGATCGCTGTCCCACTTGAATTAGATGGACCGTTCTATCAACTCTCCTCCTGGGATCATTACGTATGATGTAACTCAGTTACCTGCCTTAATCACCGATGCTGACTTGCCTTCGATAATTCGTATAATTTAATCGTTGTCCAACGACGTAGATGGGGCGTCCCTTTCGAAAGCACATTAACATATCACTACTGATCTACGTATTCCCTCTACCAAGCATTAGTCAAATGGTAGAACGAATCATGAGAATTCTAATTTGCTGTATAAACAGACATTAGGGTAGATAGACACGTCTGCTTACATATTAAACATTGAATAATTTAAATTCTCTTGGTGTGTACAATGTAGTGGTGCCTGTACAATGTACAGCATGCTTAGAAAAATTCAAATTCTTGAATGTTTAGTATGTAAGGATTTTATCTGTTCGCTTCGATATCTGTTCGTACGCCAATTAAAACTCTTATCATTTATTGTATCATTCTGGTAATGATTGGTCTAGAGATATACTGGTTAATATTAATAATGATAATTTGATTTATTAAGGGGCGATACTTTTTGGTAAAATATTATCTAACAGGGGATGAATGAAACGATGGTTGAAAAATATTTTATCATTTTCTCCTGTCTTCAGTTCCTTTTTCTTCTATACGAATTCAATGATTAGAATTCAGAGAAAAGTGAGGAGCATCCACAACACATGCAACCGAAATGCATTTATACTCTTTTTCTCAAAAGAGTCATTTTATCACTCTTTTGTTGTGAACCGAACAAAGTACACAATAAATTATCTCAATCTGTAAAGATTGGGAAGTTTACATCAACACCCTAAGAACTATTTAAGATTATCTTTACCTCTAACTATTAGGAGAGTACAGGACTAGTAAACGACTAAAACCGACGGCTTCTTTTGGGTTGGATTGCTTAGATGCCAATAACTACCATACATAATGACAAATGATACTATGACATTTCGTAATTATTCGAATTTCCTCATGAAACTTTGTAGTAAAGGTTCACAGAGGATGGCACTTTCAGAATTAATAATAATAAAACAATCAATTTTTCCAGATTTCAATACATCCTTAAGACTATCTTCACCCTCTCAGTCTAGAGGTTTCATCTTAACCCTCTAAGACCCCTTAATAGTATCTAAGTTTCTAGCTCTAGGTTAGTTTGCCTTACTCTTTTAAGACCCCTTTGAAATTATTTTATTCCCTTCAGACTGAAGGGTTTATCCGAACCCTTCAACCCCCTCAATATTATTTCTACCTTCTAAAAAATTTAGGTGGTTTATTTCAACCCCCTTAAGATTCCTCCAAATGATATTCACTATATCAATCTATGAGGTTCACCTGAACCCCCTAAGATCCCTCAAAATGATCCCAACCCACTCGTTCTAATTCCAATTTGAATTTCCAGATCTTCCACGCGCTCATCGCAGTGGCGTCCTGCCAGGAATACTTCCGTCAACCCGAGAAGGCGCTTAACGACAATCGAAACCTCGGCGATAACCGTGGCCACTACTCGTTCACCTACGAAACCGAGGGTGGTATCGTGCAAACAGAGACTGGCAGTCGAAAGTACGCGGGTACACCGTCCGAAACTCAACTGATCCAAGGGTCCGTTCAATACAATGCCCCAGACGGCACACCGATCGCCATCAGCTGGACCGCTGACGAATTCGGCACTCAAGTGGCGGGTACTCACGTCCCAACCCCGCCGCCGATACCTCCAGCCATTCAGCGAGCACTCGACTGGATCGCGAAACAACCCTCGACCCCTGAACCCGAAGAGACAGCCAAAAACTCGCCCAGTCAACAGAACGCCGTCCCGACGAGCAACAATCGACAGTTCAAGTCGCTACGGCCGAACCAACGGAACTGATTCGCGATCGTAACTTTAAGGACATAGTCGCTAAGTTCCATTAGCCCTCCTGTAATGTAGCGTCGAATAAATTTGTATTTTTGTAGAAAATCCGACCGAGTCCACTTCAACACCACAGATTGGACATTCTTCCGCGCGTATCTGTCTTCTGAAATGTTTTCACCGATAGTAGATAAGAAGTGATCTCATGAATAAACGTAGGAAACTTAGTTACCGAGATCGCTGCTGCTTTTTCAAACTGCCTTTCCTGGTCGACTTTTCTCTCGGTTTTAATGTTCTGATTCGCGAGAAGAGTGGTGTTGCTGATGTGTGAAGATATACATATGAAGTGTAGGGGGGAGGCTCGATTCTTAAATGGATAATCGTATGTATATGAGAACCGAATGACTACTAAGATGATTCATGGAAATTGAATGTAGTGGTGAATGAATAGAAACAGTGGCGGATTGGGCAGTATGTTAGCTTGTCGATGGCAAGAGGCCCCTACGGGCCTTCTTAAACCTCAGACAATATAGTAAAAGTGTTAATAGGCTTTTAGTAGCTTGAAAATATAATAGAAGTTCCAATATTTTTACTGTATGCAACTAAAATCTACGATTTAACTAACTGACTTGTACAGTAAAATTTATAGTTGTGGTGGGCCCCCTTTGTCTCTTGGCAACCATAATTTTAGACCCAGTCCGCTACTGAATAGAAATACGCAGATTTGTGTAAACCCTGTGTCAGTTAAATTACACTGGTGGTTAAAAGGAAGTTGAAAATTAATATTTCTATAGATGTGTATGAAGTACTGTAATAGAAGATTTTATTTGTCGTTGTGGTACCACTAGGATTTTGTATCCAATTTTCTTATTCTTTGAGGTGTAGATTGTTTTTGTCAAATGATGGTATTTTTGCCATTGTTAATATTGTCCACTTTCTTTTCACCGTTACATATACTGAAAAATATTAAAATCGCTAAGATTAAATTTTTTTGATTGTTTTCTATCTCCATTACACATTGTCTGCTTGAAAACGCTGCCAAAATTTAGTAGTCTTAATACTCTTAGTGCAGTAGTTACCCAGATAACAAAACTTCTTATTGCGAATGCAGCTAAATCTCCTTTGAAATATTACGTTATAGGTTGTGTATAAATGACTCTCAGATATAAAAAAGTTTGTACCGTTACACGTGCACTAATCTCTAACTAATCTTGCGACTTTTCTGAAGGTAAAATTATACAAAACCTTCGAGCTAAGGTTTTCAGAGCAAATT
This sequence comes from Andrena marginata, assembly GCA_963932335.1. Lineage (NCBI taxonomy): Eukaryota > Metazoa > Arthropoda > Insecta > Hymenoptera > Andrenidae > Andrena > Andrena marginata. Next base: position 33,943,875 of record OZ010662.1, read on the forward strand.
AAATCGGTTATTAGTTATGAGTAAACTCTTGTTGAATTCCAACAAAACAAGTTTTAAAAATATTGTATTTTTCATATTCAAATGTACATTTTGATAGATAAGGACTAAACTAATTTTATTTTCAAACAAGCGTTAAAATACAATTTCGGATATAAATAAAGATAAATCGAACGTGAAATATTCTTATTTCACACATTTTGAAAGAAATTACAAAAGTCGTATAGAATAACGTGTTTCTTATTCTTCGAAACGAATATCTCTTTAGATTTCTAGAAAGTTCTAAATAATTAAAAAAAGTTGAATGCAATTAACAGGTTTCTGTACTTTTCAGGGTTAAAAAAATTGAATTACCATTTCCATTTTGTAAATGTGTGAAGTGTATAGAATAATTATCTGTAAATGCAAGTTATATACCTACTAAAAGAAGTTAATACGAAAATTTAATTACGTTTTTCTCAAAACTAAATCCTTCAAGTTGGTGTGCGCAATATCTGAACAAATTTGTTAAACCAATAACCTTCACTCGTTGATTTTAGTGAAAAAATATTGTTTTGAGAATAGCGAGCTTAATCAAAATTGAGAAAAATTAAAATTGAATTGTTTTTTAAAAATTAAACTTTTTCTTTCGGTTACTGTCACTTTGTCAATTTTCGGTCGTTTGTTAAATTAAGTTCAGTAGCTCAGTAAATTCATATTAATTATTATTATTATTATTTCGTCTTTATTACTCGCCAAACAAAAACAGAAAAGAAAGAAAGAAAATAAAGATGTAGTACATGAGGAAAAAAAATAAATTAATTATAAATAAACTGTAACTGGTAGTTTCAGTGGCTCTATAACAACTTTTCAATTGCAATAATTCGAAAACATTGTTACATAATGGATAAAAACCTGTGCCAAAATAAAAAAAATAAAAATTTTAACCTCTAAAATTTTAAAATTTTGTCCTCTATACTAAAAAACGAGCATGGTTAAAATTGTATTGCACTTCATAATGTTTTGGAGGTTCCTACCCGCTTATTAATATTTTAATATAAAATTGTATTTTTGCTTAAAGGGGTAGGTTACCCTCAAAATTTTCGAAAATTGTTTTTTAGATTTTTTGCATATTCGGCTAGCTACATCTTTTCTACGTATTTTAAGCGCAACCGGGCCCCCAAATTCAAAAAATTGAAGTAATTACAGTAAAAAACGTTCGAGCTTGCACATGACATCGGATAACGATGTCCAACTTTAAACGCGATCTCCCAGAACCTACGTTTTCCAAAACGGTGAACATAAAATCTCGAAAACTGCTCGAACGATTTGAATGAAAGTTTACAGGGAGCTGCAGGAAACTATTTCCCTCCATGTATTTGGAGCACATTTTCAATAAAAATTTTATCAAAATTTTGCTTCTTACACAAGATGAAGACTGTCTTTCAGATTATAAAAATACTTTTACTTCGTCTTGTAGGTAATTCACCTGTCCGGAATCGTGTTCACCATCAGACGGTGCATCGCGTACACGCTCTCACATTTATATTTATAACTTTTTTTGCTTTAAATATATTTAAAATTTTCTCTTTCGGCATTAAAGTCAACGAAATGCCGCTTAAAAATTAAAACGAAAATTATCACTATATTCATTTATTACTTCAGAATACGCGTTTGAAGAAGAACCTGATTTGGGGCTGTTGAGGGTAACCTACCCCCTTAAGACGAATTCCTACCTCAGGTCCTCTGTATACCTGAAAGTTGGATTGCCTGGCGTCATTATATCAAGAATTCCCCTTCCAGACTAGTTCATGGCAACCCACCTTACCAGCTCTGGCTAGTACACATTACTACATACTAGATTTTTATAAATATTAATTGGCTATTTCCAAAAGTTGCTGGTTCCACACATTTACTTTGTAATAATATTCTAATATTAAGTAATCGTGTTTAACCCTCGGTTGTCACACTGGGTCGAATTGACCCTGCGTTTTCTTAAGCAAAAAACCTTTTTGTCGAAACTCTTATTGCTTCAAATTTTTTTTTATGCATGATGACACTTTAATTGTCAACTTTCAACGATGGGTATATATTCTACAATGTTCAAACATAATGTTCAGACTTAATTTAACAAATAGTTTTTAAATAACAACTGATAGAAAATTGACAGGGTCAAATTGACCCAGTGTGACAACAACGTTCGAAAAAGTAGGTGTGACAACCGAGGGTTAAAAAATATAATACGTTGAAAAGAAAATTGCATTTTTCTCTTAAAACCACAAAATTCAATGCCCAGTAGCAACCCCCAATAAGTAACTGAAAAAATCAAATAAATAACACATCAAGGATGAACACATTATCATGGTGCCCCATGAAAGAATACAAAAACAAATTTTTGGAGTCAAATAAGCAACACTCTTATATACATGCTTGAAAAAACTTCTCAAATTCAATCAATTTTTCGAAGCCCTAAACTAGAGACCCCTCAAGTCACAATTCCAACCAGAAAAATCTTCAAATTTTTTAAAAATAACTGTCCAAATCATGGTTCTTGAGTCGCCAAAGAAATCAACGCAAAGGTGTCAATATACAGTTTATTTACAAAGCCCCTCAGCACGCTCTTACAACGTATAGAAACAATAAACGGATACGGAGGGATGTTTATAAACTCAAGCATCCATCGCAAGTAGAAGAATCGTGTCCTAAAGCTCCGCGGATTGTTGTCTGGGAATCGACAGCAGCCTCAATCTAGGTAGAACGATGGGCTTCATCCACCCTGGACATCGACTCTGCCGTCACCGTCGTCGAGGAACTCTGAGACCGATCTTTCCCTTCGCGTGTTCAGCTTCACCCTTTCTCGTTATTTTTTCATTGTGCGTCGATGTTGTTCTCCTCGGGATGAGCGGCAATGTATTCGAGGGCCCTGAGGATCTGGGGCGGGATTTGGGGGATGTGGCTGCCCTGGGGTTGGAAACCGTTCTCGTTGGCGACGTAGGTCACCTGCACCACCTCACCGTTAGGCGCGGTGTAGGCGTAGCTGCCCTGAGCCTCCTGCGCCTCAGCCGTCGACCCTGCGTTCTTGAGGTATCCGACTTCCTGTGCCTGGATGCCGTTCGCCGTTTCGTAGCTGTAGTTGTAGCTTCCATCTGGATTTGGACCCTCTGAGCTCTGCCTCAAGATGGGGACTGGCGCCTCTAGGGGGATCAGGGGGGCGGCGGTTGCCACAGCGACCAGGGCGCACAGGACGATTATCTGTAAACGTTTGACGTCTGTTTATGCGTGGCTCGATTTCTTGGATAGATACTTAGGGACGCCGGTCTAGTGGCAAACGATGTTAGTGGAATTTTCAAATTGTGTTTTGTTGCTGCAAGCATAAGGCCACTGTGGGGTTTTGGAGCAACAGGTGTAGTGGGAATTTAGTAGGGTGGGAATGATGGGGAGGGGGGTTTATTTAAGAGGGTAAGTGTTAGGTCCTAGTTTCAGGATTTGATAGAAGATTTGGAACTGTTTAGCTACGAAATGATAGTTGAGGGGATTTGAGTGCATAGTTCTTTGTTAGGTACGGAAAGTATCCAACAGGTGAATTATGTGAAGTATATGGGTTTTAAATTTATAAACTAAATATGATGATATATTGTTACTGTAGTCTATCTTACTGTTATTAAAATTATAATGCTATTACTGTATTACAATTTTATTGCGAATCTCAGTTCATTTTGACAGATTAGAAGATGAGGGGGCAAGCTAAAATTTCCGATGTATCAACACCTGACGTATTCAAGTACTTTAGAATAAACTCAGTCTTGGAAAAAGAAACGAAAAATGCACCACCAGCATATAATGAGAAATAGTCCGACTCTGCATATTATTTAAACGCTTTCGTATGGCAGAATATTTTAAGCGTCTTACATCTAGATACCCTAAACTATAAAATTAATATTCTTCTACGAGTTCCATAAATTGTCATCGACTATCGACTACGTAATGAGAAATACTCGATTGACACCGTTAAGAAGAAACTTGGTCGACGTAAATAATACGATCTACATGGGGAAAGTTACAAAACCCTGCCACATAAAATTTCACTGTATCAAGAATTTACTGAAAGCTGACATAACAAAGTGGCAGACGTGCACTTTCCCAGACGACTTACGTCACTTGGTCTGGACAAAGATCCAAGAGCAAGCGACACCTTGCGTTCGTTGCCTCCCCGAAATTCTCGAAGGGACATTCTTGGTCCACTCGAACATCCTCGAGCGTCCCGCTCTAATTACGCAACATCGCGATACAAATGGCATAACACAGACCCCCGAATTTCCCATTCTCAGCGACCACCCACGCGAACACCGGTTAATTAAAGCCCGCTCACGTTGTTCTCGAACTCACCATTCGGCTCATGATGAAGTCTCGTCTGACTCTTTCGGTTATCTGTTAAAAAGAAGCGTGGATCCTCCGCGCGGTACCTTCTCACTGAACTGACTCGGAATATCGTGCAGAGAATCGCCTTATATATCCATCACCGGAACATTCGGCGAATTTCTGGCAAGCCTGCCTTATTTAATCCCCCTCCATCCCCTTTCTCTCCCACTCTGGACGGAACACCTTCAAATTTTGCAGATGATCCAGAGACGCGGGCCCAGGATGACAACACATCGGTGGTGCGTGGATCGGTAACGCCGTGGCTACGCCTGTACCTGTTGCAGTCTTTCGACTCCTTCTCGATTCAGATGCAGGGGGGGGGGAGGTCTGTATCGTCTGTGTTCTTTAGGAAGGACCATTCATTCTGAATGAGATTTTAGTTTCAGTCCGAGGCTTAGCGAATCTTGCGAAAGAGATCCTGCTCGCGGTACGTAATTAAAATGACACAGTGGTAAAATAAAAGAGGATTACTCGCTTTCGTGAACTTAGTAGGACGGCCCGAGTTTGTCTTTATTTAATACCAAAGGGATCCTGCAGGTGCGGCGGCCGATATGTATAAATACTTGCGTCACGTTACGCAACAGATCTGCATGCGTTGGGTTTCGATGTTTTTAAGGCAATAATGCTGGAGGATCCGTATATTATTGGACCTTCGATTTCGCAAGTCCCTGACCCGTGAAAAATGAAGAGCTGTAAAACGCTTGTAAGTGCTGTAATGTACGAGCTTCGCGGTTCTCTTGCACCTTTGGCCAGTACGTATCGGAACACGCACGGTTTGGAGGTGGCGCGAAGGGAAAGAGGATCGTTCCTAGACGCTTGAAGAGTAGCAAGAGTTTTAAAATACAGCAGACATAAGTGTTTTCAGTTATTTAATTATTCGCATATTCAAGGATTTAAATGTTTCCAAATTTTATGCGTATTAGTCACTGCCGGACAGAAGTGTCGAGAAAAAAGGGCTGTTATGCTATGTAATCGTACGATTGCTATTCGTAAACGCGATCGACCCTGATTTTCAATCGGAATTTAAATTTCTTTTCTTTTCGTTTTTGAAGCTGACTTAATAAGAAGGCTGGTATGAATGTATGGGCGATGTTGCATCAGGTATTTTCATGCAGAGGACAAACGGTACTGAGCAAAGTACTTACAGTTGTGATGTTAATAGAAAATCTAACGTTTGTATGAAATACAGTTGAAAAAATTTCAGTCCCTCGGGGTTATATTTTTTTAAATATTGTATTGTCATCCAAACTACGCACGCCTGCAAAGTTTCAAGATAATTGGATAGTTTGAAGTTGGTTAAATTTGAGTTGCCAGATTTGAACCATACATACAAACAAATAAAAGGTCCGAGCTGAATAAAATCGTTTAATAATAAAATATAAAAGTATTGTTCAAAGATTTCTTTTGACTCGTCAGACTTCATTTGGTATGCAAGACTGTTATTCTTCTTTTCAACATTCTTTAATGAAATATTACTGGAGTCCTTAAGTTTATCCCTATTTACATTTTCTTAAATTGTTTATGTTCGATATAACAGGCTTTAAATGTCTTTAAAATTTCATTAAAATTCCTTTTCCCGATACAACTTCCTTAAATTTATATAGCTTATTGCGCATGCATAGTTAAGTTTACTTTTAGGAAAATTAATTACAGCAAGAAATTATTCTCCCATCTTCGTACTCAACAGATTCTTGATGAATTAAAATTTTTTAACTTTCAAATTGTATCAGGATAATCTTATATATCATGACTTATCTAATTTTACTAAAAATATATTTCATTATATTTTCTTTGTATTTCTTGCATTAGATCAACACATATTTAATTGGAGAAATCTGGTATGCTCAAATTTTTAAGAAACATGTAAGGAACGTTTTAAGCAACATTTAGGAAATGTTTTATATTCACTCGAAACATGATAAATAACTAGCTTCATTTTAATGAATTTATCTTCCAGAAGATTTACAGAATTGTTACAAAAAACACAGTGATGCTTCGAATGGACAGGGGCTTTCGTGTTCTCACAAGTGTTGTAACGTGTTAGACAATCACTAAACACGTAATTATATTCTTTCACTGGGGAGATTTTCAGTTTTACCAAAATCGTTTCAGGCTAGGCCTAGGTTGGCTTTTAACCTTCGACCACGCAAGAACCTGCTCAACTTCCCACGGAATCTTGGGAAAAATACCTGGAAGAAGAAGAAGTTTAAGCATAACTTTACATGCTACGACCATTAATAGGCGTCTAGCATATGTATATTATCCATAGACAGACATGCACAGGAATTATTTTAAATAGGAAAAAAATGAATATTCCAAGTACCGAGTTATTTGATTAATTGGAAAGATTATTTAGAAGTTAACTAGGAAAATTGGAACCAATTATTTCAGAATATATTAATCGATATTACTTCATAGAATAACCAAAATTATTTCTTACTGAAGAAAACTCTACTAAATACAAAAGTACATAAAAATTAAGTCCTAAATATAAATTTATTTTAGAATTTAACACCATTAAATTGGTTGTCCCTATTTAGTTGCTCTCACACCTAGGTAATCCTTATACACAGTAGGAATAAAAGAATCAATATTTATATGTGTTACTGCAAAGAGTATTTAATCGTATACAAAATAGAATAAGAATAGTTTGATTAAGAATCAGATAATAAAGTGATTCAGAGAAGAATTACTCGCTTATTTAAATTAACTGACGTGTGAATGTCTAGAAAAAAGCCAAAACAGGCAAAAATTAAAAATTGTCCTTCACCTATGCTGTTGTATCAGAATAAAATGGCGTATAGCATTAAAACACGGAACAATTAACGAAGGAAATTTGCGCAAATGTTCCATTAAGAACTCGCAATCAGATGAGAATATTTACAGATAAAGATTATGCTTGCACATAACGTTTCACTATAATGATAACATGAATAATTAAGTGAACAATGTCACTGACACGTGAAAGACACTTTCGAAATTGCAAATTACTTTGAAAGAACATGGCCTCACCGAAATAATCAATGATTCATGGATTCAATACATTTAACTACGTTCGTTAAATACAAAATTAAAACTAAAATCATTTCGTGAATCAATTAAATCTAGCTCGTCGATAGCAATTTAAATATATCCCAAGATAGTAATTGAACAGCGATATTTTAAATATTAGAAAGCTGTTTGCGTAGTAGTATTAGTATTAGCATTTTACTAATCAGATTCTTAAAATATTTTACAACCATCGGAAATAATTATGTTGGCAAGAACAAGCTCATATAAAATATATTCCGAACCAGGGGCCTAATAAAGAAATTTATTGCAGCGATAACTTCTAAAAAAAGTGTCATCCCGTGGGTACAATTAGAAAATCTGGGGAACTATTTAAGAACCATAAGTCTGGAGGACATTTTCAAGGCCAATGATACGGTGATGTAATTTCGTCATCGCGATGTCTGGCTTCCTATCGTCACAATTACTCGCGACGCACCACGAAGAGAAAAATATGCTTAGAGTGCCCATAGGGAGCAAAGTACGGCACCTGGGGAATATTTATTGCCACCATCACGACAGATCGTCTCGATAGGACTTTATGATCCCTGTAACTATCTTCAAAATCGTTTAGACGCGAAACGAAAGGTAGGAACGAAGGCCGAAATCTGCATAACCATCAGACTACGTTAGACATCGTCACTTCATAAAACGTTGATATTCTTCTTACTGTAATTTGTTTCGCAACGAAATCGAACAAGGCGGACACGTGGACCCCCGATATTCTAAATTAATTGGCCAGTGTTCGGATGGTAGACGAGGACATAATCGCTGCTGAATTGAGAACTTCTGTATTCTTGTTACATTAACGATAAGGCATCGAAAACTGTCGAGGATGTGTGGACTTTCCAATGGACTTTCAGAAATGTTTGATGTATTATTTAACAATGTACATATGTGCAGTGTGGATAATAAATTCCAAATATGCCACTGCAAATACTAAATGTATAAAATATTATAATTATAATAAAATATTAGAATTTAATTAAGCTGTACTTACTGTTTTATATGCATGCACAGTGTTTGAAAAATAACTATAAGTACGAGAAATATGAATTTTTATCCTGCATATGCTGCAAGACAGGTTTTATCATTTAATGAATGAATTGTCAGAAAGTTGGAGCTATTCCGAATTTGATGTACAAACTTGTTTTGAATGAAGTGGCAAAAACTTCAATGTTCTGAAATGTCTATTCCGCAGGCATATAAAAAATTAATGATACTGTTGAACGAGCTTTACTTTTCGTGCCTATTCCCATATCTTTACACAGCAATATAAAAGATAACGCACGAGTTAAATAAAATATTCTGGGAGGATATAGCCATCGAGAGCGATTTAAATAATTGATCGCTCTGCAAGCCTGTGGAGAATGGTCTGCACTCTTAGTTTTGTAACTGTACATATTTGTTTATCATGGACGAAAACAATGTGGCCGACGCAGGCTATGGTAGAATATTAAAAACTACATAAATTATCTCCATCCGAAAGGACATCTTCACAAACAGTCATAATTCAAATATTTTTTCAATCACTCCAATGTTGCACATAGAGAATTATACACAGGAGATATGTACCTATAAATAGAAGATGAACTCGAGTGGATGCATTTTAAGTCACATACTTGTCGTTTCGAGATAGCATTTCGATTCTTGCACTCGTATGCTTTAAAGAATACAAATAAAAATTGATAAACTCAATTTATTCAGATTTTCGGTTAAACTGTTTTCATAATTATTCTTACAAGTAACGTCTTTAAAATAAATTTCCCAAGAATCTTGGATATTATTTATGTCACATTAAACTATATAAAGCAATAGCACATACTTCACGAAACTATGCGTCACCCCTTAACGTCGGTTCATTATTAATAACACGAATTAATTACAATGTATCACGATGAAGGGAACTTTACTTGTCCCATGCTTAACGAACATATAATTACGATAAACAAGCAGAATAAATAACTTTCGCGACACGATTTATACCAGCCGAATTACAGAATTATTGAAAGATGTGGGTGCCAACGTATCCCGGAACTCAGCGGTCGATTATAGGTACCAAAAAGTATGGGTGCTATTATCGGTAAAATTTATGAGTCCTGATACTTGAAACGCCTTCGGGTTCCTTCAACTGCACCTCCGTTCTTTCTTTCGGCCAGCCGAGTTGGTGCTCATGTACCTAACACATGGATTAGCATTTCTGCGACAACGTTATTTAAAATATTATTTCATTTCGTATTTGGAATGTAAATAGTATTATAGCATCGTATATTAAGAAATACGTTTGAAAATTATAATCGTGTATCTAAAATAGAAAAATATTCTTAGATTATATTTTAGCTAGACTATTCTCAGATTACAGTGGAATAATTGAAATACTCAATAATTCTTAAATGATCAAATTGTCATTGGTTCAGAGTTGCACCGATGAACTTATTAAAATCTCCAAGACAATAAAAATTTGATATATATATATTTATTGCAAGAAACTTGAGAGTGAAATATTATTGCGTCACAGCTACAAAATGATTATTAAAGTACACATAAATATTTACAGAGGTATACAAATGCGTTCACATCCCTTTTTTTCTGTATTCTACTTTCTCAATTTCTATCATCTCTACTTGGTAGATAGATCCGCAAAATATAAAATATACAATTCCTAAGCGAAAACGAACATAAAACAGTAAGACGAATTATTTTCTTCGTTACTTTGCCATCAGTGTTTAAAGTGAAAATTAACGAAACAGTCTTGCTATTAAAAATTTCTGTTGTTTTAAATAGCTCGATACGTTGGATTTCAAATATTATTGTTAGAATAAAATATTATAATGTTACTTAAAATCTTTATTCGCTAATTTGGTTTGCAGCAAAATTCGCCCGGCTCTGATTCAGGATAAGACGACACGCCGTAATTCGTAGCGCGCGCGGTGACGCACAGGCATCTGGCTAACCTGAATACTATACATACACAGTATTTTTACTTTCACAGAGTAGATGAGCCGACTGACTCCCTCAAGTTACTTCAACGAGCGTTGCGTGGCCCGGCGATTAAAGAAACGCTTGCGGCGGGTTATGATAATTTATCACCTGTATTTCGCAGATCCAAGCTTCGGCCAACGTGACCCCCTTTTTATCGTGGCTTAATGAGCGTGAAGAATTGTGACCCCCGATTTCGTTATCAATTTTCACCGGCTCACTTAATTCACCGATACGGATTACACGGGGTGTATGGACGCGTCCAGGACTTTTAACCGAGGGGCACGCTGACTTTTGCTGGAGAAAGTGAATTGAAACCGATGAATTGGTCTTTTTCTTCTTTTTATGTATGGAGCTTTGTTTCTGAACGAGTGAGTCTGAGGATTAGTTGAAGAAGCGCTTATTTGCAGGGTCGACTGGACTTTTGCTAGGATAATGCCTACAGAAAATTTATGTATCAATGGATTTTTGGACATAGTGAATGGAAATTATTGTCTTGGTGTTGTTTTTCATGAAGCCTAGTTTCTCCAGACATCATTTTGATGTTTAACTCAGCGTTGGTAAGGTAGGGTCTCACAGACCCCAAAGATTTTAAATTGAGTATATATAAGCTAGGAAAACTATATTTTTGTTGAAAATTAGAGATGTTTAATTAGTTAAGTATTTTTGGGTAATACAAATTTAATTAAAGATATGGATTTATTATTTGCAGGGTCTGTGAAGGGGTTAATTGAAGGCATTGCAAAATTTACTAAAACTGCGTGTTATAGTAGAATAGTATCCGTAGAAAATGATGTATTAAGTAGTATTTTTGGAGGAAGTGAATTGAAGTTGTCAAATTGATTTGTTTCACTTTTATATAATGTTTTGATTCCGAATAGATCATTTTGATATTTAAGGGATTGCTCCATTTTCACGAATTCTTTATTGGGAATAAACGCTCAGTTGAAATGCCAGTCCTACCATTATAAAGCATTTTCTTAATTTCCAAGCACAATTTTTTTTAGATGTAAAGCTACAAAAAAATATACTAATTATTGTCAGAAAAATAGTTCTAGGAACTAAAAAGGGAATTTTGAAATTTCGCAGCGATGCGTACTTACTTGGGACACCCTTTATATATCCGTTTCAACAATGAAAGGATTAATAATCTTTCATTATTTCGATTTGCTTTTATAGTGGACGTTGACAAATTCATATGCTTCGTTAGTAAGAAAGTGGGAATCGTAGGTGGAGTTCTTATAAAGGTTTCTCATTTGATGTTACATGACACAACAGAGGACAACAATATAAATTAGGTTCCGTTCACTTATGCCTTAAATGGGAGACCCTCATGATTTATTTTTCGTATCGAAGTAATTTAACGCTTATTATCGTCACTGCCTCGCAAAAGAACTTAAAAGTCACGAAATTATTAATATCGAGATAAACGCTGTTGTAAACGGTTTTTACAATAAGGAAAAGGTGAACACGCCACTTGGAGGATTTTAAAATTCATGTTTTCAGGGTGCGCCACGTTGTCGCTTATTATAGAACCCTTTTTCTTGTGATCACTATAGACACTGTACATTTAACTTCGTATTTTGTGGCGAAATAAATAAAAATGAAAGAATTTGAAAAATTAGTTGGAGAATCTTCGTAATATTTGTAATTATAACCATCAGTTATTAGACTTGCATCTAAAACTGGTACGAACAGTACTTTCATTAAACGTTTATTTAAATTAACTTATTCACTTGCAAATTTCTACATACAGTGATAACATGGTTTCTACATACTAAAATGTGTGTTCGTTTTTTCCATATCGCAAAGGGAAAATTGTAAGCAAGAAATTTTTACATCGAAGTTAAATTCAAAGGAGGAAATACTTATTTTTTAGAAGTATAACATGTAGAACTGAAGTATGGTAATGATCGTGAAATCTAACGAGTGTTCCGAAAATTTTGTAGAATGCATCACTTCTAACGTCATATTCACATTGTATTCAAAAACGTACGATACAGACCATTTTGTGAACTAAAAAAGTCCATGTATCACTGATTTTTACATTAATTAATCGAAATGATTTACACAATGATCACAATTATGTAAATCTTTACGTGTTAGAAAAGGGATTTCTTTGATATGAATGTATTCCTATCATTTGCTATTCTTTCTTGGGTTGTCTAAACATTTTCAATGTCGTCTTTGGTTCAACAATATAAATTCTATGCATAAGTAGAAAATGAATAGAGGGTACATATGAAATTACATAATAATTGGAAGATTCGAAGGAACCAATATTGTTCATAATCGGAGAAACTCAAACATTTGAATAAACTGTTAGCTACGTAAATGTTGCCTAACACCATAAAATAATAAATACGGACACAATGATAACTGTCAATAGCCAACGCTAATATTAATTTCCGCTTATTATTAGCATCAATAGCGTCCTGTAAATAGTATAGGCATGATTAGTAAATAATAACACCAATAGCAGCAATTATGCTAATTAATTTTCATTAAGCAATGGCATTCAAACATCATTATTGAAAATTGTGTGCATTCAAATTACAAATTGGTATATATTTCACGATGTCAGCACAGAAGCTCAATATTTAATTCAGTAAATTGCTTGGCACTATCGTCTATCGAAAGCCAGCTGTCTAGACGTCTATAGATATTTTATAGAGATTCGGTGATTTTCACCTGCTACCGCAGCTAAATCGCGAAGCAGAATTGTTCGAGCACCCGACACGGAAGAGCAAATCTAAAAACATTTGCGAGATGAATTACTATAGTAGCTGCACCCAGACATGTATTATATAAATCAGAACGTATGGAGAGTTCTGCGAGAATAACTTTCTTATGCATGCTCTTTCTCATTCTGGGCAATGCGTAACGACTATTGTTTTAAATATACAGTTTTGCATGTGGCGAAGCTCAGATAAAAGCTGTAATACGCTGTAATCGTAGAAATCGTTAAAGAATAGACGAAACTGCTGACGATGTTTTTTGATCACAGTGTGAAATGTAATTTCTACGGATCCTTCGTTGCAGGATTGGACAACTTTTCTTATTCACTGTGTACTGTGTAGTTTCATCAAGTCATTCTGTAGAATGTAAGTACTTGTAAGCACCTCGTGCATTTCGAGAAAGCGACAATAAAGCAATAAAATATAGGTATTGTTTTGTAATTGTTTAGTGGTACTTTACAATTTGGTAAAACTAGAGCAAAGGTAAAAATTTTTACGACAGATTGAAATAAAAGCTGTCAAAGGGAATATCTGCCACTTTCTATCGTTTCTTTATTTATTTTTTAAAAAAATGTCGTAGGTACGAAATGTCCCATTTACTGTTTCATTTTTTTTCAACACATTTTGGACATTTATTGCAGATAATAATATCAGAAGAAGATTGTAAACTTGTCAAATATTGTACGCGCAATAAATAATAAATAATTGTGATAACGATAAACTGACCTTGTTGTTTTATGATGCTATTAATAAAATTTAATTATTTCTAATACATTTTTTAGTGAAAATAAATCCCGCAATATGTAATCTATCATTTCTGTTATCCATCCAAAATGCGCTATCTTTTCTTCAATAATATTACTAATTATTAATTATGCAATACGGATATAATCCACACATAATGAATATAAAACATTCAAGTCAATGCAAGAAATATTTCCCACCTAAAAATTCTGCTCTCGCTTGACATAAAAGTATGAACACCCCTAAATTCATTCAATTTTGCAAAAGTCCCCTTATGTTTTGCAACCATATTCAACATTCTGTCTTACCGACGGTAAAACGAAGATTGGCGAACAATCATACGAAGAAACTGGTAGATGACTCATAACGATGTTTCCCAGCGGTCTTGGACCATTCACCGCGTCTCAGAAGATAGAGAAGAAGCAGGAAACTTTGATTAAATGATTGCAAATAGAAGAAGCCAATTTATAAATTTCTTATGAAATTCGAATATCACCACCTTTCATAAAAAAAAGTCACAGATTTCAAAATACTAAATCCTAACTTCCATGAATATATCCATCAATCAATATATCTACAAGTGTCAGACAGTAGCATTTAGACGCAGGAACAGAGGCTATGACCTAATGCTTTTTATACGTTCTTAAACATCACCTCTTGTGTCTATCAACTCGACAGGCTGACGTTTTCACGTAACCTTAGGAAATGAAATCCGATGGTCGCGGGTTGTAAGGACATTTTTCTTTTATATGCGCGAGAGGTAGTTGAATTCCTCTTCCCTTTGTCCTACAAATAAATTTATTGCTGGATTACAGGCAGACATTGCTATGAGCATTAATTAAAATTTTGATGTTTGAAGATATATTTGAGGGGCCAAAAGTTGCCTCCTGCTTCGTGTTGTGCTAAAGAAAAATAATTCGAACGAGAGAAAGAATTATGTATTTCTGTCGTTTTAGCTTGTGGGAAGAAGAGAACTATTTCATTCTATATCTGTTTTAACTAACTGGTAATTAATCCTCGGAATTCTGTTGCATCACTTACGAAGGCAGGTTGCAGATTCGAGATAACGAGAATTCTTAACGAATTACATTATTTTGTGTTTCTCGTCGCGACAGAGCACTTCTTGATTATCTTAATAAAATCGTCGCATGTAAATATTCAAAGTAAGGGTACGTTTGAGGGAAAGATTTTTAAAACATGTGTACAATTTTATGAATTCATTTAAATTATGCTTTGAAGGGTAATACAAGGGGTGCCCCCTTACTGAAATTTTGGAAACAAATGACACTCTTCAGTAAATACTTTGTTCCAGAGACTGGTGCATTTTTGAATAATAAATAAAAGAAAATGAAATAGAAACAGTCGAATATAGATTTGAAGAAACTCGATTTCGAGAAAATATTTTCTCGTGTGAAGAAAAGTAAAGAATTTTTTATGTGTGAACAGTAAAGAAACACAATAAAATTGCCCATTCAAATGCGTTATTCAACAATTTATTGACACGCGAATGTTATTAAAGCAGCGCGAAACAGAATGCAAACAAAAGACGGATCTCTTCAAACAGAAAACGAAATTGAAAGAGATGCGTGCGTCCACGTCGCTTTCAACTTCGCGGCCAGTTAAAAGCGACGCTGCTCCGCGCGCATAAAAATTACCAGGCGGTCGGTGCATTCTTCCTGTAACAAGAAATTTGGCAGTCAGCCTCCCGCGCTGTGGAGATAGATTAACTTATGTATTCGGTTCGCGTGCCTCTGCCCAAGGCTCCGGAGATTCGTTACAGGGCTGAATTTATAACACACGCGAAATACGAAAATTCGCGCAAAGGGATCACCGGGTCAATGGAAGCACCGAAAATGAATTCCATATTCGGCAGGCCTTTCGCGAATTCGCCTGACATTCTGCTGCGCACCTCGAGATGCATTTAAAAGTACCTACGATACGCTATCTGACTCACCTTTTCCCTCTTTCATATGCAGTATTTTACTGGATTTTGTTCACTATATACTTGTACAACAGATTTTTTGCAAAATATAAAGATGGTTGAACAGTAATTGGGTCATTATAATAGAAGAAAATAGATGAAAATGGTACTTCAAGCCGAAATAATTCGAATTTAGCGGTAATTTCACTTAACAGTGGATAGACAGAAGCGGTGTATATCAGTTTTTTTTTACAAGAGACGTTAATATGTTCTCACTTATTAGTTTGCATTTTATTACTCCTTCAATATGTGTAGTTTCAATTGCTCTGTCAACAATTTCAAGTAGTATACAAAATATATGATATAAGATTAACAAATGTGCAAATTAACAGTTTTCAAAAACAGTTGAATATCAAAAATCTCGATAATTGCACATTTATATTTCTGCTCATCTTATAAAATAAATAATTTAAAACGAAGTTACAGAAATTGAAGGATCCTTCTCAAAACCACTTATTTAGAAAACTATCCTTTAAAATGAAAAATCTACCATCGTCAACATTAGAATTACCCTAATTATAACTACTTCTTCGAAAATATTTCTTATTTTGCAATATCCATTTACAGAGTAAAAGCTAAAGTAGCCTTTTAATACTTCTCCGGCGAAGATGATGGAAGGAACGTCTCCGCAGACTTTGCAAGGATTCTATATGTTTTTTTAAATATACATAGATGACTTCTGATTTGATCGTTTCGATTATACTCACATAACGAGGTTGCTGGGACCTTCTTTAACCGCAAACTTTCGAGGCGATGCAAATGCGTACTTTTTTCCAAGAAACCTCATGAACATATCGCGGGGACACTGTGCTATACGTTGACGAGACGTCGCGCGTCTGTACTGTGGTCAGTGCTCTGCGTGCCCCTCTATTAGACCCTCCATACAATTTCGTAATATTTACCAACGTCTAAGCCTGGGCCAGAAATCTATCAATGAGAGGGAGGTCCTCGCACCTCGCAAGGTTTCGGCAGCGCTATATAAACCCGCCCGTTAGACTTGGTCTTTACAACCAGAAAACAACTCTGATCATCATGAACACTTTGGTGAGTCTCGCAGAGAATCAAGCATTTTTACAAAAGAATCATTCGCGCTGCACATTAACAATTTTTTGAGAGCTCGGCAACATTTTACCCCGCAAGCTTTTTCTGTAAATACGTTTGTGGTTACAATTTATTTAAAAGTATGGAGTGCAATTGTGTGATAAATTTTAACTATATAATATGATTTTACTCAGTCGTCTAAAATATTTCTGTGGTACTAATTGGAGAGTCGTGGGAAATTGAATTTCTATGTGTTCAGAGGTCTATGTAAATTGCTTTAACTTAATAGTTATTCTAAATTCACTGTTTTACAGGATTACGTAATGCCTCTGTTATCTATTCCATTAAAAAGCAGTCTCACTCACCTCTTCGATATAATGGAATACTGTTAACACATTATCATTCATTTTAATCACCGGCTTCGACCTATTATCATCTGTAAGTCTAAAGATTCAATGTTATTTCATATTTATCACTAATAAAGTTTAAGAAATATTTCCGCATAAAGTACACACTGGAATCTTGCGTAAATCGTCAGAAATCCTGGAGAAATTCATTTCCAAGAATCTGAAAAAAAATTTAGTTCTACTCCTCTGTCTAATGTTCAGAGATTACAAAAAAAGATTAACATACACTATCAGACTACCATAACAAAAATAAAGTTGCATTAAAAAATGAAAAACCGCTACAACTTTGAGTGCTGAATACATTTCCGCACAAAAAAAATTGCTCCTTGCATACTCCAATATGCTTTACATTCACCCGAACCGTCATTAAAATCAGGCTGCTCGATTTGGGAGCGTGTCTTTATAAAAGAAAATTCTGCTGCAGACTTGCGCCCTCTTCGCCCTGCTCGCGGTGTCGGCGTACGCCGCACCGGTGGACAACACCACGCCGGTCCCTATCGTCGCGTACACCGCGGACGGGCCCAATCCGGATGGCTCGTACGTCTTCAGCTACGAGACTGGGAATGGGATAAAGGCTGAGGAGCATGGCCAGTTGAAGAAGCTGAACGAGACGAGCGCTGTGATCGCCGTTCAAGGATCCTACAGTTACTCTGTCGCCGATGGATCCCCCATAGCATTGAGTTACATCGCTGACGAGAATGGCTTCCAGCCGAAGGGCGAGCACCTCCCCACACCGCATCCCATCCCCGCCGGGATCCTGAGGGCACTGGAGTACATCGCTGCGCACCCCGAGCTGGACAACGCCCACTGAGAAACAAACCGTGGCTGGGCATCAAGCAGTTGGGGATAGGACATAATTGACGCGACGGTGGGTCCTTTGAGTTCCTTGCACGCCATGCGACCCATCGCGACACAGTTTCTTTTTAAGGATATCATAGAGTATGCATGTTTCTGTATATTTACCGTCGCCAGTCGAATAATTTACAAAGATACTGAACCGTAACAGCTATGAAATAGTCACTTGGTAGTTGTGTTTATGATTACGACGCAGTGTAAGCTTGTACATACATTTGTAATATTGCCTGGTAACTTAAGGTTGGTATTGAACGTTGATTTCGGATGTGCAATAAATATGTACGTATTATAAGTTAAGCTTGTGTATCTTGTATCTTTCTGTTCCTCATTTTGCCATTACCCATCTTGTGAATCGCAGTAGAACTTCTCCTATACGAATTATACAGGGGAGTCACCTAAGACAAACCACGTGAATAATTTCTAGAGTTGTTCAGATAGGAAGAAATGTTTGCGATAAAAGTTGTTTGATTCCGAAGGGTCCGTTACGCGATGGGCAGAGCTTCTTAACAGGTGGAAGTTCTTGGAAGGTTTGAAGATCAACTTATTATTTTTTTAATGGATCGTGTATTTTTGAACATCAACGATTCAATATTGCGGAATTGAATATGCAATGGTACCTACATAAGATTCAGGGACATAAAATGATGGAAATGATTATTTTTAACAAATTTATGAAGCAGGTATAAACGTGACTTTTATACAGCATAAAGAAACATTCAGGAACTATTTGTTGCATATAAAAACTAAAATTTCACAAAAAGTGGACATACAATATTTGTGCACTAAGCCATCGACATGATCGTTCGAAGAAGGACATTTTTGGGGTAGTTGGCCACACACTCACTCTCCTAAAAGCGGTTATTCTATATTTTAGAAAAAAAATAATACAAGTAAAAATACCAAAAATAAAAAGTAATATCAGTGCACTAGCATAGATGTTACAACTGAAGTTTCTCCTGTTTCGTTACAACAGTTAATACCAGGAGTTCCCATTAACTTAATCTAGTATAACCTTAATGGAGTTCCGAAGTTCACAGTAGACCGAGTCACTCTCGTTCCTCCGATTCTGTCGCAGCAAATGGCATCCTCGCACATCCTAATTTAACACACGACATTGTCTCATTTCCTCTGTTTGACACCGCAGTCCTCTCAATTAGACCTTGTGGTCGAAAAACGACGAGAAAGAGGGGAGAAAAACGAAGAGAATATGAAGGAAACTGAGTACCCGAGTGAGATCTATGGCTACATTTTACGGACGTGTTCAGCGTACAAGAATTATGACGTCATTAACCATTGACCGACATCAGTTCGGACCTGTCACGCATTACACAGAGAGTGACAGTGAGGCATCGCACGTAAGCGAAGAAAAAAGTGAGTGTACAGAAAAGTCGTGTACGCCGCTCGCGACACGCGTTACTCACGAAAATCATAATTAATAGGGCACGCACGGTTTGCTCTGGCGCGTGAGACTCGAAGAGGGAATTGGGACAACGGATATTGTTAATATAATCCTACTAATTTGGCGATTATCGTGTTTTTAAGCTGTTTTTTTAAAGCTTATGATGTTGATAAACATTGTGTCAAGGAACAAGTCTCAGCAATAATTTATTTCTTTGTAATTAATTGGAAAGGAAATGCTACATTTTCGACAAACACGACTGCCCACTTAGTACCCTTAAGCATGTTATTAATTAGATAATCCCAAAAAATATTCATGCATTCATAAAATTTTTAACCTTCACCTCTCGGTGTCAAATCGACGCAGTGGTAAAAGATCGATAAAATGACAAGGTAAACAATTATTTTTCGATATTTTTTTATTCAAATTGATGAATTAACACAACTCAGATTTTTCACAACTTTCGCATTAAATAAAACGATGTGCAGCCTGTGTCAAATTGACACAAGGGACGGATGAGGGTTAATCTTGCCTTCCCCCAATGTCATATAAACTTGTCACGGTGCAATAAATTTTGACGCTCTCAAGATTCACTAAAACAGTTCTCCTCCGCTAGAAGGTTGCTCAAGTGACGTTGCAACCATAGTACCTAAGTCTTCCTACACATTCTTGTCATTACTAATTCAGTTCATTGCCAGCACATGTCAGCACTTTCTTCGCGAGATATTACTAGTGTCGATATTACGTGCACTTACCCTACATCTTTCCCCATTCCAAACTTCCCCGTTTAATAAGGGCAGTATCGAGCGAAAGATATCCTGAATCGACGAGCGAATAAGTTGGAGTGCAAGGGGTTAAAGACGGATCCTCCCTCCGCGAGCCCCGCGTTTCTCCCAGAAATCCCGCCGTGGAAGTTCGCGTGGTTGTAACCAGCAGGTATCTTTCCAGGGATCTCCAGCGAGAATGTTGAAGGGGGAATGACCGGGTAGACGAAATATCTAATCGTCGCCGGGATCATCCCGCATCCTTCGTGGCTGCGAGTCCCCCACCTCTAGAGGTCGCATCATTGCACAGGCGGGATAGTTGCAAAGGTCGCGCAACAACCGGGATGGCCAGATTGCGCAACCGCAACTAGACCAGGCCATCTAATTGCTCGTATCGAGCGACCGTTCGTTCGATCCTAGCAACAACACAGTCACGGAGAAAGTCTCCTCTTTTCCCCCTGCTCTCCGAGGCCTGGGCTCTTCTCTTCCTCGTCACGACGCCCCCAGATTCCATCGTGAGTTAGATTTTCGTCCGTGGCTGATCCTCTCCTCCCCTGCCACGAGCAGCACGGAACGATACGCGATAAATACACAGGACGTCGCTGGAACAACCCGGCCACCGCATTAATGCAAGTGTTTAACCCTGTGACCGAGGCGCTGGATTTTCGGCGTGATTCCGTGCAGCCGATAAATCCCGGGACGATGAACGGGAATCTAGGTGTTGAGGAAGTAATCGTAGCCGGAGTTGAAAACCCGGGATTGACGTTTGACGGCTGGGGAGACGTTGATCGATGCTTCGTCGCGCCGATTAACGCGACACAGAGTTAATCGCGAGAGTCGATTGTGAAATTAATGTAGTCGCGAGCTATAATGCGCCTTCGACCGTTGGGTAACCTTTGAGGGTTCGCTGTTTAATATGCGCCTTTATATCGCGGTTTAGTCGACGCGCGGAACTGAGGAGAGGATGATTGAAATATTGGTCGCTGAGGTTTTTCTATAAATAGCAGTGGAGGAAGAGAATTTTGAAAATTCTGTTCCTTGCAGTTGTGAAAGACGGTGTTGCCATTTGCGCAGGGTAAATCGAAGATCATGATGCAATATGGTGGAGTTGGGTAGAAGTTATTTGAAGTTAGTTTGCAAGAAATAGCTAATAAATGTCTGCAGTGTTTGAGTAACTATATAGGTAATATTTCAGTCTCGAATTTCCAGTAGTATTACTTAGTACAAAACGGCATATTTGTTGGAGATAACAGCAATTTTAAGTAATAATAATACTATCTACATTATTTTTCTCTTCAAATACTGACGAAAAAGTAATTCTACTGTTCTGCACATGTAGCGATATGAATGTAGAAGTAGGGAAGAAAACGGGGTGAATTCTGAGTTTAGGTACCATTTTCTACATTATACGCCACTTTCACCAGCATCCTGCGTGTAAATAAATAATCCATTTCTCCCATAACCATTCGCCAAGGATGCAACATCCTCGATGCAACCGATCCGAGAAATCACGCGGAGTATCATTCATAGCATTGACAATGTGAATGGTTGCAGGATGCGATAAGGTCTCCTTCAACCAGGCATTTTTAAATGTCAATGGTTAATTGAAGGCAGCGGTTGCACGAGGAGGCGGCAAAATTTCTCCAACGGTATCGAGCTATAAATCTCGAAGGTCTACGAGTTTGATGAGGCGTATAAAGCGAAGCTGATGGATTTTACGAGCTTCTCCGCGAAATGATCACGCTTCAACGAGAAGCTAAAGAAAAGGCCGGCACCGAGTAGGAAGACCTTTCCGTTTCTCGATATTTTTTCATTCTTTTGCGGTGAGTCGCGCGGGCATCTTTGAATTATCGTGTCGCAACGCGACGCTCGTCAATTGTGTTACGTAATCGAAAGGTGCGTAGAAAATTATTGTAATGTTATGCAACAAAGCAAATAATGCGAAGCTCCGGAGTCGCGAGTTGCGACGCCTCCGCGTCGCAGGACCGCGCGTGCGCGGGACGCGCCACGGACCACGGTGCCGCGACGCGCCGTGCCGGGACAACGCTCGCCGAGGTGAAATTTCAGGGTAATTTTATGCGAGCGCTGAATCTTCGGATTTATGCGCTTAAATGCGGAACACGTAGTAAAGCTGATAGCGCATACGTGTTCCTTTCGGATAAGAACGTATTAAGTAAAATACATTCCGTTGTACTCGCCTGCCAGCGACACGGAACGCTGTTCCAGAATGGAAGAAATAACATTCGCAGAGGGTAACCCGTTACTCACCGCCGCTCATAGCACCCTTTACCCGAACGTTAATTAACGTATTCGTTAAGGTGCCACCGCAACTGTTTGCATAATTGGAATAAATCCGTGCGATTTCCTTGTCTGAAGCGTTATTCGGAAAATTAACACGAGAATGTGTATTTACGATTTCAGAGGTGATTCTTTATGTTCCTCGAGGAATTGGATGTTGGTTTTCTTATGGAACGTTGGGCGCATCGTATATTAGCCTCGTTGTATTCAAAATTGTGTCTTTTTTTGGAATTTCAGGATTGAGAATTAAGTCGAGTTTAGGTTTCAATGGGGATAATGAACTATTTTAGATCTTGTAGCATTGTTGTTTTATTTGTGAGTGAAGTATTTGTAAATTACCCAAGTCACAGGTTAATCACTTTTATAACATACACTGTTTTTAGAAGTAGGGTTGTAGGGACCCTGTAGTAGCTACTAATTGTGTGTAGGACAAGCTTAATAATACTACTGTTTTACATTTCAAACTTTTTATAATTAATGGGAGTAGACCAGTGGGGTAAATCTGGGTGTGTCGGTCGGGCAGGACAGTTGGTCGAGCCGCTATATTTCAGATACTATATGTAAGAGCGCGTTAAAGTACGGAACAATAGCTTCTTTAGGAGCCAAACAGTTAAATGGATAGCGTCATTTCGCTTCCTTCTATGTTATCTGAATTTATGTAGAAAATAAATTCTGTCTAAAGTCGATGTTACATGGTTTAGTCATTATTTCATTGTTAGAGATTGACTAAGCGAGCAGTGAATACTAAAAATTCATTTTATTTTAGCACTCGGTATACCTTCGTACCATGTTTAAATATTAAATAGCATATACAGATGATAAGAATAGAGTTAATCGTGCCATAAGTAAAGCAATTGCATTTGGCATTTCAAAAGTTCTTCATCCTTTGCATTCTACAAAATTGTTTCAAATTACTCAGCTCTACTCATTACCTTGCTATTATAAGTACATTCATTTTAGTTCATATTTCCAACTTATTCAAACTAAACCCCCACACAGAATTTCCCTCAAATCACTATCTTACCAAAATATTAAGAAAATCCCGTAACTACTAAATATTCAACACCTTCCTTAATATGATGAAGAACGTAAACATGGTGCGTGCAAAAGCTAGCAAATTACCGACATCAACGTCGTTTACATTTGACAATTTTGAAGCAACCTCTAAAATCCATATACACATCCATCCATTTAACCAAAGCCAATCAGTGACACGATAATTCGTATCCATTTCCTAACCACATTGACATCGTCATCCTCGACAGAACATCCTCGATTAATAAAACCCTCGTATCGCTGAACTCGCCTGCCATTCGTCCACCCATCGCGAGTACCCTTTCACGACCCTTAATACGTAATTAACGTGCTCAGTAACCCGTAATTAACACAACCCGCGAGTACTCTGGCCGTCAGCGGCGATCAAGCGCGCCAACCTTCGCGACGTAACCGCGAACCGCCAGCCGCGATAGGAACGCTTGAAATTGCCCGATCGGAGCGAAATGTTGGATGGAGAATGCCTAGGCGAGATGATAGACGGTGAATAGGATCTAACGGATCCCCGCGAGCGCGCCAAGCCCGGAGGAATCGAAAGACGGTATAACGATGGTTGCGGCTCATTGCAAATAAATCGTGAGCTGGCAGAAGGAGTTATGGTAGAAGGCGACCTTGACATATAAGCATGTACCGCAAGCATTCTAAGAGAGCGCCTACCCGCAGGCTAGAAGACGTAACGCACACCAAATTCAATTTTACTTTCATCCACGGTGCAGCTGCCGCGACAAGTGTACTGTACACCATCTCGAGAACGTGATTCTCTGAAAAGTCCCGTTGCGAATCCTCGCCATCGATTTATGTTTACCTTCGCGCGCGTATGGCGAGGGAAAGCGGCGCGAAGTCATTATTATGATAATCCAGATTGAATAACGTGAAATAAGTAAACGTTCGCTGACGGTTGAAATGGCGGAAGGGATCGTGGCGTTCTTTTAAAATGAAGAAGAAAATTTGTATTATTTGACTAGACTGTGGATTAGGCTGATGAAAATGGGGAAGTTAATTTTGTTGATTTTTATTGTGAGAAGTTAATTGGTTTTCGGGGTTTTAAGCTTGTATGTGAAAATTCTTGAAGCAGTTGAATTTTTTTCTTGCGTATTTAAACTCTGCATTTTCTTTCATTCTATCGTTAAATAAAATATAAAGTTTCGTTGTTAAATTGAATTTCAGTTTGCATAATAGTAGAGCAGTATTAGGTATTCAGCTGAAAATTTGGAGAATTGAAAATTTGTTACTGAAAACATTATTTGTATGGAAAGTAGATCAGATAAATCTTTTGACTATATGTACATTAGAATTATGCAGTAAAAGGTCCATACTTTTAGTTCACATGGTTTACTTACGAAAAAATCTTATCTTAAAATAAATTCCTGCAAAAAGACTTGTGCAACGATAAATGCAATTTCTAATTTTAAAATATACCTAGGCATTACTGTGTCGTGTAAATTTCAGCGTCTTATCACTGTAAGTTTTTGTGCAGTGCGCACATATAGTGAGAAGAGAATGTGGTGACATGCAAAATCGCTTAAGACGGAATAATTGTCAAATAAATTTTTTTATCGCCGTGTCGGTAGGACTTACATTTTCACGTGGATCCACTTCAAAGACTACATCTTTATTGTATGTTCTTGTAGCGCCTTACAAACGCAATGTGCCGAAACTAACAAGGCACACAAAAGTTAATACAATTATTAAAATGAATTAAACAATTTTCTAATGAAACGTGAAAATCTGTTCCACGTTAAAATGTTATAAATTATGTCACATACGGAAACCATAATAAGTACATCCACAGAACATTTAGTCCTTCTCTAGCTTTAGTGAAATAATCGATGATTAATCAGACGTCAAAGTGAAACTAACCGGGCCTGCAACTTTTAAAAATCATTGACTTTCACCTCACTTTTCTAAATCCATATGATATAGTACACGGTAACAAACATTGTACAGTCACAATAAAAGGGAATTTGAAATATGACGTCTTTTCTTTTTGCAAATTGAAAGTTTTTCTCTCAAAGTCTTTTTCAAGATGTAATTCGAAATTTCAACAAATCAATGAATAAGGCGCTAAGAATTACATTTGTTTGCTTAGTGTGTACACTCCAGGAATTTTTAAAATTACTGGCACAAACAACGAGCAGAGTGAAAAATGGCGTCCAAGGGTTCAATTTTTGGAACTTGACGAGTAAAATTGCGGCACGCAGTGTGCCCGCGCTTTCGAAAGTTCGTAAAGGCAGAACGAGCAAGGAAATTTGAAATATCAGATGGCAAGGTAATGCATTTCCAACGGCCTTATAAGTACGATATGCGGCACGGTTGCAGCAATACAAGTTCTATACTTACAGAAAGGTTACACGCGGATGCTCTTACGAGTCCTGCGCATCTTGAGGAATGTGTACTTGAATGAAAGACCCACGAACGGATAGAGTCAGTGAGAAAGAGGAGGCGGGGGGGCAGAGAGAGATTTTATTATAGTAAATAGTGTGTGTGCTTGTAATAGAGAAAAAGGGGAGGGGAAAATAATGAGTAAGTAAATAAGAATGTGAATTAGAATATAAACAGACGTGGGAGTGAGTGGGAGGGAGGCGAGGAGGGAGCACAGAGGACGGTGGAAGGGATGAGAGTAAAATAGTGATTGAGTGAGTAGGAAGGTGAATCAGAATATGAGAGGGCAAGCGAAAGAATTTGAGAGAGGGAGGGACAGAGACAGAGACAATCGAAGCGTGTCTACTTAGTACGTATTGCTAGTCCATCGTGTAATTCCCTTTTATCGAGAAATTAAACGATTTCCGTTCAATGAACGTTGAAGTATAGGTGGAAGAAGTTACACTGGCCGTCCGACGTTGTATTCACTGCTGACATTTTAAACGGTCATCAATAACTTCGTTTATTCGTCGTCCGAGAAGATTTTCGAGCCGCGGGACAAAAGGCAGGAAATAAGTTTCGGAATATCTGATGACTCGTTTCGTAACCGAGTCGGTGCGGTTTCCCATTGCTTTGGGACTTATTAGGACCGTTTCACACGAAACGCTTCTGCGACTTACTATTGGTAAACCAAATTATCTTCTCCTACAATTTAGTTATGTGTGTATTAATTCTGATAAGCAATTTCGTATTTCATAAAATCCATTTTTTATTTAAACTGTCTTTTGCTAATTCTCTTTTTCATAATTTTATTCATGAACTTTTTAAATATTTCAGGATATTTTGCAATATCCTTCTAAAAAAAAGAATTTGTTTCTTTTCCATAATAGTTTCCACCACAAACAAAACGCCAATACATTTCAAAATAAAATTCTATTATATACAATTGCATATCCGTAAACCATTTCGTAAAACATTTCCAACATTACAAATAAAGACACATTTTCAAAAAGCACTGTATAAAAATATATATTTAACGCTTCCCAAAAATATCTTCATCAATTATATTCTATTAGCTTTACTACTCGGCTTCGCCCGAAATTTGGATTCTGATTTAATAAAAAAAAAAATTTTTTGTGAAAATAGTCACATTCATCTGAATTAGCTAGGCATAATCAGCTGGGATACATGTCGTGACCCCAGAGTTTACCGTTCGAAACTCTTTAAGCGACAGTCAAACACAAAAACACTTTCTCCTTTGTATATTAAGATATCGGGAATTGTACAAGTGAGAACGTGGCTTAAAGACGTACATACCGCGTGATGCGAAAATCTGAACAGCCACTGTCATAAACCCTACGTAACAGCGATAAACACCGAACAAAGTATAAGGTGCTTGGTAAAAGTTTCAAATAACACTTCTTATTATTTACAGTTACTCACAAAAATATCCGCTCACCCCATACGTAGGGGTGATAAATTCTCAACAAAATTTCAAAGTCAATTTTCTTAAATACCAAGCCTCGGATGAAAAAATTTTATTCCAGATTTTTTATTTGTTTTTGTTTAAAGAATCACCTCCTGTTGGTTTGTACCATCTGTTCGGCTGGACCCTGTATATCTCTACACATAATAATTCATTTTCTGTTTGTTTATTTGTTCGTAATAAAAATTTACACCACTAGGCGGATTTCGTTCAAATTTGGAAAATATGTTCTACACGTCCGAGCGGTGGTCACTGTATAGGTTTCATTGACCTCGCCCACTTTTACGCTCTGTTATTTAATGAGAAATGAATACTCGCGTGGCGTTTCGATACCAACGTGGCGAAGTACAGTAGACGTAAGTGAATGAATTGGTTTGGAAAATTAAGTCCTAAATATAATTTGTTGTCCTAAACTCCCAATGACAACAAATTGACCACGAAAAAAATACTATTGCCTTTCTCGCTAACTTTAATAACGCTATCAACTACTTTGCCGTCTATAATACTGTCTCGTTTCTTTTAACAGTTTCATTAACCCAGGTAACACCGTGTATTTCAGCTAGTCCGATCCAAACTCATTTCTGTCATCTCGTCCATCGCGGGGGTCCGTGCAGGACGATAGAAAATAATTAACCGAGTGTCCGTTGTAACGAGCTGTAAAGTGACGCAACTATATTTGATCACTATACGTGTTACCTGTCCCGTCCAGAGACAAGATAATGCTCCAACTGTTGCATCAGTGGAGCAGTGTATGTTTACGTGCATGTGCGTGTAACCTTTCGATGTACTCTACACTCTTAAATTTTAATCCCGCGTTTAGTGAATATTCGCGTAGTTTCGACACACCGCGTAGGGCATAAGGGGAATGGCGAAGGCATGCTGGATTCCGATGAATAATTGAATATGGCAATAAATAAGGAGACAGACGGAAACTGTACGGGCGAGTGTCTCAGAGATCGTTTAGGCATCTTATTTCATTTTAGGCACCGTCGTCTAATTACGATTTCTCTATGCACATGCCACACCGAGCCGAAACGGACAGACATTAGAAGTCTGCGAATTTCTGCTGGAAATGTCAGTGACATTTCGTAGAGACGTTGCAGACGCGAGTATTGCTAAAATAAACAAATTTCTATGCTACCACGATGCGCGAATCGGTGCAAAAACTTATCTCTATTTCTGTTACACGTTTTACTCCACTCGTGCCTTCATCCTAAAATCCCCACTAATCGTTAAAAGTCACACGATCGACGTTGCGACGGTGGAAGTTTGTCATTCAAAGAGTAGGAATAAAAATTTGGTCGATCCAAAACAGTAAAATGCTGTTTTATTTAATTTTCGAGATAGCATTTTAGAAAATAAAGCATCAATAGCAGAAAGTGCAGTGTCGAAGAAAATTAAAGCTACGATACATTCGAATTTTATTTGTAGCTAGTTTAAATCGCAAATTGCCGATTCCATGTCACGTATTCACATAATTCAATTGAAGAATGACAAAATTATGGCAGGGGAACGATAAGGGAATACTTGTTACGTGTGTACACCAGAAAGGGGGATTATTTCTCGAAGCTTCTCGATGACGCAGTCATTTCGAAATGAATTCGGCAAAAGGAACGAGTGAAAGCCTTCGTCGTGGTGGAATAACGAGAGACTACCGAGGATGTTTAATCACCAATTAAAAAAAAATCCCTGTCGCTTCGTTAGGGGGGCCAAAATTCACGAGGATTCCTTTGCATCGTTGAGCTTCGTGTCGTTCGACCGCCGGCCGATGCTTGCGTGGGCTGACATCCAGCGGGGTATAATTCACAAACCGCGAATTCGCCTCCTCAAAAGTGCGGGTATTAATTTCAAAGAACGTGTTACTTTACGTCAGAATCGTGGAGCTGATATAAACAATACAAGAGGTTGTACTCCAATGATTCTTGAACTTTCTCACTGCAGGATCTTAGCAATATGAGGTACCCACAATGTCTTTTTTATTCGCTATGTGCAATTTATGTCATTCGATGTTATAGTCTGTACTTATTTAAAATAATTGTTTTCGACACAGTGGGTATTTGAAAATGTTTATCTTTTAGCACGTGCATTTATATAATGTTTAAAGTACCTTCGTTAAAATATGAGTTAATGTCAATCATTTTGGATCAATATTTTTCAAATGTTTGAGTAGCTTTCTCGCGGATACAGAGCGATACATTCCGCTCAAACTTAGCAGGATATTAAATTGATCTTTATTTATTGAACTTCATTCAAAAAAAATTTCAAAATATAACACGTGTAGTAGTACCTACCAAAACCTAATAAAATATGTTTAAATCCAACAACCGCTTCAAGAAATAAAAAGAATATTTACAAGCATATAGGTATATCCAAAGTTTAACTTCAGAAGAATACATTTGAACTAGAAAAATAATAGCAGTACTTATCAATAAAATCCGTCTCTAAACATGCATAAGAATACAGACAGTGCAAAATTTAGCAATAACCATCTCCATACCTCCACCCTCTATTGACTTATTTGTAACCTTAGTGTAAACTATAATGGTTTTCACAATTGCAGACGTGTAATAGTACGTATTTACAATTTCAGTTTTTCCAGGATATTTCCTATTTTTATTCCTATTCGTTGCTTTCGTTACGTTGTAAAAAGTAACTTACAGGCCATTTAACGGCGAAGGATCTTCAGGATTCACCGAAGAATAGAAAATCGACTGAACAAGTGGGTCGAGTCAGCGGCACGTTTGTTAAGAAGCCGGTCCCAAGAGGGAAATTCGCGAGGAATTTGCGAACCACTGGTTCAAAGGATCAAAATGTGTTGTGTTACGTTCCACGGTACTTTCTCGCCGCGTATATGGTCGGGAAGTAACGTGGGCATTTTAACGTGCCGGGAAATGTGGAACATTAATTCGGCTGTAAAAACGAATATATCAGGGAGAACAGACGAGTCCGCCAAAGTTCCGCGGCCTCGTAAATTCTCTCGCGTTCTTAAAACACTCGAAATTGTTTCCGACACAACAGCGATATTAAATGATCTTAGGGGATGGATATCTGGAAGATATATTTGAGATCCAATAAAATTTGAAACAAGTTTTAGCGACATCTACTTGGAGTAAGGAATGCAATTTTCAGTATTTTTTTAACAATAAAAATTTGCAGAATTTTTTAAAGAAATTTTGTTAAAAATTTAGCTGTTTTCTTTCTGAAAAATTAATTTTTTACAAGATAGACACATGTCCGTGGTACTTCAAACATATCTTAACATACAGGCAAAACGCCAGACAGTTTAAACTTATTGCTTTTGTTAAATAAATTCAGAAAACGGTGTTGAAAAACGGACAGTTACACTAGACTACCCACTTAATATTTTTTTAAACAGTCTGCATTATTTATGGGGGTGTTCTAAGATAGGTGTCAATTGAAATACGACAGGTATTTTTCGCGTAATACTTAACTGAATACAAATCATTTCTTTATATTTTATTTTTTAAGGTGTATGAAGTACTACCCCGTTTCTATTATTATTTCGCAACCCGCACGAAATACAAAAGTAACGTTACATTTAAAAATTTTTTAACATGTGCAGATTATTTATAATCGCCCTTATCACTATAACATCAATCACTATTCTCTATTCAATAATTAATTATTTTTCATTATATTAATCAATACCTTAAGAAAACAATAATAAATCAATAAATAAATCCAAGAACTCCTGCTGCAAAGTTTAAGCTTTTAAAAAGAAGATGAAATAACTATAGTTAACAGATTCGCAGGAGATTCACAACAGCATTCTGAAAGGATTACGTTCGAAGCGTTAATTCACCGTGCGCAGTAGCTGCCAGCATTCTACTAGGAATTTATTTGCCACCGTTGAACGTCTTGTCACGGGCGGAACCGCTTGTTAGAAAGTTTACACAGGTCCCCGGGACTTGGCCGCAAAAAGTTTCAATTAAACTGTTCCAATGGAACGACAAGACAACGGCGCGGATGTAGAAGCTGCGCTGTTCAACCCTTCGATCCCCGCCAACCCCTTTCCAGCACGATCCGTTGCACGCTCAATAGATGGGCGACACTCTGAAAAGATGTTGCCTACATGCATAGTTAGCCGCTTTCACGAGTGATATTTATTTACACACCTTTTGTGTGCACTGGTAATATTACGTAATCTAGCTAATTAAAAGCCCAAACATAACGCGCGAACTTTCCCCTATATTTGCCACAGACCGCTATCCGACATCTGCTGGACCGTTCGCTATTTGTTCTGCACCTTAACGTGTCAATTAGGGGGTCGTGGGCGCACGTTTGGATTAAAGGATTTGCTTTTTCTAGAATTCCTTGTTTCGCTCTTTTCCTACGTATTTTATATGCGAAGGACGCCGCCTCTTTAGACAGTCGCGTTAATTACGTGCTTCATGGAAATGTTGCATAGAAATTCTGCGATCTGTGGGACGAAGGGTGTGCACGTGTTTGGTAATTCAGACATTTCGTGAATAAGATAGGTTCGAAATAAGTATGAATAAGGTGGAGTAAATGTAGGAATGAAATGTGAGGAATGGGTGCATGTGGCATGGATAATTGTAATTGTTAAATGAATCCATTATGTAAAAGAAGAAAGGGATTTTAATACAAATACATATTTCCGGTCACTGTCAATTCTCAGCTTTTCTTATTTCATTATTTGCTAATCCTTAATCCATTAATTTTCGCCATCACATGGATTTGCAATAAACCACTACTAAAAGCTACGACTTTTAGAAATTTTCTCACGTTTTATAGTAACTTAAATTATACACTGTAGTTGTTAAAAATTACTTTTTTTCAGTATAAGAGAACGAACATTAGACGAAATATAAAACAAGAAAAATTGAATTTTCTCCTTTCAATGGAATAAATACACGTTTAGAAGATGTAGGTATGAATTGAAACAGAAGCCCAGCTTTGAGAAAATCTTTCGCAGATATCGATGACGTGCCATCGCGAATCACGCGCGGTCGCGACTGTTGTTTCTAACAAGGAACTTGACATTCCTATGGAAACGAGAATTTATTATCGCCCCACGTATCCCTCGGATTTTCCATAAAAGAAGCGGAGTAACGTCTTCTCAGAGTATAATTCATCGCTGTTCGGACGATTCACCCTGATGATTTATTAGTTGCTTCGTTTACAATCAACTCCTCCAGTAATTGTATATGGAGAATGAAAGCTCTTCTCCTATTTAGAGGCATGATTTATCGAGATCGAGCAAGATTGCGCGTTAGTTTATAAAGCACACTTACTCCTCGCCAAGCTCGCATGTTTTCACAGTTTCATATTTCCATATAATCAATTCAAGAAATTAATCATAAGCTAATCGCAAGCAACAGCATACAAATATTTAATATGTAGTCCCGCTAGATTTTACATTCTATCAGTTAAGCAGAATTACTAAATGCCACGTCGATTATGATACCCACCGCAACGATTCAATCGAAGCAAGATTCTCTTGAAGCAGCAAAAGCAGTCGCCGCTCCAACGAAAAGAAAAATCATAACTAATATACGATCGATTAATGGCTGCTGATAACCATTAGTTAACATTCCGACCGAGGACTTTGATTGCTAATTAAGGAGATGACCGTCTATACTTGATCCAAGGTAACGACGATGCGTCCATCGTGTCTAAAATAGAATAGAAAGATGCGCGGAAAGTGTTGCAAAGCACCTTCACGTGAAACAGGAATGAGGAAAATTATCAAGCACAAATTAATATGTAAACGTATGACGGACAGTGGAAATGTAATTGCAGGAAAATGGCGTGTTTGAATGTGAGGAACATTGTCTGAATAATGCTAAAACAGCACGAGCCATCGTGCGTTACATAATTCCTCTAAACGACGCAGAATTCTAACGTGGCTATCGCGTACATATTATATAGTAGATTATAGACAGTGTAAGCTTCTGACATTCGAGAGGGAAATTAGCAACAAAGTAAACGCCTGGAACTTTGACGGGGCATTGTATGTATCATAATTGAGCGTTGCTAATGAAAGGTTGTCTCCCTATACGTGATTCAGACTGCTGCGCGAAACACGCCATGACTACCGACTATTCATGATATTTAAGTTCCTACGATGCTATCGGTCTATCGTTGCCGCGATATCTTTGTAATCGAATCCGGGTACAAGAAAAATTTCGAGACGATCGTTAATTCGCGACGAACTCTATGGTCGGCTGGTCGTTAATAACAAACTACGAGACGGACGATTGAAATCCTTATTAATGAACACAAATACTATGAATAATGCAAGATAAAAGTTCGTAAAGTCACCCTGTAATTACGCGATTGCGTTTGTAGCAGATTTTCGTCAGTTAATACTTGATTCGTCTATTAACCTTTTCAACGTATCAATTTATATGCAATAAAAGTTATTAATTAAAAAATACGGTTACTCTTAAATTCTGAATTGCTTGAGCTTAAAAGAATTGCACATTTGTTTTTCGGATATTCGAGAACAAAATCTTTTTTTGCTTTTTCCATCTCTGGGTTTATATTTGAATCTCCGGGTTGAAACGTGTAGCACTCCGAGATTTATATGGTGATAAGGTGGCAACCCTGATTACAATGCTTCTAACGCGCACACACGTTTCTTTAAATTAATGTGAAATGTAGTATAAATTACGCTGATTACTAAATGTAATTTTAACACGGATTTCAGTTGCACAATTTTACCCTTAAACAGTCTATAATAATCCACTGTGCAGTATGGAATTCGTCCCAGCAAGAATGAACGAAACCGTCAAGAAACTTTAAATTCTCTTGTTTCGCAATCTGCATCAACAGTCTCGCCTGGATCAAAAGATCCGAAAATTCTTCAATCACAATACTCGTGCATATAAAACATTATTATTTTACTAACAAAATGTTATAAAATAAAAGATACTGAAACAATTTCCATTAACATTTTACTTAAAACTCCCCTCCCCTCTGAAGAATATAAAAAAAAACTGACGAAGTGCAAAAGTCTCTTCACCAATAACTTTCCAACCCGCCGTAGCTTGCCACGCGAACCTACCAACCTGCACTTGTCCGCGCAGCAATCGAAAGAAAGATGATACGAATCCCTAAGCGGACCCCGACTCAACGATCCAGCAAACAATTACTCCTCCGAGCCGCGGACCAGTAATCTGTCCGATCGTTAAACATCCGTCAACGCCACCCGAGGGGCAGAAGCTCCCCCCGGTGTTCGAGATGGCGAGATCGCTCCTCCGAGCAGGCAAAGGGCCACGACGCGGCACTGCGCCGTTAAAGAAATTATGACAATTGAGTAAGCATCCTTTAACGGGGACCCGATGACATTTAGCGCAATGTGACATGCTGATCCCCGGGAAGGTAGTCTCTCTCCGGGTGATGTACAGCGTGCTGTTGTCCCCGTACGTTTCCCCACACATGCATCAGCATGCATCGCGCGCGTTAAATGAGGATCCGTGTAACCCCCCTAGTGGCCCCCTCGTTGCCCCCCGTGTGCCCCCTCGTTCTCGCCGCGTCTCCCTCTGTCCTACCGTCGTCGTGGTACCCCTCTCTGTCACCCGCGCAAGTACCTCTGTGTCCCCATGTGCGTCCTCTTAGGTGCACACGGTGGCTATCGTTACTTAGGCAAACGGTCGTATTGGTGATGCCTCCAGGGGTATATATACGACGAGCGCTGCGGGGCTTGATAAACACTTGCCCATCAGCGATTACTGCTGCAGCATGTACACGTCACTGGTAAGCGTAATTAAGAGGAGAAGGAAGACAAATTAAAGGAGGCGACCCGAACGGTGAACGCGCGGGACCGGAAGTCCGGGGACATATTCGGCGGGGCCGATCTTCAGTGAACTCTAGACCGGGAGGATCGTCGAGTGTCGCGACCGCGATCTACGTTTCTGTGCGCGACCCATGCCCCGGGAATCCTGTGACACGTTTACCTGTGCCATTCTTCTTTGGTCGCCGGTCGCGCCGTGTTTCGAGGACGTGTCGCGGTAGGGGCGTCTTTCGGACGCCGCGTCGCATGCAGCGTGACGGGGGAGAGGTGAGTAGGGTGAATCTAGAGGGACCGATGTTCCCGCGGTTCTTCGAGGAGGCTGTGGATTTATCGTAAATTGAGGCACGGTGTGTACCGCCAACATCTGTCAGGTGCACGGGGTTACCTAAATTGTTTCGCCAAGTCCCGCTACTCTAATCGTATCGTACTCCGGCAAATTCTCAATGCTCGATGGATTTACACGACGAACGCGTCTCTCCTGTCCAATTCCCCGTTTTATTGGTCCCGCTGTGTTTGGAATTTATCGCGTTTTTAGTACCCAGCGAGGGAGGGATCGCGATTGGCAGGGCTCGTTCGTTGGTACTCGTTAATATTCGAGCCGTCTGCAATTTCACCGCTCCCACGCGGAATTGTTTACAGAGATGGGAAGTCACGTTAATTGGGGGCCGTTCTGACGATCGCCGGATTAAACGATCGGCAAACTTTTGTACCATTTTCCGCTTGGATGAACAGGCGTGTCTGACCCAATAACTGTCGTGTTACCCGCTCGTCGCGGCTGACTCGACACGGTCTCGCTACTGCCGCGGGACCGGGGCGATTTTCGGCCGTGGAGGTGTTCGCGCTGCTTGCGCGGAGATTAAGCAACGGGCAGGAATCCTGCGATCGATTTCACCAATTGATATGTACGCGGAACGATGCAGCCCGTTTAAATCGCCCCCCACAGACGCGCATTACGCGCGGATCGATCTTCCGCGACGTAATTTATAGGCGTTTAAGCGGAATAACGTAAACAACGGACGTGGAAGCGTACGCGGTCGGAGAACGGCTGAGGTTGATTTATCTACCTTGACATCTTTACACAAGCAATTGTACGCTACGTTTGTTCTGTTGCGGCGCGGATATAATGGCCAGTGTTGGGCTTAACGCGTTACTATCGATTGGACATTTGAGTGACACTTGGTGTGTGAGAAACCGATTCGTATTAAACATCTGGCACTTCTTCGTTGCGACTCAATTATTCAGATTTGAAACCAGGGCAGGGGAATTATTAGGTCCGTGCAAAAGTTCATTCGCTTTATTCAACCAAAGTCTTTATCGAAAGAAATAATACATTACATGCTTTTTTAATGAAACTATTTTCCTTGACTGTCATAATCCATAAGATCATAATCTCTTGTCGCTTTTCCGGTAAAAGTGCAAGTAGGTGTAGTAAAAAGATACATTTTCTTACACCTAATATCACCTAACAGTGAGCGAACGAAGATTTGCACCAATAATGAAGCTTTAAATGGTCGATTCAGGTATGAATATTAAGTGTTACTGTGCATTCAGATTTAATTACTGAATTGTCCATAGTTATTTGAAATAGTTCAGAACTGCCAGTCTCTTAAATATACTTATATTACGGTAAATTAATAGTACCTACAATGTCATCAGTCAATTTCCCAATACCTCGAAGAGTTGTCCATTATCTACCACTGAATTAACAACAGTAGAGTCACCTGCTTCAAAGCGATATCCGTAAAGCGCATTCACCCTACTCGCCACCTAAACCTTGAAAGCTGTACTAGCAATCGGTGGACTCGAACCACCATCCGTCGCGTCAGAAGTAACCATTCAACCTCGAAACGTTCCAACATATCCACCTCCATGTTCCTCCTCCTCACCCAAAAACCAAAACACGCGCTGTACCCCTGAGGAGGCGCCTAACTGCTCTGGTATCCGCAGGTAGCCGTGATCGCGCTGGCAGGCTGCGTGGCAGCCGCCCCCGCGGAGGAGGTGGTGCCGATCGTGAGCCAAAGTCAAGAGGGCCCGAACCCCGACGGCTCGTACAAATGGAACTACGAGGCCGGGAACGGGATCAAGGCGCAGGAGGAGGGCCGCGTGGAGAACGCTGGCCAGGAGAGCGAGGCGATGAACGCGCAGGGTAGCTTCAGCTACCCCAGCGACGACGGCCAGCAGATCTCGTTGACGTACGTCGCGAACGAGAACGGCTTCCAACCCCAGGGCGCTCACCTGCCCACCACGCCCGAAATACCGCCCCTCATCCAGAAGGCGCTCGAGTGGATAGCAGCGAATCCGTCCAAGGAGGACCAGAACCAGGTGTAAATGGACAGGATTGCCCGTCGCCAGTGATCTCACCTCGAGCCCCTTCAACCCTTTTCTGTCACGAGCTACGATGAGCTGCCCTGTCGTCGCCTCTCACCGGCCAGCTCTAACGAAACGCGTACTCACTCTGGTTCAATATGTTGTAAATATTTATTGTATACTTACGGAATTATATATGTACACATACATTTTATATATATATATACATAATTTTTATCTATGTATCGTCTTATACGTGTATTATGTGTTTACGTATTGTCGCGCATGCAGACGCGAGCACGTACCACGAGTACCACGTTGCTGGTAATTGTTACTGAGGTACGTGCCACGGTGCATTCGGAATAAATGTTGCAATTCAAGAGAGAGATTGATTTCATTTTTATACCTGATCGTTGGAAGACTGTGGTTGGGAGACGTATGCGGGTGGCTGAGGATTTGCAGGGCCCTTGAGTTTCGCAAGCCACTGTGTGGTTTATAAAATAACGTAAATGTCATGCATTATCTTCTGGCTGCCTTAAATTTTTAACTGTTTGCTGGAGGAATTAGTTGGGGTGAATTGAAAGGATAAAAACGTCCAGTGTGATTTATGGGAAATTATTTAACAAATGAACGTAGAATTTGATTACAGAACTGTAAGGGTGTGCGGGTACCCGAAATTATGGGACCCGATTTGCGATTCGGGAGCCAATTATATTGCTTAAAATTTGGGACCCGATTTGCGAGTCGGGAGCCAATTTTCTTGCTTAAAAATTCTTACGTCTGATCACATTGGAAGATCACGACTTAAAATTTTTCGGGGCTCGGGTACCTGATCTAAATATTACATTTTGATATTAGATTTAATAGTAAGGTTTGCAGAAAAGGTTGAGAAATAAATTGGAATATCTTTTTTGTATCATTTCTTTTAGATACTACATGTCGTGGATTCTATTAAAATTGTATTATAGTATAGTGTACGTAAAATTAGATGGGTGTTAGTCATCATTTTGCAGCTTTTGAATTTGTTTAAAGACTATAGAATGTCAAAAGTTGCGATTTGCTGTCGCGAAAACAGGCAAAAGTACGTTCCGTATTATTTAAAAAAATGCGTAACCAGGAGAATGATGATTTAAATCCTCCCTAATTTCACGTGAGCTACATTATATTTTAATTTTCTCAAAATTTCTGACATCGACTGCAAAAAGTGATCGATTTAGATCTGAATGTCCCTTTTACAATCTTATTCATCGTTAGTAGCTATAACTTTCCAAAACCAATCTTAAACGACGAGTATCTTAACATACTTTCTCTCGAGAAAATTATTTCACAATAAAGAATTGAGCAGAGAGAACTACTTCCACATTTAGTTGGATAGTACCAAAATACAGAAATGGCCAAATAGATTTAATACGCAGAGGTTTAGAAGCCCTGCCTATTTTTTCTACTTAAACATCATTGATCGTCCTCCGCAGGAAAATAAGTCACCCTGATGCAACCCTGTTTCTCCCTTGCGAAAGCAAACTTGTCGAACTGTCAACGCTAACTTTGCCCGTAAGTTTATATCAGGGCGATATTTAGTCTTCGGCCCCGAATTTGCCTAGTCC
This sequence comes from Andrena marginata, assembly GCA_963932335.1. Classification (NCBI taxonomy): domain Eukaryota; kingdom Metazoa; phylum Arthropoda; class Insecta; order Hymenoptera; family Andrenidae; genus Andrena; species Andrena marginata. The sequence continues at coordinate 33,983,115 of OZ010662.1, forward strand.
GAGTTTAAACTATTGCCCGGCTCAAATATAAACACAGATTGGATTAAATTCAGTTTACAGTCGCGTTAGGAAAGGGTAAGTCAGGATGGGTCAAGCGCGGCGCGGTCTGCAACAGAGTTGTGCACTGTAAATGGACGCAAATTTCAGCTTACTTTCGCTCTGTTGACAGTTCCTTATCCTTATTTACAGTCCTCCCACTAAATTATTCATTACTGTTGATTCCTTCGAAATAAGTCTATAATCCCTGGGAAGCAGATACCTTTGTGCATTGGCGTCCCGAGGGCGTGTAATTTCTCGAGACAACTTCATCTGCTCCCAGTTCTATATAGTTCCTGCTGATTTACGGTAGAAAGTTCTAGCACCAGGTAGTACAGCGTTTTAAGCACGCGCTCCTTGTAGATCTAGCCCGCCATCGTTAATCAATCAGGATGCTGTGGTCGCGTGGCCACGACCTGATGTAATTTATTCAAAGACGAACGTCATACGGACACCGCGAACTCGCTTCAATTTTGGTGGCATCGCCTTCTGTCGTTGAAGGGAGAAAACAATTGATCTTCTGTGATAAGATTCTGAACTCTAACCAGAGGAATCTTTGTCTCTACGTACATACAATGTTCTGGAGAATGTTCTCTTAGTAAACTGAGTAAAAAATGTTTAATTAACGTAGATAAAATAGTAATTTTATCAGGAAAGGAAATCTCTTTCGAATTTGGCAACTAGGTATAGAGACGTAATTGTTTTTTTAGCAACATGAATAATATTATGATACATGTATGTATATGGGATGTATCGTAATAGTCAATTTTATATAAAAAAAATGGGTAAAAAATATTGAAAGAAATCCTTTCATACAGAACTTTGTTCTTGAAAAAAAAAACAATTTCAGATACAATACCTACAAGTATTGCATATTTGTGTAGGTACTGAAGAATTGGTGCCAGCTTAAGGGGATTTAGTAGTCACTAACGTTTAATACATATTGCCTGATCAGCACCGACTCACGGCAAGTTCTCGATGGGATGTCCCATGTCAAATTGACAAGCCGATTCTCTTCCTCAAAGGAGAATGAACCCGAAATCGATCGTATCTCGAAGAACTTTCATTGAACTTTCACAAGCGACAGCGTCATACATTGCTATTTCAGTTCTCACAGTGTTCTCTATTTACAGTGACATAATGTTTGGTACTTTAACTTGTGTCGCGAACGCGAGCCTTCGGTGAAATTTTCATCTTCTACTACCAGCTTTCCAAAGACTTCTTCATAACACATGTCAATAGTCATTAGATGCTCATTTTTTATAACGTCAGCATGCAGTATTATTTAAGTGCGGCAGCTAAAGACTTCTAGTGTAGTTAAAGTGACTTTTCTCAACTGCACCATAATTTTCCTATTAAATACATTTAATTTCGAAGAAATACAAAGCATCCAATTTCCCGAAACTTCCTTTGTGCAATCCCATTCAATTTGTGGCTTCTACCTACACATGTACCAATCCTTTATTCGCATCCATTTTTTTTTTGCTTTTGTATCACTTTCTCTTCATGCTTCATTCATTTCTATCAATCCAAGCGATCTTCTGATACGCTGTATTTTTGCAACGTCATACAAATACAGGAATAAGAATGAGACTTATCTCGCCCGTTTCTTTCATTGAGTATTGTCACTCCTGTGAAGGAGAATGAAGTTTCATTCAAGCACAACCCACGCTTCAACGTAAATATGTCACTCTGAATCTGTATCATAAAGCGTAACTTTCTCCTTTCGCTTCACTTCCCATCCATCCCGACGATCTGTTCCATTCTGTTTTACGTTGTAGGTACTATAACTCTTTCACCCTTATCCCTTGGGTTTACGTACAGAGCCGATGTGAGTTGCGTATAACGTGTGGACTATTTCATACTTGAAATTTTTCTGTATATGGAATTCAACATTCGGGAATTTCGAAGCCATCGACCAATTTTTCCTTTTTGCTTGCGTACTACTGTTTTTAGGCTGTTGAAATTGGATCTTTTAATGTGTAGTCCTTCCACCCCCAACTCCATATTCGGAAAAAATTTGCGCCGCTCCGCCAAACCCTTTTGCGTTATTGTACACCTCTGTATCTATCTCTGTATCACCCATGTATGCCTCTCATCCATCACTCTCGTTTTGCATCTGTCTGCCAGTACTGTGCAGAATAATAAATTCGAGCCGTCAACTGATAGCTTGTAGGATGAAATAGCAATAGCAACGTAGGCGTGATTTATTAATCACATGCAATAAGTTTAAGACTTAATGTGAATCGTTGAATTCCGATCGTTATATTACTTTCTATGATGCTTATATTATCTAAAACATTTATATTTTGTTATGTTAATAGCTTAAATATATGACAATAACAGCATTTTCTTCAACGTCTTTGTTTTCTCTTTCGCTAGTAAGGAAGTCGTCGTTTTCACTCATCTAACATCCGCTTAAAATGTTTGATCGTTTTATCCAAATTAACGAATAAAATATTAAGTCCTGTTGTTTGTATCGCATAAATAACAGTTCGATTTGTATGCTAAGTTTGTTTATGCATCATTTCACAAGATTTATTCGTTATTTGAAGCAAATCCAGTTCTCTCGCGAGGAAACGCGCGAGAAGCTTCGCGAGCTGGTAGTGAAATCGCGGTACTGCTACGTACGAGGACGGACCTTAGAGCATATAGACATGGAGGTCTCAATGAGAGCACGAAACTGTCGCCAACATCGTGCGAGAGAAAAAGAGATACTTTCTCGATGGTGCGAGCGAGAGAGGTAGAGCCGAGAATCACAATCGCTCGGAATGCGCATGCGCCGGTGTACACCTCTCACTCGTACCAGCTCGCACATGTTTTTCTCTCTCGCATGATGTTAATCGCCAACTGGCCTTAGAGCAGCGCTGCACAAGGAGCTGTTTTCGGCGCCTAGCGGCGAGCAACCCACCTGCCCGATTGCTAAGGTTAGAATCGGTGAGGAGAACTGCAGTAAGATATGTACATTTGGTATGACTTGAACCTAGCCATATATATTTATGCGACGAGCCTACGAGCTACGCACATACACTACTGCAGTTCTCCTCACCGATTCTAACCTTAGCAACGGGACAGGTGGGTTGCTCGCCACTAGGCGCTGAAAACAGCTCCTTGTGCAGCGCTGCCTTAGAGCATATAGACATGGAGGTCTCATTGAGAGCTAGAAACTGTCGCTAACATCACGCGAGAGAGAAAGACATGTGCGAGCGAGATAAGTATATAGTCCTAATCGACCGTAATGCGCAAGCGCCGATATCGTGCGGGAGAGAAAGACGGGCGATTGAGAATCTATACTTCTCTCTCTCACACCACTTTACACGTCTTTCTCTCTCGCACGATATCGGCGCATGCGCGTTACGGTCGAATAGGGCTATATACTTCTCTCTCACTCTCTCGCACCAGTTCGCACATGTCTTTCTCTTTCGCGTGATGTTAGCGACAGTTTCGAGGACAGGAAACATAAGGCAATGAGATCTCCAATAGTATATGCTCTAAGCAACTGGCTCGACAGGAGACATAAGGCAATGAGACCTCCAGTAGTATATGCTCTTAAGGGGTCTTTCCACTGTGACGTCCTGATAAAGTACCCCAGTTTGGAACTTTTTTTTGTCACAAAAAGAATGTGTTTACTAAAGTGACGTTTCGCTTATCTATTAATACGTGTTTTGAGAATACAAAATTATTTTTTTCACATTTTTATAATGTTTGCTTGCGCCGAAATAGATGGGTGTAGTATGCGTTGTAAAAAAAGACACATCAACTGCGGACGCGATTTTCGAAAGACCGTGTGTCTGAAACAAAACAACCAAAAAGATTTGTAATCAGTATGACTGTCGCTATGGCAGGCACTAAGATTAATTACATTAATGAAGAATTAACAAAATGGCGGACGTCCAGAATTGAATTATAGAAATTAGCTAAATTTTTTAATCGTTCTACGGCGCAAAAGATGAGAAAAAAACAACGAAAATATATGAGTCATACTGATTACCAATGTTTTGGTTTTTTTGTTTCAGACACACAGTTTTTCGAAAATCGCGTCCGCAGTTGAGGTGTCTTTTTTTACAACGCATACTACAGCCACCTATTTTGGCGCAAGCAAACATTACAAAAATGTGAAAAAAATAATTTTGTATTCTCAAAACACGTATTAATTGATACGCAAAACGTCACTTTATTAAACACATTCTTTTTGTGACAAAAAAAGTTCCAAATAGCGGTACTTTATCAGGACGTCGCAGTGAAAAGACCCCTTAAGGGACGGACCCACGTGATCTGTAACTAACTTCACTTATAACGTCTACCGTAGCTCGCCACGCCGGTATCGAAACGCCACGCGAGTATTCATTTCTCATTAAATAACAGAGCGTAAAAGTGAGCGAGGTCAACGAAACCTATGCAGTGACCTCCGCTCGGACGTGTAAAACATATGTGCCAAATTTGAACGAAATCCGCGCAGCGGTATAAATTTGTATTACGAACGAACAAACAGACAGAAAATGAATTCTATATATATAAATAACTGGATTGACATGTTGATATTCGCCAGAAAAGCACACGATATTAAATTGTTATGAGGTGAAAAAGAACGCAACCACTCTTCAGCATGTAGATCCCTCATCCACTTTCCTACGATTGTCTTTTCTATCTTATTCTCCTTCGTAACTCCGAAGCGCAATAAAATCTGCCACGGAACGAGTGGAGATTTAGAGAACTCTTTGTGAGTTACGAGATCTCATCTGAGCCCAACTTTCCGTATTTATACTGCATGTATCTGCCCATTTCCTTTGCCACGCCACGCGCCAGTGTAAACAATTTAGCAGAATAATCCGTAAATATGCGCAACGATGTGGGCGTGCGAGCACTGTTTGCGCAGGCAGATAGTTTTCCGCGTTTAGCAAGGCACTTGTAAGTAATCTACACGAACGAGGACAACGCCGGCCGTCGACAGTGATGGCGCGGCTGTTGGAACGAGAAACTTTCCTACTCTGACACTTATGCAATATTTCTCTGCCTCCTTCGTCGCAACGGTTACCTTCGACCCGGACTTTCGTACTATCGCGTTGCACCTGTCGCACGCTATTTTGGCTGCATATAGATTGCCCGCGAAATCCGTGTCGTTTCTGTGGGGCTCGTTTCTAGGAAGGAGTTACAAACGGTGCTGGTTTCTCCTTTAAGATTTTTTATTTGTCTTCGTATAAGATTGTTTTTAGATTTTTTATTAGAAAATAAGGGTTTTTGATAATTATAGCAGGGACATGATTTAATAGTAGTGAAAGGTATATCTATGACTACTACCGTCTCGGGTAGTTTTCCTTCTTCGCTGCAAAACTGCTGCAAAACAAAATAAACTTTTTTAAAGAGCCTCTTTAATGATCTGTAGCGACATCTATAATGCATATTTTTGCCGAAACAAACATGTTTTTTCTACGCTTACTATGTTAATAAACATTATATCAAGTACCAAGTCTCAGCTACAATTTATTTCTTTTTAATTGAAAAAGAAATGCTTGATTTTCGAAAAAAAACGACTACCCTTAAGGCTCTACTTAACATCTAAACCTTAACCATTCACAACGAACAAACAAGCATAATAATATATTACATTACACCAGAATCTGGAGTATCACATAATTCAATTTATCTCTTCAAATTTTTATTTCCACAAAATGTCTTCCATACAGTAACCTTAACTCCAACAGAAAGCGTAATTTTACAGTATTCGCGTCGCGACATAAAACCCGATACGAAAGTTCGCGTTGCACGCATTCCCATTATTCACAGGACCCCGATACATGTTCGAACGATTTTGAGATCGACGCTCATATATCGCGAACAGAGGTGTGTGGAGTGAGCCCATGCAATCGTTTCGCGTGGGAAGGGCAACTCCACATCGAGTTTTCTCGCGAGATGGTATTCTGGCGAAAATGAAACGTCACGCGGAATCACAATCTATTCTTTCCCTCTTTATAGGGATGAGCGGCTATCCAGTCGAGGGCACGTTGGATGAGAACTGGTATCGGCTGAGTGGGTGGCGGTGTCGGTAGATGGGCACCCTGGAAAGTGGCGCCGTTTTCGTTCGCCAGCCAACCGAGGTTGATTTTCGTGCCGTCTGGCGCGGTCCACGAAGCTGAGCCCTTAACTTCCTCAGCTTCCGCCTCATTCTTGCCAGGATTTTTCAGGAAACCCTCTTCCTGCACAACGATGCCGTTCCCGCTCTCCCATTTCGTGGAAAAACTGCCGTCCGGGCTGATGTCCTGGCTTTGACTGACGATGGGAATGGGCCTGTCCGCGGCTAACACCGCGGTCATCAGGCTCAGCAGGAAGATCACGAGGGAGTACATGACGCGGACTTAAGGAGACGCCTGAAACAAATTGCCATTTTTGACAATTAACATTCTCACCATGTTGTAATATGTCGAATATTTAATTATACATTGGGTGTGACATAACAGTCAAACTTCCGTGGAGGATCTGGCACTGAAGAAGAATATGGAAGAGTTCGTAGAGGTACAGAGTGTTTCAGAAAAAGAGTAGCAGATTTATGGAGCTTTAAATTAACTCTTATTATTAGTATGCAATTGTCCAAATCAATCAGTGTTTTACAAATATTGAATAAACTGCTTAAACACAAACCTCGCAATAACTGGGAAACTTCAAATCGCACAACTATTCCTATAACTTTTTTTCATAGTACTTCAATTCTGAATGCACCTTTGGAGTTTAACACGCTTATTATATCACACCCTGTATATTTTCGTTGTCCGAGCCTGAAGTATGTATCACGTTAAATCTGTGACAAGCTATTAACCGTAAATCTGGCTAATCAAACGATTACCTGCGCCCATTGGCAGAAGTTACCTAAATCAATTAACACTTTTATCAAATACAGAGAGATAAAATTATGTATTAATTAATTAGTACAGACGGTTGCAATGATTTGTGCGTTAATGAGGAGCGAGCGCAGGGTAAATATGAGTGAAATATAGCTTGAAAATCTATGGATCCTGTTCAAATACCGTGCTACTGGATTAGCTTGTACCTCGGCTAGAGATTTTCTAGATATCGCCTGCAATATCGTACTGACGATCATATGTCTATTGCGTGCACCTTTTATAGTTTGGAATACTCTACGCTATCACCGACATTTTCCATCAAATGTCACTCGGTGATACCGGTTAGGCCTTCGTATGACCGGTATCACGTATTGAAGGAAACCTTTCCGGCTGGTTCGCGGGACGAGCAACCTGCAATCAGTCCGCACCTTCGCCGTCAATTAACTGTTACTGTAAATATACACTCGCTATAAATATACAAATTACGCGTCAAACATGGTACTAATGCTTCGTTTCTTAGGTACCTCGTTTAAAGGGATTCGATTAATACAGTTATGATCATTAAACGTAGGATACACCTACCTAAGCTTCCATCTGGTGGCAAGGTGAATAAATTTTTGCATTTAGGCATTGCTTGTGTGGCGACATGGTTGTTTTAGCTCTATTTAGAATGCTAGTTTATTAATGTGTATGGTTTGAATATATTCTATAAATAGATACCTGTGGTTGAATTATAAATGTAGGTAAAATCGAAGTCAATGCTTGCTGGTGGTGATTCCTATGTGTTTATTAGGGGATGCCAGTGTACTGGCAGTTTATTTTCCTCTCGTTCTTCACGGACTGATTGTGAGAGACTTTCGCGAATCAGCAATCAATGTTTCTCTCAACCTCGCCTAGAGCTTCGCTACTATGACAGATGATCGATGCTCAAGTACTTTGCGTGAAAGTCTTGGAGAACCCTGCGAAATTTTGAAATATGGTGCAATGTATTCTAATCTCAGTAACAAGCTGAAATTTATTTTGTAATCGATTAAAGTGGGAGTCAGTTATGGGCTTAAAGAAAGATTTCTTAAAGTTAGATAGTTTACGCTGGATTTGACCCTAATTTAAAGAAAATAAAATGAAAAATTGAAAAATCCATAGCGTTTGAAAGAAAAAGTAACTTTGGTCCTTAGATAAATTTACTTTATATCGATGGAAAAAGTATTATGAATAAAGAATAAAATTTTCTTACGTTCAGGCGTAAACTATCTAACTGTAAGAATTTTTTCTTCTTTTGCAATCGGATGACTGTGAAAGGTGCTACGCGTCACACTAACAGGTGTTACGTCGCCGAAGAGGTTAACAAGATTCCGCAATAATTAATAAATAATAAGAGGATCGACAGAAAAAATTCTTCAAGTTTAAGGATGCCACCTTATATTCCAAAAGCGTTTAATCCAATATTAACAATGGTTTCTTAAAAAAAATCGTAAATATCAGCTACTTTTGTGGCTGTTACACAAGAATCCCCCCTTAATGAATTTCTGCGAGTAACTGTGATGTTGTATTTGTTTTAAAAGAAGCACCAAAGTATAGACAAAAAGCAATTAAGAACGACAAAAAGAACAATAGCGAAAATACGCTTATTCGACGAGCAACTATTCCCCTTTCATAATTTCTGTCTTAAAAATTCAAATAACCCTTCATTATAATAGCAAGATATTTCGTGCAGAAACTCATCTCTCTAGCTTCAGAAACCTTCAACATAATATACGCAGCAACAGAGAGAAATATCTTCACGCACAGATAGCTTCATGCAAGCGTATATAAAAAATCCGAAACCTATATAAATTATGTAACGTAAGAAGGATGATGTGTAAAGCAGAACGCTACTCAGGGAGCACAAGCGACTCAAGGAACAAAGTACCTAACAATGATGCGCGAAAATAATTAATCTCGTGATCTGAAATGACCTTTCACACGCTCGAAACCCGTCCCACCTGAAAAATGACCTGTCAAGGGAAGCACGGTCGTAATGAGCGGAATCAGTGACTTTTGAAAGCCCGGTACAAGGTACTATACTATTTAAAGTACCGCCCAAGTTCTTTCGTTGCGACAAGTACCATCAGTCATCCCTTTATTTGAATGTTCGATACGCTTCGACGATGCGCATGGAAGGACAGAAAAGTCTCACGAAAAAACGTATACTCCTTCAAAAGTTGGTGAGGCAATGCACAGTGGTCTGGATGGTGGCCAAAATTCAATTTCTCAACTTCAACTTTACAATGTCATTTTTTTTTTTATGAATTGACAACCCTCCAGAGCTTCTAAATCCGCATAGCTTTCCCTTTTCAGATGATTCTTTGATTAGATATAATATTACAAAGACAAAATCATGAAATTGTATGTGAATCTAATTGTTTTAATTACGCATTATAGAACATCAAAATACGTGTTTATATTATACAGTTATATAGGTAAGGAAGTATATTTCAGTTATTTATATGTGTCATAGGCATTTTTTAGCCCATAAACAAATAGTGCAATGTTTATATCAATTTAAACTTTGAGAAGGCTTATAAAAAAATGATTAAGCGAAATTAACATCGGACTTATTTTACATGAAAGCTTACACAATTGTTAACAAGAGCATGTAAATTTCAAGTGCAATCTCCTGCAATCTTCAATTTTATGCAGACTTTTAGAAATGACGCTCGAGGTATTTGGGCGTCCCGGACCCGTGCATTTTTAATATTTTATTTTTTTTAAGTCAAAGATAATGTTGGAACAGATTCTTTTTTCTCTTTTTTTTCTCTAGTACGGCTATGATTTTTAATTTTGACTATAAAATACCGCTTTCCAGACCACAATGCGCGCCATATTGAATCCGCCATTTTGAATTTTAAATTTTTTGAGCCAAATTCGTTATCACCGACCTCAAGAACCCTTAATCACCAAGTTTCAGAAAGATCAGAATTTTGGCCGCTAAATGTAGATATCCCCAGACCACTGTGCAATGGCGCGCCAATTCCGAATGAATCACGCCACGACTCTGGTTATTAGAAATTTTGTAATTGTTCCAAGACCTTTTTAATTCTAACTACGGGATCGCGTGCCCATCATTAACAATAAGTGGCGTTTCGAAACTTCTGACAGCCTTAAATTATATAGCACTAGCTTAAACTACCCGGCGTTGCACGGGCTTCTTATACGTATTTATAACGTCAGCATTAATATTTTCAAATTAACTGGCGCCTTCATTAATATTACGCAGTGGCTTAATTACATACACTATTATGTATACGTGTATCAACAAGCTACCTACTCGAAACTAAAACTGCGGGCCTTATGACAACAAAAGCACGATTAAAAACCTTATGATGATGACCAGCAAACTAATTAATTATACTGAACAAAGTCAAGGAAGTCGCGCTGAAAAGAATGTTTTAATACAATAAATGAAAATTAAAGAGCTCCTCAAACAGAGATGTGTTGACGGGACACTGGACTAACACAGAACTGCTGGACAGACTGTGTGGCTGCTGCGAATGCTTCACTGAAATCGTCACTGCCCGGCTTTCTTTTGTCATAGAAACAATCGTTTATCCGCTAATAACGGTGACTTGACTGGTGACAAGAACATCATCCATAAGCAAATTATGACGCAAATGAAAATGTAAATTTATATCAAGTTTTATTCAACACAACTTTGTACCTCTTATGAACAATGAGGGGTTGTTTCACCATCTAAACATGCAAATGGGCCAAAATAAAAAGACACGTATTTCTTATCTTCTGGTGCTCTAAAACATATCCAAAAATCAAAGCACTCGGAGACGAACGCCTGAAAATCATTTAACTTTGATAGGTGGTTTTACCCCTAAATATGAAAACGGGCTGCTTATAAAAAAAGCACGTATATCTTATTTTTCGGTTCTCTAAAGCATATTCAAAAACCAAAGCAATCCGAAGCGGCCACCTGGGAACCTCTCCTTGTAAGTAACTTTTTAATGCAAAAGGATGCTTGTAAATTTTAGCTGACATCCTTATAAGTCGTTGCACATACTTTTTCCACTTGAAAATTCATTAAAATTACGAATTAGCCTATGGAAAATGCTGAACAGGTTGCTACATCGTAGCACACCAACGAATAGAATTCATTAATGAGTACCTTTTACAAAATTCTATGTTGTATAACATCAATATATCTGTTTCTTAGTTAGGAGTCTCTGGAAAATATGTAGGTATAGTCTCTAACTATTTTAATCACATTTTTATTTATCTTTTTTTATTTCATCATACACACATTAGTTCTTCAATTTTAATTACACTTTGTTTAAGATCATTACCAATAATATTTTACACCAACTATAGTGGTCTACTTGTCAAATTATTTCAGGTCTGAAACGTTGATCACTAATTTCTAAAGATGTCAATGAAGCAGTATTAAGTGAGCGTTGTAACAAATACACAATATTACCATACTTATCTCTAAGGAGCCCAAAAAGGTAAAAATTCACATTTCTCATACTATCAAGAAGTAGATATATATTTCAGTGTCCTACTATGGTGTGGTCTTAATTAACGGCTCTATTCCACACCGAACTTTGATCATCAAACACGAGTGAAGTTGAAAGTGCTGTCGTACATCAGATACCTACTTGCGTGGCATTAATTAACATACTCATTGACACACTCAGGAAGCTATTATTTCAGTAAACAGCGTTCCGTCATATACAAAACGCCAAAAAGCTTTCCTGACGGCTTTAATACCTACTTCACATCTAATCAATATTCTTCCCCCTTGGAATCCTCCGATTTAACCCTTCGTGAACATATTGCTTCGGATCTTCATTAAATCTTCACTTCATCAAGTTATCAAGTCAACGTGCATTAAGAAGTAATGTGTTCGCTGCCGAGAGTTTGCAGCTGCTGCTCCCTAGCTGTTTTGCAATCGATACCCTTTATCCAGTAACATTTCCACAGATCATTTTTTATTCGTCTATTAATGTCTCACACGAGATATTAACTTCATAAGACAATTATTTACTTATTTTATTACTTTTCAATTATTCTGTCATTAGTTTCGCGAAACTAGACTCACATGAGACAAGATTCATGATGTATTTTCAAAAATCTCATCTCTCACCACTATTTCCATTATTTGCATTTATCTCGTGTAAAATCTCGTCGTGGATTTGCACCTTCAGGGAGCGAATAATCAGGGAAACTACTTAGTGAGCGCGTGGAGAGTCTCGTGCAAAAAGGAAGGAAACGAATTCTTCGGCAAAACGCTTTTTATTTATATACAAAAATCACAAGTTAAAGTATACGTATTATATATACTATCGACGCTCTAAACGCGTCCTCGCAGCTGCGATGGCGTCGTCCATTTTTCCGCGTTTTACGTTTGAAAGCAGCGTGCGCGCATCGGCACGATCCTGTCGTAAACTGCTGAACAGTGCGCATTACTTTCTTCTATACAGGTAAGATAAAGAATCTCTTGATGTATATAGTCATTATATACCGACTGGCGTCGCGCCATACTTGTTTTTTTTTCTTGTTATGTATAATCCTAGATTAATATACCACGCTATATTTATTTTTATGGTTGCATCGGAGGCTCGGGGTCGGTTCTGTCCATGGCAAGCTGGCTCGGAATCAGGTCACGTTTGAGGTATAGTTGGGCTGATTAACCTGTGGGGCCAGAAATTCGTTACTTCCAAACTCAAATATTCTCATCCACCCAACATTCAGCAATTAACAACATCCTCGCAATCCTACAAACAGAATGTACTTCAGTCCCCTCCACGTCACTATCAAATTACACAGGCCTGCGACGAAAAACCCTTTTTCAATACTTTAGCTGTTTTTAATTTATCTTTAGGTTTCATTTATCGCTACTAATTTCATTACTCTTGCATTTAAAAGTCCAAATTCCTATAAAACTAGCACCCTTTTTTTAAAAAAGTTTGTATGACTCTCAATCTTGCAGGCCTGTGTTACCTTTTATTTCCTGAAGGTTTCACAGCAAACTTATCAAATCCCCTTTCGGAACCAGAATTATCAATTCTCTTCGACGAAATTTCAGAGGTTTCCCAACTACTTCTCCTGGATTATATTTCCGTAAAACGCGAATATCGATTCGGCGGGCACGTGGGTTGCGCGGGAACGAAAAAATAAACCCGAGCGAGCGTTAAAGGGTGAAAGTGTCGTTAAGGCAGAGGAAAAGGACCGACCTCGGCCAGGTGGTCGTGGTTGACCGCCGTCGTCCTCCTCGGGGTGAGCTGCGTTCCACTCGAGCGCCCTCTGGATCTCTGGCGGTATCGGTGGTGCCGTGGGGATGTGGGAGCCTTGCACTTGGAAGCCATTTTCATCAGCGATGTACGTGATGCTCACTTGCTGGCCATCGGGCGCCGTGTAGGAGTCCGAGCCCTGCGAGACCACTGGTGTCTCATTGTCCACCTGCTTCGGCTGCCCTGACTCCTGATGGCTGATTCCGTTGCTCGTCTCGAAGCTGGACAATAATTGGAAAAGGAGCGCTGAGTCCCGCGAGTCGAGCGTAAAAACAGACACGGTGGAAGGAAAAGCAACTCAGATTGTTGCTTGCTTTATGGTTCCCCGTAAAGGTCTGGAGAAACGAAGACTAATTAGCGAAGCTATTCTTCCTGAAGATGAGGAACAGAACGCTATCCTTTCTGGAGACGCGAAGCAGCAAGAAGTGGAATCTTATTTTATTTTTTAAATAATTAATTAATATTCAAATAATTATTTTTGTTACGTCACCAATTCAACGCTTCCAGCGCTGATCTCGATAAAATAAGGTGAATCACGGTTTGGACAGTTTCTCGAATATAATAACGTACAAGGGAAGACTTGGTTGCAGCGTGAGACAGTCTGGCGATAATTAATAACGTGGCGCGCAAAGAAAGGCGACTCCTGGTAAGTGGGGGATAAACATTTAGCACAGGAGCGATCACTCCTACCTAGGAATAACATTGTAATGCAAAGTAGAGGTTGCAGTGGGCGACAATCGCGAATCACGTGAATAAACCAGTGTCATTGGACTTGGATACCTGTTATCCTCTGTCCATTGTCTTCGCGGTGCGTAATTACATTGCTCGCTGTATGTGTCAGCAACGAAAGGTCTCGCATTGCAACTTGCCACGCGACATAGAATGTCCAGCGAACCTTTTAACATTGGATTTGGTTAATGAGTTAATTAAATGCTATCAACACCGGTAGCTTTGCACACGATTTTGCTAATAAAGTGGAATGGAAATAAACAGTTGTTGGACTAATATTTCATTAATTCAGCAGTACTACTGTAAGTGTACTATGCTTCCTTTGTAACGAAGATAAATTATAGACTTCCAAAAAAGAAGAAATAGGAAAGCGAGGAAATCTCTTCCATTTCTACGAGCGTTCCTCTGTTCTGCTTTTCAAAGAACGATAAATTTCAACTGGGCACGTGATACAATACTTCTTTGTCTGTCATACAACCGTTACTTTTGTGCTTTTCTTTCGCAGCTTCAATCTATTTCTCGTCTGTTAGGAATAATGGAAAATTCATTGTGCGTCAATTTCGCAACGAGGGATTGAATAATGACTAGGGCCATTCTTTTTTTATAGCTGTTCACAGATCTCCTGATCAGAACTTACTTGTTGACGTAATTGCCATCGAAATTCACTTCGAGCTGTTGAGACGTGATCACCGCATCTTTGTCAGCGCCACCGGAAGGTCGTTGTGGTGCAGCTAGGGTCCCTGTCGTACAGAGTACGACCGCCAGTAACGCCTGAAACCAATTTTCTTACAGCAGCTGAACAAAAGGGTGGCAAAATAAAATATCGATCGTAAAGATTAAATTACTTCTCGCAAAGGAAAATAATCATTACAGAAGAAAAATGTTAGAAATAGTCGGTCACATTTCAATTAAAAGTTTCCTATTCCAAAATCCCCTAGAACGGTTTAAAAATTGTATTAAATTTATCACTAATACTTTCATTAAATGCCCTCAATCAAACTAACGTCTCTAGTGCTCGAAATTTCAGATTAAAAAAATTTATTTCTAACAAATGGTCGAAGCACTAGTTTCACAGAGTGTCGATTGCATTAAGGGCACAACTCACTCCCGAAAATTGAATCCAAAACTATAGGAAAGCAAGTAGGCTCGATACGATCGGCTCGGTGTCGATCGCTAATGGCGAGCAGCGCCCGCGCCAATTAAGTTTAATTGGAAGCTGAGGGTTTAGGTAAGTCTGTCTCGTGATTGAAAAGAGAGGTAGCTCCTGGGAAGCCCGTGGACAATGGATGCCGATCCCTAGCGCCGTTTGCAAAACCTTTCGTTCAAATATTCATAGAATTCGTGAAAGGAACGTCTCGCGGTGGCGTGGCACCGTGTGGAGCGGCTACAAAGGGCAACTGGAAGATGATAATGCCTAGGAGACTGCACGACGCGGTTACATCAGTTGCAAATGACATTATGAAATACAGGGTAATGGCAGGACGAAAGTGGTTGCCGTGTAATGCGCCCGTTTTTCTCTGCACGTCCGTGAAACGTGTAATTTCGTTCAAGAACACCGCCAGCCACGAATCTGCCCCGCGAAATATTCCCGCCCCTAAATGTCAGCCCGATCGGATCGCGTTTCATCATTGTCGTTTGCCTATGGGACGAGCACGTTTCTACCGGGCGCTCCTTTGTCGCTCGGGAAGCAGTTAGCAACAGTTAAAAGCGAAAGAAAAATGAGAAGAAGAGAGAAGAAAGGTGTTTTCAACCCCAAAAGGGTTCTCCGCGTACTTACTTATTTTTTTATACTCGAATTCATTGAACTTTCTGCAAACTTAAAGGGTCGATCAAATCTCGACGAAAGAATTGCAAATTCTGTGAAATGTATAATTTTCAAAAAACTTGAAATTTGGAGGACTCCGTCTCCGTACCTAGCACACAGATTACGAGTAATCCTTCTGACCCTTTCGACTTTAAGACGACGCGGACCGTCCACCGTAACGTGTGCTCGGTTACCGATCGCGCAGCATGAATGAAACCCAATCCAGGACAAGACTTTATTCTCGTAACACGGCGTGTAATCGATATTTCGATTCTCCTTGACCGTATGACCGAGCTGGAACAAGCGATTGCTTCCTACGTGTACTAGCTCAGACAATGGGACCCGCAGAAGGCCAGACGCAACTGTTTGCAGTGGAGAAAAGTGCGAAGAAGGAAGTCACAGGAACTTGGAAAGGATACTAGAGAATACTACTAACAATTTCTGTCCCCTTTTTCTGTCGAAGCGTAAATGGTCTTTGACTTGGGGACTCGCGAAGATGATTCGTGCAATTCTCATCCTCGATGGAAATCTCAACGCACATGGAATTACTATTAAAAAGGGGACCACGCGAAGTGCTGTGCACTAATTTTACGAAGAGGGGAAAACAAATTTTTGATTCACACTTGTGCTATCGCATAGACACTCAATTGGTTACGAAATATTTAACAATGAGACTTGAATAATCATACAAAATTAGTGGTGTGCTATAATGAACCTCAAAATCCGGATTTCTAGATGGGAAGCAATTTGAAGTCAACACCATCCCCATTGTTAAATATCTCATAAACTGTTTAAGTGTCCACGCGGAAGGCCAAGCATGGATGAAATATTCTGTGCTTCTCTATATATATATATGTACAGATTTACGCGAAAATCGGGGCGAGAGACTGCATTTGGTCTCCTCGTAAACTGCTAATTGATCGCTGGCCCGCTGTTACGCCGAGGAAATGACAAAGTGCGGAAAATTTCACAAGTGTTGCACAGGACGGAGGTGGAATTACTGGTAATGACGCCGCGCGTCCACCGGTTCTCTGAAACGTGCAATAAGACAGATTATGAAAGAACGAAAGACGCTTCTTCATTCATAAGGTCAAACGATCACGGGGAGAAGCTCACCGCTAGCTACACCAACGCGTCTCGATCGATTCGGTGACTGTCGATTCCATTTTTTCCACCTTTCATCCGTGACATTCTAAATGGGGGAGGTGGGTACTTGTCGGAGACGTCGAAACGAACACGCTGGCGTGTCGTTAGAAATTCCAAATCACTTTCAAATTCTAGTCCCCGACTTTGCTTGGCGTATGCGTTTCTGTTTCATGAATTTCCAATGAGTTTTTCGGGTCTATTTTTATTCGCAGCAAAGTTCGTTGTGCTCGGAGTAAATTAGTCAAAATAAATAGTAATGTATGGAAAGCTACGTTTTTTTTTTTAATTGAGGTAAACATTTTGAATTAATCGCTTTGCTGGGTGATTGTATTAAATTAATATTTCTTAGAATTTTCATATTTCAAACATAGCAAGAGACAAGTAACTGCAAATTTCGAAATGGGAAGCAGTTTTTTCGTGCGTATGTTATAGTGTACACTAAGGTGAATTTAATAATATTTTTTCTCTAATAAACAGTATGATACTTTTTCCTAAACAGATGTAATGAATATATATATGTATATATGATTAAATAATATCTATCATAAAATATTCAAAACTTTCCATATTAAAAGTCATCGTGTTAGTACTGTCTTTCAAGCATTACTTCCACTGTAATATTCGAATTTAAACCGCTTTCAATTTATCTAATATATTTTTTTCTCAATAACGTTACGCAACGATTTCCACTTCTGTGAACAAACGTGGAAAACCAATTTTCCACTATCGAAGCTCGCGACAAACTGGCCGATACGCGCATCGTCAATAATAATTTAACCGAAGATACAACAAGAACTTTGCCCACCCTATCTATCATCCCAACATCATAAATTTTAATTAAAATATGAATAAGATACGCTTCTGTGGTGCACGACTAGTATTTCAGATATAGTTATTTAGTAGAAACGAGGCTGATTTATACAAGCATACAAAAGAAGAAAATTATGTCCGGATTACCACGTTGGCCTGGTAAAACTGACCAATCCTAAATTTTTTAAAAAATCAGATTTGGGTCTTTAACAGATGCAAGAATTTTCTCTTTTACTAAAGACCAAAATCCCATTTGTGGAAAGAAGTGGACTTCCCCAGTTTTATCCACGAGTCAACGAGTCTTCAGCCACAGAAGTATCTTCGTGTAAAATAGCCTTAATATAATAGTGTGGGACGCGATAAAAAAAAGCGTGGCTGACGTAACTTCTTTCTATCTTCAACGTTCGTTCTTCAGCATAGAATTTCATTTGCTTTGCTTAAGTAGCGTAACAAGCAAAGTGGCGTGAAAGATGTCACGATTGGAATCCACGGCGATACACGCGTACGAAAGTATTCGGGTTCCCCATCGGTGTCACGCTTTATTCCTTCGCAATTGTACTACCTCGAAGAAAAAGAGGGTGTCGACACGAGTGTATCGTGACGCAATAGCGTGTCGCCGTTCATCGTAATTGTTATGGTAATTGTATTCTTAATTTCACGCCCGTTCGATGTTCCCCTCCCTCGAATTCTGGTAATTTTAATCGCACGCAATCGCAATGGCGTCTTTAATGAAGATTCTCCAACGCCTCGTTCTCGATCCTGTATCAAAGAACGACGGATCGATTTGACGAGAAAGATACGAGTGGAAAGCGAGAAAGTAATGACGAGCTTATAACGAAAGAATTCTACCCCTGCAGGAATTTAATTCCTTTGGAGTTTGTCACATAAAATTCTATTCGATTCAATGCTAATCTCCGGAGAGATGAAATTTCCTTCAGCTCGTCGCGAATAAAGAAAGAACGTGGTTCAATGGAGAAGAAGAAGCTTCGACGTAAGCGCGATGGAGAAGTCGCGACATGTATTAAGCAGGTGACATAACGGTAATATCGAAATCCTACGTCGGTAATCGGCTGTACAATTATCCTGATGCAAGTCCTGTGCAATGTAAATGTTACCCGCTCGCGGTGAAAGGACTGCAACTTCGTCTGACAATATTATTACCCGTTTTTCGGCGAAACACGCGGGAATGAGACAACCATCAAGTTCAACGATGATACCTACGTGCCGCGAATGAGAACTTTCTGACTAAACGTTGGACAATCTTGAGAGGAATTAACAACAAAAATTTTTAGTGCTGCGAAATTCTCGAGGAAAGCTCCATTTTACGAATTTTATATTAACTATCGTTGTGTATTTGGAAATGAAGCTGTATCGACGTAAAAAGTGTCGTTGCAATTACGACACCTGCCCTTTTGTGAGATCGAAGCACTTTTTTACGAGCGAAAATTTGAAAATCTGCTGAACCGTGGAAAGCTTCATTTTGTCAAAATAGCACCAGCGTGTGCCGATCAACGTCGAAATTATGCTTGCGCATTGATTACAATTTAGTTGAGGGGAAGATAGGATTTTCAGGAAATTACAACAAAAGAGGGAAAATCAGTTGCACTTTATCGAATCAGTATCTACATGGGAATAATTATCGTGTAACGTTATTGCATTCAATATCAAGTCGGCGTCAACGCGTGAAGCTTCCATTACCTCCAAAGGCAAAATTCCGCGGACACAGAGTCGGTTCAGAATTACACTCTTCCGTTTTACCATAACACGGTGTCCCGATAAAAAAAAGTTCCGTTGACGCGTCGAACTCGTGCTTCGCGTTTATTTCGCGCATTTTATTCCGTCCAGATAGGACGCCGCGTTGCGGATAACGCGAAACGTTATCGCGCGGTGCGATGTAACGGGTAAAAAAAACGTGGGAAACGCAATATTTTTCGCGCGCAAACAGTTCTTAGCGTTCGTTAACAGTACTTCGATACGTCTGACTAACATCAATAAAAGTCCATATTTTCTCGTCCCATTAATTGCCCAAATGTATAAACAAAGAAGAACACCGAGAAAGATACAGAAAGATCTGGCGCCCCACGGGATTCATCTAGTCGAATTCATCAGAAAATAAAAAAACGAAATCGAATATCCTCTTATCGGTACCTGAGATTGCTATCAACGGGTCCATACCCGTCTCCCCTCGAAATACCAAAGCGAACCGCGGTCACAGGGAATAATCGCGGGACGAGGCAAGGCCGGTGGAGAAGATGGAATTTTTCCCCCCATAAACCAGTGTAAATCAATGGCCCCACGTTGGACACCCAGCACGGACGATAATTCACTGGAGTGTGCTAGCAGCATTGAAGCCGAGGCTTATCTAGCCGCTGGAAACCGAGTCTCGCGGGCTACTGTCGGCCGCGTGTCTTACGGACTGTGCACCTACCTTGATAGTGAACATAATCTCTCTGTCACACAGACACCGGCGATGAAGCGGTTAGGATGCAGATGGGTTGTGGTACTTGTGCTTCTTCGTCAGATGCTTCGCCTCTTTATATACACGACCGTAGCAACGTGGTACAGTGAAAGGGGTCATCCCTGCCCTCTTCACAATGCACTTCTTCTGACCAGTGCATCTTCGGAAAAATGTGCTCGGATGAATCGGGAATAGAGATTTTTCATCGTGACACCGCGATACACGCCTCGACTGTGGACCCGAAATTTTGGTGCGATGGGCGAGTCCCCTCGCCGTGGTTTTTTCATTTTGCTTGGGGTTTTACCTCGGAGATTCGCGACAAACGGGCAGACGTTTCGAGAACGAGAGGAAGCTGAGGAAGCCAGTTGACACCTCTTTATGGTTCGGGTTGAAGGTTTCGTAAAACGACTTGGTGGACAGGAAACGATTGAAGACTTTACGGCAAGAGGGGGGGCAGCTCCAAATGTATTGACTCTTGGAACACTAATAAAAATAGTGTTAACAAAATAGTTTTTGACATATGTTTAAAGTATTGTTCACACTTAAAATCTACATATTAACGCGGGATTTATCACTATTACTATTGTAAGTAAGAATATCTTTTCTCTGTGTTAGGGTGAAGTTCGAAAATTTGGAGATGCCCACTTTTTGTATAAAAATCCACTTGTCTTGGGTAAATAATTATATTAAATAGCATTATGTTATAAAACTATGTATTAGGATATGGAAGCATATCAGAAAACATCAATCTACACAATTTTAGAAAAATTATAGTGAAATATATTTACTAAATCATGAAATACTCTCAAAGAAAACTACACAGCGATTTTCACCTCCAGTCAACTCACAGTTAATTTTTTCTTGCACTTAATGTTGACTACAACTCAATCTCAGCAAATTATGGAGCTGCCTCCTTTTTGCAGCAGTCTTGAATTGGCAAGATGGTAGAACCTGAAGCTGAGGGGTGCCTACTAATGGCACGTGTGGCTAAGAGTTTTCAGTTCTGATGAGAATAACAATTTTTCATCAGTAGAGTAGTACTATTTCAGGAATATATGAAAATGTGTAAATACATAATACTTAGTTAAAAGTATGGATTCTTTAAAATTATTTCTGTGGTGCGATCTATATCGATACCTTCACGATCTCGCAATATAACAGTGATTACTATTTATCCTATACGTCACAGTGTTAGCAGCTTCATATCTTAAATATCGTGTCTAACAAGATACATCCGTGTCACGAATTCCATGATCTACGATCTACACGAATCTACGTATCTGTGGTCAGCTGTTAGTCAATTTATCTATCGATTCTTTGAACTTAAAAATTGTATTTCAAACCCTTGACTTTGCTCGTGATAGTATCGATATATTCGACCCTTTTCGATTAAAATAAAAAATGAATCAACTAAGTACCTACGATAAATACTTTTCGAGATAAAAGTTTACAAGTACGACACATTTTCACGAAAATAGACAAAACTCGCAAAATTCACGACACTGTACCTATTTATTTTTTAAACAAATTCGAAATCAGCAAAATAATGATTTACCCCCACCCCCACCCCCACACACACACTTAATTTCACATGGACTACATCATATTTCATTTTATACCAAATCCCAGATACCGAGAAAAAGAAGTGGTCGAATTGGCGCGGAATGGCGTCACTATTATAAAAGAAGTACGTTCTTTTTTAATACGTTTCAATTATTTTAAGTGAGTATTTGATTATTGGATGCCTTGAAAATGATGAGAAATCTCATCGACAGTTTTTAGCCATATTTATAGGATTGATGAAGTCACAGAATTTAATTTGCTAATGCGGGGTTACGGTTACGAGTAAAATGAAGAAATAAAATGGTTACGGTGGCAGAGGGAAGGTCGAGAATGAAATAGGGTGAACCGAGATGGAATGAAATAGAGAAATAAAAGTGTCGAAAGTAAGTGATTTGCTTTTCTTTAATATTCCTTTAAATTTACTGGTTCCTAGTAATTGAATTCATGATTTGAGTAGATAATTATAAAAGAAAACTTTGGGTATGAAAAGTTAACTTATGAGTATCAAAAAGGAAAAAATAAGGAAGGTATATGTATAAAAGGGAACGAAACAGAGTCGACATTAATGTTGTTAGTTCCAAGGTTAATTTTATCAGTACTAGTATTAATCTACTATTAATTAATTATTATTAATACTAGTATTATACAAAATAAAGAACAATAAGAAAGATGAATCCTTTGCAAACGACATATTAATGAGAGAAGATAACGAAAGAAAACGCAACAACAACTGGAATACCATAATAAATTAGAAATTGCATCTCATTCATTCCTATTTGTCCCGAATAATCTCAGGCGTGAATGAGAGAACAGCGTCGCAATGGAGACGAGAAGAACGAAGGAGAAATAGGAAGATAATTGGTACTTCGTGCAAGGTTCTACCGGATACTTGTTCGTAATTTTTATGAAACCGAACAAAACATACTTGCAATTGAATGCCAAGCCGCATAAAGGGTTGCAGTGTCTAGGCCACATACGATTGTATAGAATGGATTGTAGTGGAGAAAATCTTCGCTTCCTTGAATCGCTTTTTCACAATTCGCTTGGCGTAGGTATATACATTTGCATTACCCATGTCTCTATATGAATTATACGGGCGCCATTTATTATCATTGCATTCAACTGACGCAGTAACGCATCATTTCGGTCCCACAGAATATTAGATCGACATTTTTCATTACGGGTGATTTAAAATTAACGTTCGTGGCCCTACATTCCATTAACGAAAAATAAATTAAAGCTTGTATGCTATTAATTACTTAATGAAACATAATGATTGATGAATTTTCAAACTGTAACGAGTTTAAACTATATAAAATGACGAAGAAAGTACTATACTTTGATAATAGAAGAATTAATCTCACGATGAATTGAAAGGGAAGAAATATTCAGAAGATAATGCAGAAGAGATGCACGATAAGCCATGGAACTGCTTATTTGGTACTTCCTTGATTCTGCTGAATCGCGAAATAGGCTTAGACATCTCTTCTATGTCGTACGATAGCTTCTCAGAACTAAAACTTCCATTCGTAATATTGTCTGATCATTGCAGCGCGTTCTAGCATGTTGTTTTTCTCAATCCAGAAGAAATTTATCACTAGAAAGTATTATTATATTCTGTATAGCAGATGAGATTCTTATAGAAACTGATTCGAAACGAAATTTGTTTACGTTTACAATTTAGCATATAATAAAATACTGAAAAAATTCCCTGTTTCTTTTTAAATTCCTTCAAGTTAATTATGATTTATGCTCGTCAAGTACGCGCTGACATTTAGCAACTACCACTTTTGCTATTTACCGTAATTGCAACACGTGCGATACAGAAACTGAAACAGTACTAGACAAAGCGTGTGGTTAGCTTTATCCAAATCCGACATGACGCAAATTTAAGTAAATTGACGACAACTTGCCACGGTATGGGAATATCAGTGTTCTAACGCATCAATCTTCTATTTAACCCTGACATTTGCCGCACCAACTTCCAATCGACGATAATACATCAAAGTCTACCTGAACGTAAATTTCAGAACTCTGCCAACAGTTCTGATACCACCTTTCCTAGTTCAAGTAACCACCATAGTATTGAACAATGAGATATGTATATATAAACAAGAATCGAACAAAATTTTATTGAAATTTTATTTAAATTTTATGACTATGAAACGAAAGAATATGTTATAATTCAAAACCAAGACTGAAATGTCACATTTTACTAAAATAGCTAGATACTTTTGTTAGCCAATAATTTGCAATGCCACTGGTGCAAATGTTTCGCGAGAGTAAATTCAATAAATGACTAGATGTCATAGAAAATTGAAAATATAAGATTCAAACATGGAAGCTGGACACTGAAAATTAGTCGTCGACTTGAAATACCAAGCGAATTCTCTATCTCAAATTAAAAGTCCTTGCAATATCGAGACGTTAGAATTTCGCGTGCTCTATGCGTTGATTTTTTTGTTGTTGTAGTTGTTCGTAGCCTTGAATAACATAAGTAATCTCTATGACGGTTCTTCGGTTTCGTTACGTGATCGATTCGAACGCGTTATGATTCACCGTTGTGCAGAGATGAAAAGGACGAGTCAATTGTAAGACGAATTCAACGCAGAAATATTCAGAAGCGTGCAGATTTTTATTATCCTCTATTTCTGCCGGTAACGTAAACGGATTTGCATAAATACGACCACGCGACAAGAGAAAGGTATATTGTCCCGCGCTAATGAAAATTAATGGTATTGCCACCGATTCATGACTTAATTATTGGAATGTCCACGAATGTGTGTATAACGCATTAAATTGTTAGCTTCTAGATATATGTGCGATGAATATTTGATACGACCGTTTGTATTAATTTTACACTGGGTCATAGTAAATTGAGTTCCTAACACAGAATTAGTTGTGTCGTTAAATATCGATCGATATCTATAACGCACTGTCCGATAATGCATTATAATTCATACCTATATTACACAAATGAAGTTACGTACGAATCTACATAGGAAATGGAACGAGATAATAACGTTAGAAATGGTGTAAAATATTACGTCGTTGATAACGTCGGAGCAACAATCTAAATCCCATTGGAATATAAAATGTGAATCACGAACTAATCGTAATATATTCGAGTAAAGGGGGAAATTGCATTAACATTGGCAGATAATTTTGTGTTGTTAAAATCACTCAGGTTAATACAGAATTAATGAACTGCCTACAGCTACATTAGCTATGCGGCTAATAATAATCATTGACGACTTTGTATCATGAATGGCTGACATTGCTTGCTGATTAGAGAACCGATTCTAGTGGCAAATGTATGTTTTACTGGTAACTACTTTTGTATCCCTTATCTCCGCGTGCTTCGATGTTTTATCTCATATAGTAATCTTAAACGACTAATTAACAGATTTAGATACTGAATCTAAGTGGACGTTACACGACTAACGTAGGATCCATTTTTAAAATTGCTTACTATCGTATTTTCAATTTCTTATTGTATATTCAATTTAACAGTAATCATCACTTATGAACTATTACACGTAAAGCATCAGAAACTATGGAAACATTTCAAAACAGTTTCATTAACATGGAAATTAAAATTATTTATTCGATTTCCATATTATAACTTAAAATTACAGGATCTAAGAAGGATTTACATTAGCGAAAAACTGTTAGACGTTAGTTTACAGTTTCTTTAAATACTTATCTTTGTGATAAATAATTATTAAAGAATTATCACATCTATATTCACGAACTTCTCGATATTTCAAATTAAAAAAATACAACTTCTATAATGTTTAATTAAATGTTTACACGCATATTAAATGCATATTTAGCAGGACCTTATTGGTCTACAATAATCACGAACAGAAATGGGATTTAGGAAGATGGAGAGAAACAAGCATTCGCACTTTCAACATTCGTAACTCCTTCATCCCCTTCGTCATATTATCCCCACAACTATATTAACATTAAACTGTCAGAAGCAAAAAAAACTCCCAAATCATTCGCTAAATGTCCCCACTAACTAAAGACAGCATTAATCACCCTTATCTTCATTAAATTCTTATTTTACAAATATATCTGCGTGCTCCTCGTTTCGTCTGACATTATCCATCAAAAAAATATTAATCCACCGTCCCCGATCGCGTAATTCCCGAAACGAGACAACCCGTTAAATGAAGCTAACCGATTCGTCACCGCAATATCATAAGGAATCATCGCGCGGAGGTTTTCGGTGAAACTCGTACGTGGCATTAATGCCCGGCTGGGGATCCTGATTCGTTATTAATCTTCGTGTCGAATGTACCCCAGCCTTTCTCGCGAGGGTTCCACGGCCATACACCGACATTTAACATCGTGTCATTCATGCGCGGCGACACCGAACACCATAGGACATGCACGATTCCTCTGACGGCGATCTGCGCTTCCACGGATCGAGGAAAGCGGGCGCGTCTAAGAAATGTAACAGGTTCGTCTGGGATGTGAAAGGAAGGATGACTCATTTCTTTTCCCCCATAACGAAGAACGGGCTTTGCAAACAAGGAGGTCCGCGTATCTATCGTACGACATTTTCCTTTAATCATCGATGAGGCGGACGGAGACAAAGAGTAAACAGTATGCATCTCGTTGGAGATTGAAATGTCAGAGTTTTCAGTCCTCGACAGCGCTCGGCCGCCACTTTGAGCATAGCCGGAGCGCAATTCCGTTTCGCGTCGGCCGAGCTTCTTTCTTTTTAGGGACAACGGAAAGGTCAGAAAAATCCTCGTTATATTGCGACAGAAGGTGTGTCACGTAGCTGATCGCGCGCGGCTCGCGGACGAGCGTCGTGTAACTTATCCTTCAAAACTATCGACGTCACCGAATAATCTCTCTAATCGCGTGGATCGCGCTACCCTCCTCGCGTTGGTGTCTCTCTACTCGTTCTCGAGGGATTTTCAGACGCAGAAGAATTAAATGGGCGCACTTGGGGAGGGAAGAAATAGAAAGGTAATGTACGAAAAAAAATAGGTACAAGTAAAAGCAGGTTTAATAAAATTATTTTTTTAATGAAAGTGGATCCTGTAATGAAATTGAAGGAAGATTGAATATCCAAAGAAGGCGAAGCAGCTCGGTTACCAAGAACCGTTTAATGTGATAGAACGCAGGACAATGTTAAATTACCGCGTGACATTTACTAATGCTGGTACCTGGTGATTCCGCATATTTTCTGATTAATAACCATTCATACGTTTCCTTTTAATTAATTCCCATCGGTTGAGGAAGAGCGAAGTAAAGGACTTGAGCCAGACGTGGCCAGTCTGTTCAGGGCTGTCTGACGACGACAGCCACCATTCTACTTAATCGCCAGGCTACAAATGCCAAGGGAATAACGCTGAAGCCCCTAATAGACGAAAGTTTCAAGCCAATCGAAAATTACAGTGTTTCCATCATTTTTAGCAACTACCTATGAAGTAACAAGTGCTTTTAACGCATTTCCTACTACTTTTCTCTGCGTTAATTAACGAGACTGTGATACGCGCAGGGGAGAAATATTGAATAAAATAATTTTCGCTTCCTTAATTCTGCTATTCGATTTCTCGCAATCTTGTAAACGAAAAAGGTGCTCCTCCCATCGCTGCGTCATCCGCTTGGAGACATTTCAATTCTTTTCTCCAGCATGCTAAAAGTGCAGCATTCCGATGAGATGCAACTGCCTGGCGAGACTGTACACGCAACTATGGACAAATCATCCAGCTCGCCCATGGAGTCAGCTGAGAGAAGATGAGACGATCAGGTAAGTTATGCGCGTATAGATCCCTCGCATAGATCGCGCGGGCACTGGTGCATCAGCTGGCAGGAACGGGCTGAAAGAAGAAAAAAAAACGATGGTCCGCGCGTATTCGAGGAAACGTGCAGGATGACTGAAATTTTACGAAACGAAGGAGTATGTGTCGACGATAAAACCACTGCAAACGTGTGAACCAAGGTCGTGCCAATGAGACGACTCATTTATTACACCTGGAAACACCGGAGGCAAAAAACGCCAACAGCCGTTCCCATCTTACACCTATCAAGTTTGGAAAAAAGAACATGTCCGTGAAACAATTGCATGTCTATTTGCTGATAATAATCATTCAGACGCTTGCACCTCGAAGACAATATGTAATCTCTATTTCGTATAATGTCTACTCGGTCGAGGAACGGTGAAAACGGCGGCTTCTTCGATTCTCCCGATAGGTTTAACCCCTTGCCGTACCAATTAGCAGGAGAAAATCGCGGCCAAAATGGTTTGGGACGACATAATCGAATACTTTGTAAACAGGAATTTTTCGCGTTCATGAACGGAACGTTCATGTTTGGCCCGAATTTAATGCCACGAGTCAGACTTGTGATAATCATGCTTGGTCCAAAATTTTCCCAACGAGTGGGACTCGTCAAAGTATGGCAAGGGGTTAACCGTGCCCTCCTCGTACCCCGTACTTATACCGAGGAGGCGTCACTGTAACGCTTAGAAAAATAAAGAAAAAGCTTCGGTATTGGTGCAGCAGAAGATTGAACGAGAGGACTACGGTTTAGAAGGATGCTGTACAAGTTCCATTGAAAGTGAAATGCACTATCGATCTAAGATATCGATGGAACCGTGGTGTAAGCTTTTCTGTTGTTTAAGAAAATCTAAGCATCTGATAAAGGGATGATCGTACGACGAAAAAGTGTCACTGTAAGATTTAGAAATACAGTGATACAGCCGCAGTATTGTTAGAACAGAGGACTGAAGAAGGGAACTGGAATTTAGAAGGTTGCTGGGCGAGTTGCATTGAAAGTTAAATGCGTGATCGATCAAAGGTGTCGCTAGAACCGCAGGATAAGCTTTCGTGCGGCCTAAGAATATCTAAGCGTCAGATAAAGGAGATGATCGCCCTGTTCCGGGATCGAGTTCCGTTCGAGTACGCCCCTGATCGCAGGCGTATTAGCTGTAATGCTAAACGCAGCTACTCGGGGGCATGACGTAGCGCCCCATAGAAACGGCTACGTGCCATAGTGTCATAATGCGCGTCCTTTGAAGCCGCTTTTCGAATTGCGTAATCGCATTTAATAACGACAGCCTGGCGATTACAGGCCGCCTCGGCTCTCCGGCCACGATTTTACCTGCTTCTGCCTTACCACGATTTAAAGGACGCCGCGACGCACGCGAGTTTTCACGACTTCAACGTCCAACTAAATCATCGCAGATTCCAGCGGGAGAGCACGTTACAAAATATCCTCTCCTCAGATGAGATAAGTCTATGGACCGGTTGAAGAAACGGGAGGCGATTAACGTGCTACTGAGGAATTTCAGATTTTTGATAAGACTTGGTGAAAATATTCGATTACAGAGAATTCTCCATAATATCAAATTCTGTCGCGCCTATCTCGACTTCAACATCCAATTAGAAAATAGGCTCGTCCGTTCGATAAAAGTTTCACTTCCGCTGAATATCGTTAGTCACAGAGATCGTATGGATAAGAAGAATCCAAGAAGTTTCGAATCGCCTGATTTACTTCAAATCTCGAAATCAATGGCAATCTCCAATTAAAATATGAATTGAAATTGAAAACTCATAAATAATAACTATTCACTTCACCACCCATTAACTCGTTAAAGTAGACCCTTAATAATCTATCGATAAACAAGTACGGAATTAATGACAGAGAAACAGTGTTAAATAATTTAACTACAAATCAACAAATACTGATCCAGTTTAGAGAACCATTCCACCATAATTTTCATTAAATGACGCAGATGCATGAAAAGATAAAAAAAGTAAATATAACAGTGGCGATAAAGTCCAGACAAAGTGTCGCAACGCTCTTACGTTTTGTTCTGCGAAAAATCGACCGCACACGACCATCATACGATTGCGGATGAAATTTGTATCACGGTTAACAACGTTTGACACTCGATATATAATATAGTTATGTAATATGCGATGCAGATGCGCAGTGCAACATCCATGTAATTACTCAACGGGTTTGGTCACTCGGATCATTTTTACGATACCCGTGCAACGTTTCACCAAGCATCGTGGAAATAGAAGTTGTCCGGTAATGGTAATTTCACTTATTAGCTAAGGTCACCAATTTCACCGCTTTTAATGCCTCGTCATTAAAAGTGATACTCGACCGTAAGTAAAGTGTAAATCTGTGCAACTGGAAAAGCCAGATCTTCTTACTTTCTTTCTCGAGTGTCGATTTCATAAGCGCGTTTTACGGACAATGATTATTTCACACTTCTTGGAGCTGTATACTTCTCATAATAATCGTAGATAATGATTTTCAAATGCTATTTTTTATGTTCCAAATGCGAGAATTGTGTTAGGAACATAATTAATACAATTGGAATAAATGGCAGTAGTGAAAGAAAATGAGGCACATTCTTTTGCATGTAATAAAATTGGAACGTTGCGAAATTTGAAAACAAGAATCATACATCGCGAGTAAGGAGAAATAAGTAGATGAGGATTTGCTTAAGATTTTTATTGAAAATTTTGTATGAAAATTCTAATTTTTATAAAATATCTACCTTACTATTTGAATTCTACCTTACTATTTTGAATATTTAATTCAAGCAATTCGGGCGAAAATTGTATTCTTGTGTGCATTCCTCTATTTAAAAAATTTTACTGACTTAATCAATCGCGTTTCTTATTTTAACTACCGTATTATGATTAAACCACTAAAAGAAGTAAATAGCTCATGTTTGATTCTACATTTCACATAAATCTTACAATGAATCTGCCGTTTGGCAAAGCACGCTTTCTGATCTGAGAAAATCTTCGTTACCGTGAAAAAAAAAGGCAAAGGCATGAAGTAACAATAGCATACATCATCTACGTTTATCTTGGCATTCTGTCTATGAATACCCTTTAATAACTGGTTTTTAATATCCTACTCGTCATAGCCTCTGATTATGTAGATCTTCAGATAAACCTTGTTGTTTTCGCGGAATCTTCGAGAATTCCGTGTAATTAGCATTTTCAGTTGTAATAAATACGTTTCCGCAACCTCCTGTTCCTTTGAAATCATTGCACACCTCGATAGTACGAGAGTCAACTGAGTAATTAAACCCTTAGGCGATGCATGTTATCTTTCGTTATAGTAGTACATATCTCTACCATGTGAACTGTAAATAATTTAATAAATTTAATGACAACACGATAACTGAAGAAGTTACTTGTGTAAATATTCAAAGATATCGGTTTTAAACTTTGTTTTAACATTATTCTCCTTCAGTGTAAAATTATGCTTTAATAAATGACAAATTGATCTAATTAGTTCTGAAAAATATATTAAAAATGAATCATTAGAGAACATGGGTATTGTAAAAACAAACATCATATTAACTATTTGTTGTCGCAATTTATGTGCTGAAATGCTTGTAATAATTAGTGAACATAGGTCTCCCTGCACACGAATAACAATTAACAGATCCTAGGAACCATGAAGAGCAAACTTCGCGTCAGTAACTTCATTATTTCATCTCGAAGATGCAACTACAAAGAACGCCAACTTAAGTTTAAGAATGACGTAAAGAAAAATAAGCACGACATTCGAGCAATTCAGAACGATGAACTTTACAAGTATAAAAATTTACGAAATAAATATTGCCGCATGTTTGAAAACTATCCTAATCTCAGAATGCATTTATAGTTTTCACCTTTACTCTTACATTTTTATTGCGTAAATATACAACGATGTGTTTCATTTAAAATCTTAGTCATGGCTAGTATCGCCCACTGATTATTATTAATGTTGCTGATCCCCAATATATCTTAAAACTAAACGAAAGTTCTAATAAAACTACTTTTTTTAGTTCCTCAGATAATTTTGAAGATAACACAGCGCATGCTACATTCGCAGTCTTATCGAACGATATTACATTGCATAATATTAAAAGTTATCACTCGTGTTCATCTTCAGAGTAAAAAAGAAACGATTTCTACGGAACGCCTGCTCCGTAGCGAGCCGAGATGCTCCGCGCAGGCGCGGTTCAACAGAAAACAAGACCAACGTGACGCGTGCGTCGTGTCGTGGGCCCCGGCTCGAGACATCGTTCTGAATTAATTAATTCAACTGTTAAGCGCGTTGCACCGGCGAAACAATGCGGGGTATGGCGAAAAAATGCCGCGAAATCATTGTTCAGTTAGAAGGCTGCGGCGTAAAGATGGGTCAACCTTTCGCCTTGCGATTATGTAAGACCTCGGACTGACTGACCTTTAGGTTCGTTCATGGCATGCGGCATTTACGTAATTTACCGATTACGATGTATTAGAGTCTTCTGTGCCTAGAAAATAGCTCTCCTTCCCGCTCTAATATTT
Organism: Andrena marginata; assembly: GCA_963932335.1. NCBI lineage: Eukaryota > Metazoa > Arthropoda > Insecta > Hymenoptera > Andrenidae > Andrena > Andrena marginata. Next base: position 34,015,112 of record OZ010662.1, read on the forward strand.
TTAAGATACGTTAAACACGCGCCCCATCTCCCCCCAGCCCCAACCCATTTACCCATCCTCGCTTAATAAAGTATTCGTCCTTTTAATCGCGATTCGATCCTCTTAAGGAATGCCCAGTCACCGAACCACGGCCGACGCTCGTTACACGCGGCTCCTTTTCAGAATTTTCGTCGACCCGCTGTAGCAACGCGATGTTCCATCGAGAATCGGCCACGTGGTGCTGGAATACGTTCGACACGGCACACAGCGAGGCTCGAAGTAAGGTGCAAAGGAGTTAAAACGGCACGGGCGCCTCGTTTCTTGCTCCTCCCCTCTACTTGCTCCTTTTTCGTAACGGACGTTAATGAACGTCACGGGTGCGTTGCCATGCTCCTTGTTTCCATGCACATCTCGCCTGTATTAATTCGGGAGACAGGGGAAAACGGTTACACGGTGCCTTGTTACAAGCTACGCAAGCTGCAAACGCTTTTAACTCGTTAAACTCCATTGAACTATCATTCCCGATGTCCTTTCAACTATTTATTTGAATTTGTACGAGGCGTTGCTTTTTCCTGGGATTATATCGAATGCCCCATTTTGTTGCATCCCACTTTTCATTTGACGATACAGTAACAGTTATCGTCGGTTATCGGGAAACGATTTATTCGAAATAGACACCAACGGTTTACTGCTTAAAACATATCGCGTCGATACACGAGCAATAATGTGCAGTAACTACGTGTACTACAGTCATTGAATTATGCGTGCTTATAAATCGAGCAAGCTAGTATTACGGTTATTCGCCGAAACGAGAGGGGAAATTACAGAGGTGAGAGTTCATTGCTTACAAAATATTATGACGATACACTCACGTGCAATGAGTCAAAGAGACTTTATGCACGTAGACTAGTATTTGGAGTTACTTTCTTCGTTTGGTTCCTTCCATATTTTTGCACAACCGTTGGATCGCCTGACATTAACTAAAGTTAATAGTCTGAAGTACTTACGTATTACTTCGCAAATTCTGATCGTGTTTTTTTTTGTGTTACCGGAATTTGGCAGTGCTTCCTCTCTGGCGAAGCGGCATTGTGGGAACATTTTTCGTACTGTCTTTCCCGGAAACGATTTCTTCAGTAAAATGTATAAGCATTCGTTTAGTTTAAGAACTCCGAATCTAGGATTTTCTTCTACTTTTCACGTTACGAAATGGTCTTTTCATGTGTTTCATAGCTTCTTTCTAGATCTACATAATACATTTTCATGACGCTCTGTACATTACTAAAGCTTCTTTTCTACGATCTACTATCTTTTCACAGAAAAATTATAATATTTATGACTTCCACACTGGCCTATTTTCATCTGTTAACGATGACACTACTTGAAACGGTTTAGTATTATCAAATTTTTTTAACAAAAATTATAGTTCACTAATCAAGTTTAATGTAAATTTGACGTTTAATGAAATTTTCTTAGAAATTTTAACAAAAATTACAAATAAAAACTGCATTGTCACAATCAGTGCATAAGAAGCGACATAGTGGAGCACTTGGAAACTAAAAGAAAAAGAATTACTTGATAATTAAGAAAGGTCCATATTGCCACATCCCGCTTTTTTCAGAATAACGTAAAAATTTTGGTGTGGAAAAGATATTTCCAAATAATTAAATATAGAATTATGAAGCTCAACTTTATGGCTAATTATCTCTCTATAACTAACATACTACATTTGTCAATTAGCACGAGAAAAAAATTAGTTAACCTTACTTTGAAAAACTTTTTGCGCGAACTAAAACAAACACTTTCACTTTTTAGCTAAAGTTAACATGACAATCACACCAGTTCCGCCTCGGTGATGTCAGATGACACTAATTGTTGTGTTTATTACAGTTCCTGATATATCGCAGCAGTTAACAAAGGAATAAGCACCTGGTCCGCATTGGCGTAACTAGTTAGGGGACCGGTTGGGCCTGGTCCCCCAAAACGCAGAATAGCCCCTCCCGAGAAACTATCGAAATAAGTAAATAACATTCATCTGCTAAATAATTAATAATATTTAATTCAGTTTACTCTTTGGTTTGGTGTTATAGATAAATTATTTTTATAAAATGTGTATGTATATAAAGATTTCCTCAACCTATGAAAAAGAGAGAGAGGGGGAGAAGATGGGACTTGTACCCCCCCACCCCTCCCCAAAACTCCTAGTTACGCCAATGCTGGTCCGTATTATAACTCCGGTCCATATTTACACCTTCTTACCTACCAATAAAATATTGAATTTTTGGCAGCCACATTCCCTACTGACTTTTTCATATCGAATCACTACCCTTTCCGTTGTTCAAACCTATTTAGAAATGGCAACGACAAAGGACCAACCCAGATTAAATTTTTTTTTCCTATTTTATATGATTAGTAGAGTCTATTGGAATATTGGAGTCTGTTGTTGCTCTCACTGCCTCAAATAATCTATATACCCATGGCCTCCTTAACCAGTAGGCTAAATGGACTATAGACCAGAGGCGCCGGTGATCTAAGAACGCTTAAGAATCAAGTATGTGGAAGTGCTTTTTTTCAATTTTTTATGAGGAGACACACCGCAACCGTTAAGTCCATGTCCAGTATATAGAGTTGGTACGTGAAGGCATCAAATCTTTTTAACCCAGGGCACTCAAATTTGTTAAGACGGCCTTGTATATATCATATTTTTTTATCAAACGACGTACTTCTTCATGGAAGAATGTGAATGAATCGTTCATGTTCTTATTAGCGCAAGATATAATGCCTAGCGACATCTGGAAACATGGAATGCACTGTCTTATATGAGAAGTTACTAGTGTCCATTGGACGAAAATTGAATTCGGCATTTTCGACTCGAATGCGAAAGAGTGTGTCCAAAGTTTCTGCTAGACAGCTTCATATCATACTTCTAAAAATTTTTATATTCAGATTATTTAATTAATCTATTAGAAATAGAAAACGATGCTAGAGCAAACAGTGCAGGCTTTAGCGTCGGGTAGAGTTATTTTAGCTAGTGGATCTCCTAGACGACATGAAATAATACATAAAATGGTAATTTCTCAATCATAATGTCAAAAGTATAGTGAAGAAACATTGTTCGTGAATTCAACCGTAATTACAAATGTATTAACCTATGTGTAACAGAAAGAAATTTTACAAAACGATTTCAAGATATTTATTGTTATAGAAATATTCATAGCTTATAATCATATAGTTTCTAATCCTCGTTGTACCTTATACCTACTTTATATACATTGTACTGTATAAAAATAAGCGTATGAATGTGTGATAGATGTGAATGTAATATTAAAAGTTATGTAACAATAATAGATTTATAGTAAAAAATTAATTCCCACCCATTTTATATATCAGGGTATAAATGCGGAAGTGGTACTCTCTTTGTACGATGAAAATTTAGACAGATCTGCGTATACAAATCATGGAGACTATGTCCGAGATATCGCGAAGTATAAAGTCCAAGAAGTGTATGACAGATTAAAGGCGCACAGTAGACCACCTTCTTTAATAATTGGTGCAGATACTCTAGTCACAATGGATAACATTATTTATGGAAAACCAAAAGACCAGTCAGATGCGTTTGAAATGTTGTCACGGTAAAATAATTACCTCACGCTTAAGTAAATAATGTACGTATCAGTTAACGAACTGCAAATATGTTGGATTTTAGCTTAGCAAATAGAGAACATACAGTTTATACAGGAGTATGTTTAAAGACACCGGAGATAGAGGTAAACTTTTATGACTCCGCAAAAGTAAAATTTGGAGACATATCGAAGGAGCAGATAGAGGCGTACATCAAATCGGGGGAACCTATGTGAGCATGAACTTGGCTTTCCGGTGCAAGTGTTAAAACTCATAAAACCATTGCAATATAAAAAACTTCTGATTACAGGGATAAAGCTGGAGGCTACGGCGTGCAAGGAATTGGTGGTTGCCTAGTTGAGAAAATAGATGGTGACTTTTATACCGTAACGGGTATACCACTGTATTTAATGACTAAAAAGTTAAATGAAATTTTCTCCAATCGTTAATGTTCGTAAAGTGTAGTTAAAAATGACAAACAATTTATTTTGTAATTAAACAATATTTATAAAAGAAAAACGTTTCTCTATGTATCTTTAATTCTTAAATTACATTTTCCTATTTTACATTTAAATGTTTCGAGTAATTTTTGTCTAACAAATGTTACTATTCTTTATGTTTATTAAGCAAAAGTAACGATACAATAGTGAGATCGTGTGCTTTCACATGCGTATGTGAATGTAATACGAATCACACTGTAATAAAACAAAATTCAAAGTTCGACTATATTCCGGTTAAATACGTTTAAATAAAAATTTCTTTCAAACTGATAATTAAGAGTAACGACCACAGATCTCAATGTCAGTCTGTGAATTTAACAGAACTTAAAAATTCATTAATGTTGAAACGCGTGGCACGTACCAATAGAATCATTTAAATCGCACACGCAATGCCGCGTTAGGATTTTACCAATGGCTGGCTGCGCGTAAACGGAAGGGTATATGTGCACTTGCTTCTTTGACAGTCCGATTTGCCGGAACACAGTTCGTATGTTTGTAATGAGTTCTTTGCTTTTAAGGTAGAATTTAGGGCACGACAAATTGTTTTCCCGTACACTACCTGTGCATTTATACTAGAAGATGGAGGATGTCCTAGAAGAGGTCGTTTCTTCCGACGACTTAAAGGTAAATTATTTCGCTAAAAAAGGAAACCGTTTTACTGATTTCGCTATTATTTTCGCACATATTTCAAGGTGGCAGATAAACTGTTGAATGCAAACTACTTTTAAGTATCAAATTAGTCATTCCGCGATAGAATTGTGTATATCAGTTAAATCCTTTGCACTCGAATCCACGAAGTCTAACTTTGTAGAGGTTATGCAAGAACAAATTATTCTCTTAGCTTCATCTTTTTGCTTGTCATTCGATCATTATTGAGTCACAGGTGACTAATTCGGAAATGTTATCCCGGAATTTAATACTAAGTTTGAATATACACCATTTTGTTATTAAATATTTACGACAGACTTGTGTTTAGAACATTTTGGTTAAACAATATGGTGACGTCATTCAAAGTTAATTATTTTTTCGCTGCATGGATAGCATGTTGCATCATACAGATATTCATTCGCGCACAAAATATGTCGCTTATATGTTTCAGAAATTTGAACGCGTATACCATGAACAGTTACGTTCGTCATTCGTGACGCAGCAAGCTCAGTTCGAGTATGCGTGGTGTCTCGTTAGGAGTAAATATCCCGCGGATATACAGAAAGGGATAATTTTGCTGGAAGATCTCTATTGCAATCACAGCGATAGCGAGAAACGAGATTGCCTTTATTACCTAGCCATCGGGAACGCTAGAATCAAGGTACAATTCTGTAAACCCACGCCGATGTTTCCCTCGGATCAAGCATCGTTTCATCGAATGTTCTGTTCGCAGGAGTATTCGAAAGCTTTAGCGTACGTAAGATCATTTCTTCAAGTCGAACCTGGAAACCAGCAAGTCCAGCACCTGGAGACGCTGATCAAGAAAAAGATGGAAAAAGGTTTTCTTTCTATAATTTATTATTGGCTTAGAGAAATAAGAATCGTTACTTACTCTGGCTCGATCCTTTTACAGTCGGCACGTAGTATCATTAGTCGGTCTGTTTATTTTATGCTGTTTCTCACTGTATTAGTATTTTCATGGATTGGTAGTTACTACATTCCTCTCAGTTAATATTAACTTATTATCTCGCGCCTGAAAGCAACGTACGCGCCGTACGTTATTAAAAATAGAATCGCAAGATTTGTGCGTCAGTATTATGATAATTATATGAAATTCATTGGTCTAGAAACATATTTATTCTGTACTTGCATATGTATACATACTACAGCGTCGGTATTTGGCTTTTTTCAATTCACTCGTAATAATTCGTTTTAAATAGAAGTGATCGCTAGTATATCGTTATTCCGGGGTAGATTTCTAGTACATAGTTTTATGTACAAGGAATTTTGTGTGTAAACACGGACTTTGTACACTTTATATCTAAACTGATAAAGATACTCGCTGTTTAAGTATTACACTCGAACAAATCTTTTTATAAAATTTTACACCTTATCTGAATTATTGATTATTAATTTTTTCTCTCATCTTTCTATATTAGTGTAACTGTACAGTTATGCTCTCCACTCTTTTTCTGTGTATATTTTGTATATTTAATAAAAACTAGTGATAATTAAAGGATCTCTTTAATGCCTTTACTATATATGGTTTTCTAGTTTTATTTGAGACAGAAATCTTTTTCAATTACGGTGTTTAGTTTGGTGGCAACACGAATTTAACAGTTTTCAGGCAAATTGATAGATATTCAAGGTTCTATACTGTTGTCAGTGTTTATGTTTTTTTTTTTACAGAGGGCCTGTACGGCATGGCCATTGCAGGAGGTGTTATTATTGGCGTTGCAAGTATTCTCGGCCTCGGTATCGCAATGGCCAAAAGAAATTGATTAACTCAAGGAGCAAAACTCGTATGATTATTGTGTGATGTGGAATAGTTGCTTTGTACAAAATGTTACCCACAACTTACGAATCGATGAAAGAAAATACAGTCGTTCCGCGAGAATTGAATGTCTCGCGACGCGACTCGTAAACGTAGAACGTGAAATTCAACTTTATACGAATGATAAGCAAGCCGGAAGTGATATATCGCCTTTGTCGATATGTATATTATTTTTCCAGATTCTCGCGAAATCTATTATATATGTGTATTATAAAATCGTGCGTGTGTTAATCTTTCTTACGTAAGATAGTTGATTTTTCGTAGTAATATATAATGTTAATTTATAACAGAAAATGCATTCCGAATGTTTCGTGTTTTGCAGTTCGTTTACTTAAGTGTATAGCGTCGTTACCAAGTTTTATTTATTTTAAATCTACACGCAGCGAAGGGGGACACACGAAGTTTGTTTATACCAAAGCCTCGGTACGAATGAGCACATAGTTTCTGTACATAAGGGCGAAACTATTGTACAATCCTAACTACATGTACTGCTATCTAAATCTTTAAACGAAATAAATGTTTTGTGTTACGTCAGACCAATTTCATCGATCCGTGTTCCACAATTTTATCGAAATATGGGTGATATCGGAATAATTCGAAGAGAAATGATGCGTCGGTGAAGTTTCGCAATAAGGTTGTAACCAGCAAGTCGCATGGTTGTTAATTTATTTAAGCTTACATGTATGCATCAGCGAATAATAAAGTGTGTCGATTTATTTATTCCTCGGTAATTAAATTGTATGCAAGGTATTCTTCGTTCGATTGGAGAGCACGTGGAATAAGGAGGGGGTCGTATGAGATAAGAAATCGTTCTAGGATTCATACCTTTTATATATAGATTTATTGATGACTTTTTAATATCCGTTGATAAAGTTGTTTATGTACAAAATAACGCTGAAATATCCCTATAATATTATTATATTTAGTGACCTATGTTATGGCCCGGTGACTCGCTAAAACCACAGTCTCCCTGTGTCGATTCCACGAGTCGCGCACGTTCGCTTATTTTTTTTCCTTTACGCCAAAATACAGAGCGCCGCTACTATTTTTTCTTTCCTCGAGCCGGCCGTGCTTCCATCGGCCTCCTTCCCCTTTCATGCAATATTTACAGGCTAGATCCGCCGGTGAGCGCGGCGATCGGCTCCAACCGCCAACAAGCGGTGAAAAGAAGGCCGCTGGAATCGGGACACCGCTCGCCCTTATTTATACAGGTTTTAATAAAGATTCGATAAATGGGAGAAAATCTTATCGTATAGGCGATGAATGATTCTTATACGAACTATACTCGAAAGTGTATTTACACGGAGTCTAGAAGACTGGCTGTCGACCCACGGTATAACCATCCATTCCACGGAAACGCGTTCGTGCACACGAGTGTTTCGGAGCTAATGACAATGAAAACGAAAAATAATTAATCGCGCGGGGACAGCCTCGCGTGTCGAACGGCTGCTGAATATTCAACGGCGCGAACGTTACAAGCGTGCCGTTTTACAATCGACACAACAATGCTGTTCACTCGTCGATCTCCGGCACACTGGAAGAGAACGTTCCTCGTGAAACCTCTGTTCCTGAAACGTTCTTTTCAACCCTTGAAACGAGCTAGCGCGTACTGCGTGGCACTTGTTCCCACCATACAAATTACAAGGCGAGCTGTTACATTATTGGCACGGACAGGATTTTTTTCGCTCGAACACTTTGATCGGTTTCCTCGATATATGTACCTATATTTTTACATGGCTGTGGGTTCGGCAGATATTTAATTCACTTTCATTGCGAAATATAATTCGACAAAAGTCAGCTGGCTTTTCTAGCTGTTTTTGGGCAGTCATTTTCTGTTTCATTAACGATTTTACTAATAATCATTTTCTTTTCTCAGAAAAGTGGATGTTGCGGTTAATTTAGATGCATCAATTTCGGGGTTTGCTTATTATTTAATAACTATTCCGATGTCTTTTTAGGTTTCTTAAGGTACTAAAGCTTCTTTTGCCATCTTCCCATAAGTTACAATCTTCCCGACTACTTCTTCGTTCGCCTTCCTTAACTTAGTGCAATTTACATTACCAAGTGTTAATACCCGTTTCTTTTTTAAATAATGCATTATTGCTTTGTTGGACTATTATATTACTTACGTGTAAATTACACACTCTTAACCGTTCACTTCAAACTCTCGCGAAATGTCTGCCTATGCCAATAATTTCATCACTCATTTTATTACTAGACCGATATGTTACGTTGCGTACTTTCCAAAAAAAAAAAAGAAAAGAAAACGTGCTCGAAAGAACCTCCCAAGGTGGCAATCTCGACATCGATCTTTCTAAAGAAGGAATAATCCATCTTCTCTAAAAGCAAGCACGGTTAAAGGGTTGCGCGGCAGTGCAGGCAATCAAACGTCACCAGTCGCAATCAGATACAAATGAGAAGGTGGAGTACGTCGCAGCGAGATACATAAAATTCGAACGTGTTATATCCGTGGGTTGCGTCAGCGATGCTGGAAACGTGGTCTCTCATTCCGTCCCGCGTCAACGAACCGCATAAGACCACCCCCATTTCCGGAGGATCCAGACACCTAGACGTCACTTATCATAGGAATTAATTACTCGAGTAGAATTAGCAGCTTGAAAATACTTTAAGCAGTTTTTTTTTTAAGGATGCATATTGCTTTCTCAATAAGGCTCCGCTATGCTTTACACGAATGTACAGTGTCATCGCGCGTATGTTGGCTCCTGTCCGATCCGGCTGATCCTCCGATTTAATACGCGTTTCCTCGCCCCCCTCCCTGCCGCGCTGCCAGCTTCGTGAAGCCTTGTGAGTGCCTTAGTCTTTTTGAAATTGGAAACGGTTCAGAGTTTACGAGGTCGAAGAACTGGGATGGACACCGAAGTCAGCCGCTACTGCGTAGACAGATCAGCGCCGAGTTCTTCCAATTCCGAGTGCAAGAAATTTTGTTCCACCCAGGTACCTCTGAATATGTACACTTGTCGAATTCTGTAGTTTTGATTCTAGAGGACGAAATCCTCCCGTCCCGTTTAGAAAACCGGACGAAAGTTTGCGAGAATAGAACACTGATATCGGTATGCACGTGTAAGTAGGAACGAATTTCGCAGCGATCGGTGCTTCCTACGGAACCGTTTTGGAGGAGTCTTGGAATAAATAAAGAACTCAGGCTTGTCCGTCTGACGCGAAATGAACGTGAATGGATCGTGTGCTTAGATACGAGTTGGCCGCCAATGCGATCTGGCGCATATTATTAGATATACGTCGCTCGACATAAACATAAGTCGATCACGTTAAAAGTAAAACGATAGGCCTTACAAACTATCGGCGTTAAATTTTGTACAATAATTTAATATTCGTGACACGATTAATTTACTCGATCATACTTCGCTAACACCATCCTCAACGAACCTCCCTTCCTCCGTCTTCGTTCTCCTCATTTCGTTCCTGTTTTGACCCGTGTCGATTGACTAGCAACACGATAAGATACGATCCAATTCGTTTAATTAATTATCTCTGCCGCTTATAGTACGAGTGATATCGTAAAATATACAATTTTTCTTCGTTCATCGCGAGACAGAGCTCCCTCCTGTCTCGTCCACTATCTACGATATTTGACCACGACATTTACAGTGTACTTAATTACAATCGGACGCTCCAATTAAGGTTCCTTCGGTACAACGAGCATTCTCAGGTTCAATCGTCGAAGACACACTCGACTCGCGGCGAGACTCCTTTCTCCACCGGTTCGGGTCCTCCTACCCCTTCATCCCTCGCAGTGTCACCCCCTCTCACGCGATACCCTTACGCTCCTTAAAAAATAAGATCTGATATACTTAGAGCTGACTTATCGCTACGTTAACTTCCGAGTTAGTCGAATTCGATCCCAAATGCTCTATCGGGACAAGTGTCCGATAGTGTGCAAGTAATTTCTCCATCGTGCAAATGTCAGGGACGCCGCGCGAGCGCGTTTCATCGCTTCGGAGCTCGCCACATCAATCGCTAATTCCTATATCGCAGTAGGAACTCCCTGGGATCCTTGATGTAGCTTTAAACGAATAATCGAGACGATCGATGGAACAAAAAGACCACGCGATGCGTTGCACTGCGCTCACGATCGATCAGAGACAACGAATTTCAGAGGCGCGCCCTGCAAATCGGGTAAAAATGCTGCGTATTCTGTCGGGACGTACATAGTACGCTAAAAGTATCAAAAACACAACGTTCGGATACAAATATTACGCTTAACGGGACCAAGAACTGCATACGTTTCGGATTACAAAAAATGGGGTGGCTTACAAATGATGTAAAAGACATGGCGGTTTTGTAACTGGTTCGCTGGAGTTTTTCAGCTCCAGATTCCGAAGAGCTATGCGCGCTGAGATTTGTGCGAGCATTTTGGAAAGTGTCCAATTTGTAAAATTAGACACCGCGTGTCGCACGAGCGTGCGACAGTCTGAAAATCTCAAGTCCCTTTTAATCACTCGCGCGCGAATTCTATTTCTTCGTTTCGTCGTCGAAGAGCGTCAACGGGGAACGAGAAACAATAGAGACGCGCTATTTGGGCAAGGTGTCGCACGTTTCTGGTCGTTTGAATGATAGATTACGGTTTAAATCGAACTTATCCCTAAAGTGTTACGCAATGACGATTATCGTGAACACAGAGGGTGTATGGGTATTTTGATCGTCCCAGAACTGGTCAATTACATTTTCTGGTTTTGAATAAAAGGACGTTGTTAGGTGACAATGGCAAACGCAATACCAATTATTATTATTTTACGTATCTGATTACTTGAACTTTTGGACTACATTCGGAGAATCCTCATAATTGGAACATTGAGTGATTCTTTTCTAGATTCCATAAATTTTGAATAATATATTTTGCATTCTAAAAGCAAAATTCTTCACATTTCCTGTCTTTTCTTTAATAGAAATAATCTTAATTTCCATTGGTACAGTTTAGTAGTAGTTGAAAGAATCTTTCGATTTGAGTTATTGGAATATTTCATTTTCCATGCAAATCATTGGAACTATTCCACCGAATAATTTGTTTGTCTAGAAAAAACGGACTGTATCAACTTGACCTTATTTTCTTAGTAAAGATTGCATTCCTATTCAATTTAAAATTATATACTGTCTTTTCGTTAGATGACATAACGTAGCATAATTAGAATTGCGACCCATTTCGACTTTTTACTTTTTTGATATTGAAACTTTCGTCCTTTGTTAAGACACAATTCGATGATTGTTTTTGCCATTTTCAATATAGGCTATATTTTTATTCATTTGCGCGTACGGAATAAATTGAAAATGGTGAAAGATCCAATTCCCATTCTGTGTCTTGTTTTACGCCATCAATTAACAACGTCCTTTTTTTCGCGAAACAACCATTTACACTCTATTGGCACGAAATACGTTCGAAATTGTATACCAAATGGAACTGTCGAGCGTATACATGTTAAATATCGAGTTGCGAAACCAGAGGAGATTTTGAGAAAACGGATTTTCCCCTTAAAATGATATCGACGTAGATATTTTCTCTTAAAACGGGAACACATTATCAGTGTGCGTTGCTCGGCGCGTAAGCTGTGTTATTTAACTTTACAAGGTTTCTTAGCCGCATCCATCGTATGTCTTGTAAAACAAATAATCGTCAATACTAAAATCGAGTATGCAATAGCGTTAAGATCTTAAGTTTAGCGTAAATAACATATTACGTGTAAAGTAAAATGTGAGATAAAATTACGAAAGACTTGTAACTATTACAAATAACAAATTCATACAATTAATACGTACATAGGTACAGAAACTCGCAGTTAGAATGTATTAATGAGCTGCGTTGACATTTTATTCAGTAGTATTTGCTGAGAAGGTATATCATTTAAGTTTATAGTTTATCGAATTACAAAAGGAGTTAAGCTTAAATTTATTAATTCGAGTACTACCCGTTGTAAAATTATAAAACCCATAAAATTTATTAAAAAAATTCCATGCAGCTGATGCTAGCTGATGATTCTAACAGATAAGAATATGAGAATTCTTTCAATTTTTATGTTCAGCATCAATCAAATCAAGACACCTTGGATCTCCTATTTTCGTATATGTTTGCGACTCTTTTCTATAAATTCCAGTCATATTGAATCCATAGAAAGAGAAGAAACAACTCTACTTGAAATGAAAAACCAAAAATAATTTAACATTTTAGCTACCGAAGTAAACACATAGGTATTTATATGTGTCTTTTGCAAAACATTAGTCAGTACTGATGATTTGGAAATTGCGTCGATACTTTTCAATAAATGGAAATCAAATTTCGAAACACGTCAGCGCTGTACATTTACTGTCCGATAAATATTTTATCGGCGGGTATCACCGATAAGACGTTACTTTTTCGGGTTCAATGAGACGTGACACATCAAAGGAACAAACATGCATAGTTGTTGAATTTTTAACATCGACATACTTGTTGCAGAAAGGCACACGATACTAACGCACCACGCGGATCGCGTATTCATTCAGCAACGAACGAAACGTTCACTGGTAAATTGTTTCAATTGCCCTTGACGTTTATCAGCAGCAAAGCGATTGATTTCAGTCCCACGTGGCCCGTCACTGTTATGGCATTCTGATTACGGATCTTCGAGCTTGATGAGTACTCAACGAACGCGACCAGTTGGCGTGCTATCGGTTCGAACAGCGAGTAATAGGTTGCGAACAGATAATTGCAAATATTTACATCAACAGAAACAAAAAACTTAATGGGAAATGATAATTACCTTCTATAATCCATAACGTAATCATCGAAACAATGCATAAGTGGTACTGCGTAATCGTAAAAGACAAAATTCTCTTCTTTTTTTTAATTGTGTAATTTCAGGTTAGTATTAATTGTTTCTCATTGAACTTCTGTTCGTTCACTTCCTGAGTTCATAAAATTGAAGTCCGATATGTGTTGGGAGAGTCTAACTTTTCTGCAACATTTCATTTAATTAGTGCTAGTTTGGAGCAAAATTGGGTCGCGAGTTCTTGGGTTCGTGTGAATATTTTGATGTTTTTAAGAGTGAAAGTGGAGGCAATCAATTTCGATTTGTTCGTATATTTAATTATTTATAAAAGAATATTATGGGAATAAAGTTTCGTGGGATAGCAAAAAAATACGTCTCCTTCAATTTTGCATATGCTAGCTAGCAAAAGAGTGAAGTTCCCTCCAAATTAGTGTCGAGTATTTCGCGGTTATTTCTTAAATTATACGTAATTCGACAATGAAATGTCATTTAAATAAAAAATAAATTTTTTAAATTCTACCTGAAAAATACATTTACTCATTTCTTAAAAAGAAACAACCTCACCAGAACGTAGATATTTTTATCACAACTAAAAGCTAAAAGACCGTATAACTTCTCGAGTAAATATCAATCGATACAGAGCTGCCTGAATTAAAAATAAATATCACAATCCTTAGTGAAATCATTATTTACCGCAAAATTATTAATTCCAAGATAAAGACATTCCCGATTTTCTGACGATTTCCTGTTGCATAGCTATTCCTTATTACGGATACAACAAATTGTGAACAGACTTTTATTGCGAAGGCTGCACTACGAAACCACTCGATTTTTTTTCTTTCAAAACAAGATAGTAAGTAGGATGCGAAGTATTTAAAAAACAAATGGTTTTAGGTCCCACACTTCGTAGCCTTCTCTTGTTAATTTTGAGTTATAGAATCCATTCACAAACTTCAGAGATTCAACTCACTTTGTATAGTCCTGTATAATGCCATACATTCTAGGGTTAACGAAATCGCTCTTCGCCAGATGGAATTGTGGCCGCTGCTCGATCAGAATTCTCTCGGTTTTTAGCCCCCCTAACCCCTGAACAATCGTTCGCGAGTGGCTGTGCCCGGAGCCTATTCCAGAATCGAAGCTCGACCACGCTTGGAGCTGGAATTCAGCTTCTGCACGGTAGAGAACACGCCGCGCTAGAGAGTCACTCGATTCAAGGTGCAGTCACCTTTTGCGGCCGGGGTGACCGTGGAATTCCACAGGGTACACTCGACCGGAAAAATAATCTCGTCCCGCAAGGTTCGCATCTTTCTCAGCTCTCTGCTACTTCTAACGTTCGCGCGCGGCTATCGAGCGGCGAGAAGCTCAACTCCAACTTACAACTAGGGCTGGGACTATTTCCTGAATTTTGCTGTGCTCGAATACTCCGGCAATGTGAGCATTAGGTCGGTTGCAAAAGTTTCTTCGCTCACTGTCAAGTGATATTAAGTGTACGGTAATGTCCGCTTCAACTACGCTAGCCTGAACTTTTACCAGAAAACTGGTAAAGGGTCATAGATAGTCGAGGAAAATGGTTTCGTTAAAAAAATGTAATATATTTTTACTTTTGATAAAGTAAGACTGGTTCGGTAAAGCGAACGAACTTTTGCTGTCATCTAATATTTCAGTATGCATCGAATAGTATTTTCGAATTAGGGTTATACTCGAATATTCCAATACTCTAATCCAAATATTTCAATATTACGTGCACGATTTGTGGAAATCTAGAAATTTCTGTTAAGAATAGTTTGAGGGTGGAAATCCGTTTCATTCAGAGTTCCCTGGCTGAAATAGCCTTTCTGTCATCGACGCCAAACTATTTATCAAATTGAATGTTTTTAAACCTTCGGTTATTTGAATACAGACCTAAATTGAATGTGGTATTTGAATTGTTTGTTATTTGAGGAATGTTCGTAATATTCGAGTAGTTACGAGGCAATCGAAATTAATTGGATAATCCCATTTAGCTGCAATGTATTTAAACACGACTCCATTTGTCGGGACACTTCCGTCGGAGATTTCCTGGCGAAGGAACGTTGAATATCGTGTTGTTAAACCGGGCAAGTGAGTTACGTTGACAGTTATTCGATCAGCTTGTAGAGGAAATATCGCTCTTCGTTCATTTCTACTTCTTTTTTTTTTAAGTGAGAACACTTCTCCACGGGTAATTCAATTTTGATTGCGATCGAGAAACGTCGACTCGGTTTACGAATGAATTTAATGCGCTTCAATAGTGGAACGTCCAATTTCGCTAGTAACGAGCGGAGGGTAGAGATCCTGCTTTACTTTTTCGATATTCAGTAGCGGATATTGGATCAATTATCGATCCGTCGATGCACAGAGCTAAATTGCTGTAGCTTAACACTTTAAGTAACTTTTAAAATTTTATATTATTGAAAACTATTTTAGGAAATATGTGTTGCGTTCAATGACGGTGTATTGAAATTTTTAGGGTAACGTTTCGTATGCTTCATGGGGTATAGCATTCTTTCCATAGCACAGTCTTGTAACAGAGACAAAGAGGAATTTTGCAATGAAGTATTATAATTTTAGAATGATGTTGAATCTATTATTCATACCGAAATTATAGAACCATAAGTTTCTAGGTCTTGCTGTAAATAAATTAGTTACCTCTAATTCTGTGATACTCATAGCGATTCGTATTGGAATGTACGATCATTTACTTTTTAACTACTTTCAGAATTAACGAGCAAACTATGTATGTTTCGATGTGTCATTAAAAAGTTACGTATTTACAGCAGGACCGAGGAATTTATAAGTACTTACTTTCAGTGTGATTATCCAGGTTTCAGGTAATTTCAAAGTTATTCATAGGCCAGTGAATTCCACTTTGCGTCAGCTGCAAAGTTATATGGAAAAAGTCAGAATGATCTTATAATTTTAGTTAGAGTCTCCTTCAAGTATTTGAAGCGCTCCGCGAGTCTGTACCCATTTGTCCTGACAAGTGTTTGTTTTCATATAAAAACTGAAGGAGTTACTTGAGATACTAACATCGTTTTCCAAATTCGATTGTTGCAAGTGATTAATGAACAGAGAGACAGCGATGAGTTGGAGGCAAGGCGACCCACGTGAGTTGAGTTACACGCACGATTTTCACTTTAAGAAGATATATTTAAATCTCAATCTTATTAAAAATATATATACACCTTACAACCAATAAACTCTTGCGAGTTTTACTTAAACGATATAAATAATATTATTTACAATCTCGAGGTATCGTATCCGTAGACATATTTTCACGAGCGAAGCAAACTATTCGTCGTCGTGTCTTTAAGTTTCTATTAAATATAAGATACATCGAATGATATTCGAAGAACCTATTTACATCGAGGATCGTTATATTACAAACGCTTTTCGGTGCCCACGGCTCTCTCTCATCGCGGCCTTTCAAAGAAATTTAATAATTTTACCACGAGCCACAGTTACTCGATCTAAACCCTGTAATTAGAATAAAAATGTTATTACTCAGAAACCTACGCGGTTCTGATTAACAACGAAAACCTCCTCGAGGTTTTTATCTCTATCTTTCCGCACGCACTTAAAGTTGCTCAAAATTAAGAAAAGCTGCGCGATTGAAGATGCCCCAGATATACATAGTATTTTCGTGAATGGCTGAAGTGAAAAAACAATTTAAATGTTTTTTTTTTTAAATTTTGTGGGAACCATTGGTGTTGGATGCTGAATAATAATAATTTTTGGTGATATTGATTTCCCGAAATTAGACTGTTCTAATGTTCCAATCTGATTAACATAAGTCTATTTCTAATTTTATATATTTTACAGATTTTCAATGAACATATTTTTGTAGCTGAGTAGGAACATTCAAGGTTGATAAACTTCCCTTCTAGTTATCTTCACAGCTATTAATAAGCAATCAGCTCTCACCATATTTTATTTTCCTAATGATGCATTGCAATTTTCTATTTTGTATTGCAAAAATAACGTTATACCGTATAGAGAGACCAATTTAGGAAAAAAAAATCCTGTGCGAAGTATGTACTTATTATCTTGCTTTTCTATTTTGTGTTGCAAAAATAATGTTGTAATATATAGAGAGACTAATTTAGGAAAAATAAAAATTCCTGTGCAAAGTATGTACTTGTTATCTTGCTTTTCTATTTTGTGTTGCAAAAATAACGTTATAACGTATAGAGAGACTAAATTAGGAAAAAGAAAAATTCCTGTTTGAAGTATGTATTTGCTATTCGCGTAAAAGATAATATTTACGCGACATGTATTAAGAAACTTATAAAAAGGTAATGGGAAGTCTAACTGTGAAGGCATACTATAGGTATATCAAGCAACAATCAAGTCGCCACTGTTCATGCCCGTATACAAGATGGAATAATGAGTGGAGTGCAAATTTTATGGGGTTAGCAATTAGATTTGTGTAAACTTCATTATTGCTTGTTACATCTATTGTATAAAGAGCGTTGCCAGCCTCGAATGCGCTTAGGAAGTTGCTCCCCATAACAATGGCACTATTCATTGCTTTTTCATATCACATACTCCTGCCAATTTCACAGCACACTCAATCCTTTCATCAATTTGTTAATTATCCCGTGATTAGTTTTTAAAGCACTATACATACTCCTGCTATGATGCCATTGTTAGACGTGGTCGATGTCAGTTTCATACCAAATTGCCACGATCGAAAATAACTCTGATTCCTATAGCAAATGGTAAAAAGAAGGATACCTCAAGATTAAGAAAACTCATACGGAAAGAACAGGACAGCATTCATTGATGGTTACTCTGAAAACGACTCGTTCAGGATATTTTCCAGTCTCAACATTTCTTCGATCTTATCACAAAAGGCGTGTTCTCGTACGCTATCGATGTTGAGATCCCCAAGTTGTCGTACTCGACAGCTTCTGCATAATTAAGTGGTCGACTAATTGTAAGTACAATATTTTGAAAGTACACAAGTACGTGCCAGCCTGCGTGACACGATCGTTTGCATATTATGGATCATATTCAGAACGATCTGTTATGAATGTAGAATTGCGCCCTCTTCGCGTACTCCTAATTCTTTAACAACAGTAGGCTTGAAACTTATTTTGGAAACGGATGACGAATTACATAAAACGAAAGAATAAAAAGATTGCCTCTTTTCAACGAAACGGGAAAATGAATGTTGAAATACTGACTTCCTTACAAAGATATGCGAATTTCGCAAAGCAGATTTAACCCTAAGAATTGAACGTTAGAGGACCCTTAAGTACTCAACAGAGTATCCTGAATACGATTTTGTGTCCTCCTTCTCAGATCACTCTCTTTTGGCTGGGAGATGGTCTCAATCACAATTACAGTCTGTGTTTCATTTCGTTTGTACAAACACAATCGAAGGTCCCATCTTCGAATTTCGATTCGATTGTACCACCTTGCGCAAATACACCAAACTCTTCCTCTACGTCTCGAGCATGGAACCGTTCATTTAACAGATGACAGATCCTCGCGAATCCCCTTTTCTCCCTCTTGCTTCTTTCTTCGAGCTCTTCGTAGGGAATCTTCAAAGTCACTAGCGTCTCGGATACACGTCAGCGGATCCAAGGTGAAGACGATCGTCCCTTAGCCACACGTAACATCACTGTAGTGGTATATACTATGCATGCCTGTTGGCCTCTTTGACGCAGTTCTTCAAGGGTGATCCACATTCTGAACTATCTTGCTTCTCTGGCTTCGTTCTTTCGCTATGGAATCCCTGGAGCGTGCATTACGTGTCTAAGCGCTACGACGAGAATGAAATGCCCACATTCAGTGGAACGTATGGTTGCTGCTTGACGGACTCGTAATATGCCACCGATCCATTGTTCGCATCGATTGTAATATTTTCAATCGATCCTTTAAGATCCTCCTCCTACTGTCCTTCCAATTATCTGGCTCTCATTCACTTCGATACGTGTACAACCCCCTATACCTTGGACGAAGAGCTGGTTCGTTGATCACTCTCGTCACCGTTACCACGGCACCGTTAATATCAAGATTCGAATCCTAACTCCACCACGTTGAACCGCAGCGTTGTTTGGATACTCGACTCTGCAATGACGAGGTCTGATTTCAATCGGTGCTGGTCAGCTCCATCCGAGGGGCTGCCAAATAGGGCGTTTGGAATGTAGCAGTATCAGTTAATTGCCTGTCGATATTGTTCGCCGACATTCGCCGTGATCAGTCTTCAATTTGATTGGCCGGTGATTCCGTCAATTCCATCGCGATCTGCATCGTTTTAACGGTCCGATGCGTCTTTGTTTCTTCAATCAGCCCGCGCGCAGCCCTGTGGCGGTCCTATTATCGCGCGATAACAGGCGGGAGGGGCGCGTGAAACGCGCCGTTTCAATCACGCTCACTGGTTCGGTATACATAAGTATATCCCTCTGTTCCCGTTCAGTCTTCGATTCAATTCACTCGGCCTGTCCGCGTGCAGCTCTCCTAGACCAAGCGACAGCACGCCACGATTCTGCTTTCAGTCCGTACACCTTTACGCCCGATACGGCCCAATCTCCCCCATCTTCATCCCGTCGTGCATCTCCATCTCCATCTGAGCGTCGCGGTGCTTGTCGGACCGATGGGGGACGGATTGCACGGCGACGTCCCGGTCGCGGCTCCTCTCGCGGCCCGACGACCGCTCCTTGTCGCGCGGGAAGTGATGGTACTGATGGGTCGCATGGCCGTTCATAGGCAGGGTGGGATACGAGGACTGGCCGCAGGAGGACTGATGCCTCGAAGGGAGGGGCGGCGGCGCATGGTGGTGTCCCGGCACCCCGTTCTGAACCCTCGAGTCGTTCTGCGCCCTCTCCGGGGCGGCGTCCGTGTCGCGAGAGGGTACATGGGGCGGCTGCGGCGTACGGCGCAGCGAGTGATTCGAGTAGTGTAGTCTGCCGCCAGTAGACGAGCAATTATCGGCGGCGATGCTCAGCGGTGTCGAGCCATCCTCGATGGGGGCGTTCGAGCGATGGCCAGACGTGCCAGAGTTGGGCAGCGTTCCCGGACGGCGCATCTGCCGCGCCGTCTCCCCGTCGATGTAGGTGAAGCCTTCAGCAAGAGTAGTGCTGCCATGGGGCAAGAACCAAACACCGCCGGTCCCAGGGCTCGCTGCCCGAAGTTCTAGCTACAGTTCCGTCACCGGTATAGGCTTGATACCGGTCGCTATCTGGGAGTGTTGCTGCTGCTGTTGCTGCTGCAGCTGCTGCTGCTGGAGGTGGTGATGATGATGGTGCGGCGGGATCGGTTGCGATTGGGGCTGGTGGTGATGATGATGGTGATGGGGATGGGCGGATCTGACGATGTACTCGTCGTCCGAGAAGGTCTTCTGATACTCGTGCTCTTTGCGGGAGATCCCGCGATTCTTCCACTTGTAATCCTTCAGAGCATCTCTGACGCGCCTGCGACATCTGTAGTAGAGGATCAGGGCTATACCGGTGAGCAAGGCGAGGCCAGCCGCGCAGAGGGTGGCCAGCAGGGCCTGTTTCCGTGGATCTGAGAAGGCGCAGCCTAGCTCGTCAGGCGTCATACCCTTGATGGGCTTCCCCTTTGATTCCGGTGGTTCCGCGCAGATCACTGAACTCGAGTTCCTTGGGACTAGCACCTCGGCTAACCACAGCAAGCTGCAGTCGCAGACCAGGGGGTTTTCGCTTAAATCCAGCCGGCGTAGCTCGTTCCAGGCCACCAGGGACTCGGAGAATCCAGTGAAGGCGTTGTCGCGGAGCATCAGATGTCTCAAATTGGGTAAACCAGCTAGAGAACCATCCTCCATCGTAGTCAGCCGTTTATTGCTGTTCAGTACCAGCGTTTCTAGGTTGGCGTTATCTGAAAATGCTCCCCTTTCCACGGTGGTCAACAACTTGGCCGCAGATATGTCGATTTTCTTCAATTTAGACAGGCCTTGAAAAGCGCCTGACCTCAGGGTTGTGAAAAAGTTCTGCCCCAAAGTCAGTTCCTCTAATCTGGGCAACACAGCCAGCTGCTTGGTGGGCACTTCGCGCAGCTTGTTTCCATCCAGTCCCAACATGCGCAGTGTGTTCAGTCCGCGGAAAGCACCGTCGCTGATGTTGTCCAAACCCGCGCCTGTGATGTCCAACACGGTCAACTGTTCCAATCCTTTAAATGCATCGTCTGGCAGCGAGGAGAACGCGTTCCAACCAATGTGCAACTCGGCCAGAGCGTTCAACGGCGCTAAAGCCGACGAGGGAATGGTCCTCAACTGATTATCATCGAGATGGAGCACCCTGAGCGTGCCCAATTTCTGAAAAGCACCAGGCTCCACTTTTGATATACGATTCTTCCCCAGATCCAGTTCTTCTAGCTTCGATAGCGACGCGAACAGGCCGCTCTTCAGGCTCTCTAGATAGTTGTCCCGTAGATTTAGCACCGTCAACGACTTTAGACCCTGGAAGGTCTTCTCGGTCAACGCTGAGATCTTGTTGTGCCTGAGGTGTAGCTCCACCAGTTGCTTCTGTGCCTCGAAGCTTCCATTAGGAATAGTGAAAAGGTGGTTGCTCGACAGATCCACGTTCTTCAGGTCCCCGTAGAACTGAAATGCCGCCGCGTCCACTATCTTTATCCGATTCTCCTTTAGCACAATCCGCTGGATGCTCGGGTTCAACGCTATGGGTATGACGTCCAGGTTCGCTCCTATGCAGGAGACCACGAGCTTGTCGTCATCGCAGATGCACCCGTTAGGGCAGAACGCAGCCGTGCTCAGGGCGAACAGACCAGCTAGGACGAGCAGGTGGAGCAACGCAGTTGATGCAGTTACGCTGCGCCGTGGCGTCTGGAAAATAATAAACAAGAAACTCTTTATTAGGCGGCCTCCCCGAGCGCGGCTTATCGTAAAATGTAATTTACATTTATGCTAGGTTTATTGCCATACATAAATTATTCTCCGTGGAGACTACAGCCGCGTTTGTGACTCGAGCACCGGCGAAAGTGAGCGAAGATATTTCTGCTCGGAGAAATGTATGGCCTTCTAAATTCAGCTCATCCCTAGTTTGTGGAAGGGGCATTGTGACACCATGAATTGCTCGATAATTTTCGTGAAATATTTTCGTCCACATCGTGTTTTATACTCATATAGACAGAAATTCGTGCATAAAGTGTAAGGGAGATGATGTTTTGGGGTGAAAAAGAACCTGCAAGTGGGAAGGAGATCTATTTTTGAAGGAAGGCTGGGTTTCGAAAGAATCTAGGTATGAAATTCATAATAGTATAAATCTAGTAATATGGTTAACGGTAATGAATATTTTGGTAATTTACTTAAGAATTTTAGCTTGATTTCCTTTAGGCACATTCAACCCTTAACTTTCAC
This sequence comes from Andrena marginata, assembly GCA_963932335.1. Classification (NCBI taxonomy): domain Eukaryota; kingdom Metazoa; phylum Arthropoda; class Insecta; order Hymenoptera; family Andrenidae; genus Andrena; species Andrena marginata. The sequence continues at coordinate 34,037,831 of OZ010662.1, forward strand.
TCTCAGAACCTGGGTTTTTAGACAGAGATTCCATAAAGCATAAACGGAAATCAAATGCTGTAGAAAGATGCACTTATTTTGAAAGCCAAAGACTACCATTTTTTTAAGCCTTTAATCTTTTTTTCTAACATATGCTATTGCTTTATTGTAACTCAAGTGGATAATTAGGTGGTACGTTTCAGACGAGACACCTTGCTGTATTAAGCTGTATGTACATAGTTTCGATAAAGTTTGTCACACCTAGTATTAAGGAAATATTGGCATTGTGCTAAGAAAAAATTCCTCTTCTCCCTATAGACTCTGCATAAACCCCTTCCCAATATCTAAAAAAAAAATAGCAGAACTTGTTTCCCAAAAAGAGCCACGAGAGACCACTCGTTCTAAATAACAATGAATCAACGCCGCTTACTAGCCAGGCGACTACCAGTCGCGTTACCCAGATCGACCAAACGTCGCCCGCAAAGTTTCATCGCGCGAAACACCATTACAATCCACTGGCCTGGCTGAATTAAGTTGGCGCGCGACGGCGTGAATTATTGCAACCACGCCACTATTGTTTGGCTTCCTGGAAAGATCTGGCGCGTCGGTGAAAAGAGCTCTTGAAGACTCGTTTCCAGTATCTGTCCAGTCTGAAGCGGGCGTTTCGCGAAATTCAAGCCCAGTGTTACAGGTCGGTTAATCCGCACACGAGACGTGGGCGAGGCGCGCACACGTTGGGCCAGGGTCTTCCACGTTTGCCGCGATTGCAACGTGTCAGCTGTATTAAAGCTAAAAACGGGCATGTCATTAGGAAAGGATTATACACTCGCAAATACCGAACTTGCCAGCGGGGTCGCCGACACGCTTGACCTCATTACTCGTTTCCTGTTCCAACTGTATCACGAGATTCAGCTGCTATTTAATGAATCAAGGCCCCCGAACGTGCTTTGATATTATTTATTCGAGCACTTCTGCATACTTGCCAGCAGGCACGCACAGGTCTCGCGAGTAAACTGCTGGCTCCCTGTGGGCTGAATAAATTGCTGGCACACTCGGGAACTGCGCGCTGTTAGGAGGGACCCTAATTGCGTGAAAATATTGCTAAACCTTTGGACTAACTGCGTCCTACTGTTTAGTCACATTTTCCATCTTTGTTCTATGCTGTGCGTCGTTAAAATCCAATGGAATATGCATGTAACATTATGTTAATTGGAATTTGCCTGATACCAACACACCGCTTCCCTCCAATAAGTGGAAAGCTGATTACACTTGAGTTGTTTACCTTATTCGCTATCTCCCCCCGAAATATCGTTCCACTCACTTTGAAACACATATCGACTCCTAAATGAATCATCTCCCACTATTTAGCAACGATATTCATCTATGCTCCCCTTTTCGAATCGTTACATTATTATGACGGGAATCGATTAAAGTCGACTTGTTTACCCTATTCGCTATCTTCCTCGAAATATCGTTCCACTCACAGTCGACCATACTGCTAAATGAATCGGACCTTGAGCGCGAAAAAAGTTCCAGCTCAATCGAAAGTTGCGCGAAATCGAACTCGGAGAATGGAGGCAACTTTTGATTACTCTGGGATTCGTAAGTACTTCCGTCGAGATCAATGCTAAACTCACTTCCCGCGGCTGCTTAAGAAGAGGGAGAGAGAGAGAGAGACGCAGTAGTTAGGTCGACGCAATCATACACTCGACAGAAGGGAAAGAAAATATCCTGCGAGTCAAGGAAAGGGAAACAAGTTGAAATTGTACGTTTCGTATCAGCAGTCAGTAGCCTCGGGGTTCGCGGCTATCAGGAACGCCGCATTGCTGAAGTCGTTGCTGTTACTAACGATGGAGGTCACCGAGTGCCGCGAGAACGGCGTGCTAATCAATCAAAACGGCAGCGGTAACGGTGACGTTTAATAACGTTAATGAATGCTTTTATAGCGGTCAAAACGGGCCAATAAAAAGGTACTAGCGAACGAAATAGGGTGACAGACCCCTGGCCGATGGCTGCTCCGCTGGTCTGACCTAATAGGAATTATAATAGGATTAGCTGAGATAACGGCATGGTTACTCGCTGTTGCGTGAGTCCACGAGCATATAATTATGATGGCGTTGGGATGCTAATGGCGTATTGTTTCGGTCACGGAAACAACGGGCAACGTTATTCCGCAGTGTTCGCTTAGATTACCTTATGTTAATTTCGAGCCGCGTTTATGGTCGATTTCAATTTAGGATCTCTGTTCGTGAACCACCGTACTGATAGACAAGAAATACTCATCGCGGTAATCTCGTTCGTCTTGGGGGATGCAGCTACGTTTTTCGTTGTGGCGGCAGTTGTTGAATGTTCGCTCTTCTTCGTCGTACATATTAATGCACGTTTGTTTGGCGGAACGTAATCGATATATTATTATGCATATCAGATTGGCAATTAATCGTGGTAAAAATAATAAGCGGGCACGGGTGCGTATCGACTCGCATTATTTTCGCCACGCTTAGCAAATAGCATTCATGAGCATTAATTTAAAATTACCATAAATACGGTATTGATGTATCGTTTGAGATTTTACTGGGTCCGTTGCGCTCTGCTATCTCGAATGTGGATAGAGATTTATTTGTGAATACGTCGGTATATACAAATTTTCTGTTTTGTCAGTTTTAAGGTTTGTGGGATTTTGTTTTCTTCTTAGACGACTGTCACTGGTAAATTTCGAATTAGGTATAGATTCAGAATGTTTTCGAGTAACTGTCTTTACAACGTTTGACGAACTATTTAGTTCACTTGAAAAAGACATTAAAGGTGACCCCCTGTTAATTTTATTCATACACGTCACACAAGAAACTCTCGAATATGTTGATGAAACTAATTATACTGAATTAATTCGTATTTAATAGATATAATGATATTTAAATGAATTTAAACTGTATCTGGAGGTGTTGCATAAACGATCAATTCTAGACGACCTCGTAGAAAATAATTGAGTCGATTCAGGTCCCTGGATTCAATTGCTTGCTTGAGGAGCAGATTCCTACGCGTCTTAACCACTTATTGAAGTGAAATGGAGCGCGAGTTTCAGAAAGAAGTTTAAACACTGATTAGAAAATTGGACTACAATACTCAATTACAGAAAAGTATCAATTCTGTTAAATTCTTCAGAGTTCCATCTCCTTTTTTACCCGTTTTATTCCAACGTTGACTCAAAGAATATTCTTTCTCTGACGAAAGTCTTCCTTGCGAGAAATAGGTCACTAATTAAATGACCAAAGTAGCACAGAGTGTGTTAGTAATAGATGGGTTTCATTTAGTAATTCGCAGAAGCGTTGCTCCCATTAATTTTGTAGAGAAGACGGGAGCTCCTATTAAATTCTTAGCAATAATTTCTTACGTTAATATCAAACTACTGATATGATAAAATTTTTTGTGACGTTAGCGTGTTTGCACGTGAATATTTTCTGGAAAGCATTGAAAGAACCATCCTAGAGTTTTCGAATGTTTACTTCGAAAATAAACCAAGCTCGGAGTTCGCTTTGCACAAAACTTTCCCGGCAGGCATTTTTCACAAGCTTTCGTTACCCAGTGTTAAACAACGAGATGTTGTACCATTTTTACAACAAATAGAAGATTACAACGTAAAAGCAAGTTCGTATGGAGTTGATTGTTGAAGAAGTAGAAAGTACAGTAATTGGGCGTGTTTTATCGTAAACTTTTCATGGCACACTTGAGCGATATAAAAGTTGATAAGGTTGTTTGGGCTAGTGAACACAGTGGATGATGTCAGACGACAGAGAAGAAATGAAGGAGCTTCTTCATTTCATTGCGCTATTTCTTGGTCTATTCTATCCACTTACGTGCGCCCTTCCTCACGCGTCACTTAATTTACGACTCCGCCATATCCCTTCCAATGGCCTAGACACACATTTTCATTTTGAACAACAAATATACTTCCCTGAGGGCTGCAACGCTGTAATGTTCCTCAGAGCTGCTTTGATAAATAACTGCAAACTTACTCCTCCGTCGTCCTAAATGGATTTGACGATAAGGGAGAGAAATATGAAGGTATCTCAACTTTTTTCCTTCCCACCATGGCACCACCTGCATTTCTACCATTCGCCGTTACATAGAGTTGGAACCAGGGTGATTTACGGGATTTCATTACGAAAGAGATTCTCAATTGTATAATAAATACATAACACCAGGATTTAAATATTATGCGCTCTACAACAAAATTTACGGCAAAACAATTTTCGGTTCTTTGCGGGATTCTCTTATCTGGCTAAACAATATGCAGATTTTTAAAGATTTTTTCAATATTTAAACGACACAGGTAGTAATGAAACTTTAGTTTAACAACAACCTAAAACTCTGACGGCACAGAAAAAAATCCAAGACACATTTCTCTTAAACAAAAACATTTAGGCTACCAACAATGCATACAGAACATTGAAACAAATACCTACACAGCAGGTGTGCACATCCAACACCTCAGGCACTCGCAGATGCCTGAAATTCGCGCAAAGCAACCACGAGCAACGTCCTATCGCGCCAATGCCGTTCCATCGCGATAAACTCCTTCACCACGTAACCAACCCCCGCGTTTGAAGACGTCCGTCGAGCTTCGAGAGAGGAGACAAAGGACACCACCGGAGTGTACAGTGGACGATTCGAGGGCTTTTTGTCTTAATTACGTGTCGTTACGCGCAACTAATTGCAGGCAGATAACGCGGCGAGAATACGCCAGACGTCTCGACTTATCGCTAGCACTAATCATACCGACGCCGGGTTCCGACGGACCGGGGTGAAAGGGCCGGGACCAGAGGGTGGCTGGAAACCGCGCGCCGGCAGGGGTGGTGATTGCGGGGAGGGACAACGTCACAGGTAGCGACTAGTTTCGGGGGCGAACACGTCAGATTTAACTGGATGTAATTAGTGATTACAAATTACCCTTTTGTCCATTAGTGTGACCGCGATACGTGTGTCAGATTTGCGTGGCCCACGTCGCTGCAAATGAACATCCACTAAGCGCATTCGAGGGGTTATAGATATTTCTCCCTCTCTAACCCTCGACTTTCATACTCCTTCGCTCTCTGTCCCGAGGAAAGTGGAAATACTTTTTGGAGTTACAGGAGCACAGCCCCTAGCCTCTCGGTGCTGTTAGATTTGTGGATGCTTTTTAGAACTGCAGAGCTATTCACGTCACCGTGCAACAATTTCCTTTTTTCTTTCGAGGAGATATCGGAGGGGTTGGAACGACGAAAAATTGGAAAAGCTGAACGAACTTGTTCGTGAACTGCGACCATATAACGCGCTGGCTAGCCAGTTCGGAAAGTAGGGCAGGGCAGGCCAGGCAGCACGTACAGAATGTGTGTGTTTCGGCTCCTTTTTATTGCAGTAAGGTGACGTCGGATAAAAGGGGGTGTAGAGACTGATACTTCGTACGCACATGCCTCTTGAAATATCGAAGGCGAGAAGTTGAAGTTTGATGGAATTCTGACCTCGTATCACTGCGTTTTAACGGGCGCTTTAGGGGATGACTTTACGACGTTATCGTGGAAAGAGAAATATTTTTGTTTTATTCAACTGCTTCTTGTGCAGTTGAAAATTTATTTGCAATTCTGTTATGTATAGTAGTCGTCCCAGAACGTATGCCACCTAGGCTTTCTTCTTTAAATTCGCCACTGGTGACTGCAGTAAATTTTAAACTGTTGTAATTGCGTATGTAAGTATTGACAACAGGATCTATGATTGTATAACACCTTTCGCTCGGCATCACCTTCCGAATAATCTATCAAAGTTCTTTTACACTCGTTCTGAATCGCTCTGTGTACAGAGTCTCTCGAAGTCTGTCCGTACAGAGAACCGTAATACGCGTTTCTCTGTGACGGGACGCAAAGAATCACGAAGAAAATAAACGGAACCCCAGTTTTTCATATTCCGAAACGAATGTCATCTAATGAATATTGACGAACTCCGGTAGCTTGCAAGCTATTTCTTACCAACGAGCATCGCTCGATCTATTTGCATATGAATTTTTGTTCCCACCGCTCCATATTTTTCCCAGCGAAAGTTTTAAAAGAACCCACAACATCGACTGTGTTTGCTAGTGACAAGCCAAATGTCATCGGATCGACGGCTACGGATAAAAATTTCCAGAAACGTATCGCAAATCGGTTCATCGAACAATTCGTCGATGCTCGCAGATCTCCAGCAGGGCTGAACGTTGTTCGAAAACTTTCGGGTACGAAGTGTTTCTCGTATCAGCGTATTTCACTGGCTTTTAAGCGAGAGAGCATGGAACCCTTGAGGAAGCCAAACACCGTTCACCGTCGCGCAAAAAAGGCTTGGATGTTGTTAATACCTAACACGAAATGAAACTCACTTTGGCTCTTTACTTTTCATTTACTGTGCGACACTTCAGTGTTAATTCATAAATGTATTTCTTATTGAATAAGAACACAGTATTTTCCTTTCTTTCCGTTGTGAGTTTGTATAAATGAAAGACATAACTTATCGATAGGAGCAATTTTTACTTTGAACTATGAGAATATTTTTCGAGAGTTTGAAAAGTGTAAAAACACACGGCCGCACACACTCAGATATTTCAAAAACAAAACCACTCATAACAAAATTCTCCTGCACACTTCCTCCCCACTGTTCCACACAGAGTCATTAAACTTGCCCCTTATAGCGTCAGTTACAGAACAACCAGTGCAGGAAGCACAGAAATTAACCTGGTCAGTCAACTGCTGCCTGGAGTCTCGTGTCGTGCGAGTTAAACAAAAATCAACGGGGGATTCGCGACATTGGGATTACGTTTCCCAGGGCGGTGTTCGTTAGCGCGCCCTGCTTTAATAATTCCCAGCCGTCTTTTCAGCAACGGACGCAGCCAGGTTTTAGCCTTACACGACGTCACGCGTCCGCTGTTTGCGATATGCGGATTTAATGTTTGCAAACGTTGAGTGCAACGCCGTGGGAAAGTGGAAGCTGCAGTTTATGCAGCTGGAGGCGCCACAAACGGCGCAGATTTTTCGTATCGTTTTACCGAAACCACCAACAGCAGGGCTTTGTAGTCGTGGCTCTGCGTCCACCGTCTCTGTAATACCGTTTCATTTCGTGTGTGCATTACGCTCCCGTCACAGCTCGTTGTTCCCTGTGATATTACTTCTGCGGATTTGTTTCCGTTAGATTTTTACCGCGCGATACTGTGCCCGTTAGCAATTATGGTAGGTACTGCGACGCAGTGTAATAGCGAAGAAAGCTTTCGCCCTGATGCGCTGGTTAACGTTAATAGAATCACGGTCACCGTATTTTATGGGCTACGAGAATTGAGGGAAAGGTTTCTTTTTTGATGCTGGAAACTGTAATAAATGATTGCTGTGAAGCTACTTGTTTCGCTGTTAATGGTGATTATGGGCATTCTTCAATCATTGTTACTTATTCTTTTCACCTCGTGAGTGTTAGCAAACTCGGTTCTAATTTTTTTCTTCATGTTATGGATAATGGTAGCAAACAGTAATATATTAGGTAAGCATAGCGACAAATATCATAGATCAATATTTTAGAATAGAAATATTAATCTAGAAATATTAATTAGAAATATTTTAGAAGTAAAAACGACGAAGGCAATTTCCACTCTGCAACTGTGTTAGGACAACATTTAGTACTACTATTCATTTAATATTCATATATCTGCACGACTAAGTACCCGTTATAAGGATCAGCCAAAAAAAAAATACGGATAAGCGTGAACTATCGAGTTATAATTTACAACACGAAACATTGATGTTGATAGCAGCCAGAGCGAATAGTTTCTCGCTGAAACTCGTCGTCGGCTTTAACCCGCGAAAAAAAAAATGTAATTCGTATCGGGGAACAGAGACGCCACGTGCACCGATGCACCCGTTCGCCTCGTTTCGAGCATCCAATCAAAAACGGTATATCACCATTTCGCATTTCTTGTTTTTGGATTCATTCGTCCCGACGGGGTGTGCCGTATAGACAGTTGGAATTCCGTTTCCTGCCATAACGGTAACGCGCAACACATTTCCCTTCGAAATTGGGTTCGAAGTTTTCAATTCCGTGTCACTGCTCCTCGACAACTTCGCCACTTACGATCGTTACTTCGAAAGTTAGGATGTAAATAACAGTGTATATTGGTAATATTACAAGCCCATTACAGGTTCTTGTGAACCTGAAGTTTGAGCAGGCTGCACGGTGAGCATTAGATGTCTAAATTTGTATTATGGAAACGAAGTTTCAGGTTGCAGAATGGACAACAACTTTTCTAGTATTAACTCCATTGTCACAGGGTAGATGTCCCTATTACTGTCAGTGTCCCTATTACTGCCACTTTATTGACTTTGCTCAATAAAAATATAACGTATAAAGAATAGCGTACAACAATAATATTAGTAATAATAAGAACAGTCCCAATTTAATAATAATATTGTTGTACACTATTCTTTATACGTTATATTTTTATTAAGCAAAGTTAATAAAGTGGCAGTAATAGGGACACTGACAGTAATAGGGACATCTACCCTAGGTAATAGAAAACAATAGAACTTCCCACGATTAACGTATATCAATATCTACCAAAATGTAAGTATTTTAAGAAACTAAAGTGATTTGCACATTGCAATAAAAGTTATGGAATATCTAAAAAAAATGCATTGTTATAAATTTGAGTAATTTTTATAAGAAATTATGAACCAATCACTTTCACTGATTCGATGGTTTTCGCGTTGAATATTTTTCTTTAGAATGAATCTTTTTATTTTAAATATTTTTCTTTACTGTATGCTACATCTTCGATATTGATTTATACACTATAAAATATCGTCGTTCTGCTTCAAAACCTCTTAAGAAGTCACTGTAAAGTCCTGCAGACTCGATTTAGTGCAGATCTAGTTTAGTTCTCGACTGACTTCGATCCCAGATTTAGCTATGTAATAGTAAAGTGCATCAGTAACGCTGTGTCTCGTACGATTAATCGAAGGTTTTGTTAAACAAGCAGCTGGCTCATTTCTTGTGATCATTAACTAGACTTGTCTCATAATTTTCGAATATGATGTATGTATTAGACTGTTTAGTCGAATTCTAAGGATTTAGTCTGCAATTCCTGAACGAGCAAGTCAGATAAGTTATGTGAATTTGAGTTTTAATAATAGAAAGTGAATACAATGAAAATGAAAATTTTTGAAAATAACCGTCCGAGAGAAGTTAGTAGTCAAACACTTTAGCAGCTAATAAATAACAGGAAATTCATCATCCAAAATAATATTACAAACCTTCCTTTATATTCAAGAATATAATCCCAGAATTATTCGTATTAGCTTATTAACTTTCCCTCGCAAAATCTGCTTCAGATTTTATCATTCAGCCTAATTTACAATATCAACAAGTCTTCAAATCTTTAAACCTACAAGAATTTTGTGTGATTTAACGAGTCACAAGTTATAAATTTTATTTCGACCGTAATAATTAATATAAGTGATTTCGGCGCACTGGTTCGGTCAATTAACCGAACCAGTTAATTCAGTTAATTGACCGAACCAGTGCGCCGAAATCACTTATATTAACGAGTCACACCGTAACCTGACACGCTTAACACCCATTGTCAGCTCTGTTCTACCACGAAAGTGAGTATACTTCAAGAACCAGTTCTTATATTATAGAAACAAAGCTGGTGCTATTAAAACGAGTCTATTAAAATTAGTCGACATAGAGAGCAACACACCCAAATAAAGCCCGAAAATTTTAACGGCCAAACGAAACCAAACGAAACGAACTTCTTTATTGAAGTCAACGGAAATCTCCACCAAGGGGACATCAATAATTCAAGCAAACCTGCGACAGAAGGCAGGAACGATTCTTCACGTAGCAGAGAAACAGATCGTTCTGGAATTGTCTCGTGTATCGAGACGTGTCACGTGTCTGGCGACGTCGAACGCAAAAATTCACGAAATGCAGGAGAACCTTACACAAGAAAACGTGGCTTGTATAATGTACCTGTCTCTAATCTATGTATATGTGATTTTTCATCTTTTCCAGAATACATAGTAGCTATTAACGTTCACCTATTCTTATAAACAATGGCTTTAAACATGACAATTTTACTTTCCCTTTTTAACCCTTAACTGGCGAGGCGGGATCTGACGTACCCCAATTTGTTAGTCTATTATTCCTTTTTGCGTATTTAACTTCTTAATTTTTGATAGGATAAATCCGGGAGACGCGGTCAACCTAGTATAAAATGGCTATTAAAAGTAATATAGATATTACTTATTCTATCAGAACAAACCTATATGTTAGAATATATTTACTGTAAATCGGGTTGAAAACTGAAGTCATGACATCTGACCACCTCTCCCGAGGTGCCGGGAGAAATGGTTTTCGTCGTTGGCAGAGGCCACTCACATAATTATTCATGGAAAATTAACAAAGGATAAAGCAAAATTATTTGTGAGTGAATACAACTACAGATTTATTGATATTTAATTTGTTTACGCTAAATAAGTAAAGAATACATCAAAGAAAAAGTGAACCACCTACTGACGATTAGCAAGGCGAAAAAAATCATAATTCTATCATCTCTCCTTTCTGCAGCGAGAGATGGTCTTCTCGTTTGTTTTGAGCGGAAGAGTTAATATGGCCAAATACTTTGGCTGCATTGTCCCTCGATGTCTCTACTATCTTATTATCCAAAATATTAAACGAAAATAAACTTAGAGGTATATTTTAAATACGATTCTGTACAACCGCTGTTTGACAAAAAAGGTTAAATGTAACCACAATTTACCTTTTATAGCCTATAAATCCAAAAAAACACAGAAGGAAGCGAAATGACGCTATTCGTTCAACTATTTGGCTTCTAGAGAAGTAATTGGTCTGCACTTTAAGGCATTTCTACATATAGACTCTGAAATATAGCGACTCGACCAACTCTCCGGCCCGACCGCGTCTCCCGGATTGACCCTATTCCGAAATTGAAGACATTTTTGTCAATTTCTCCGCAAACAAGTGGCAACATATTTTTAATAAGCTCGTATTCAATAAAAATACTTGACTTTCCCTGACTTATTTTTCACTTTAAAAAAAATATACATACGGATCGAATCTATAACCTCCTCCTTTTTGAAGACGGTTAAAAGTGGACCTCATATCCAACATGCTGCTTCATCTACCCAACGGCAACAACATAGTGCTACACCTGCTTTCGTGACAAGTCATTCTCTCGCGTCCCCTGACCTGCCACTCGAGCACTCCTCCACTGCCATCGATATAGGAATAATTATAATATAACTCTGGTCGGTTTTCCAATCCCTTCGGTGTCCCGTTGGCCTTTATCGCGAGAACAGGGCCAGGATCGAAATGGCGAAACGTTGTATACGTAGCGGCGATTCCGCGTGGAAGGGGGAAGGGGGCCGAGGGTGTCATTATATAATCAAAGAGCGGCTCGTGCTCGGGTTAAGAGGAGGCTGTCCGTCCAGCAATCGTCGCGTTCAATCATGCGTCCGCTATATGTATATCAGCCGTGCACCGAGTGTTATTCACTGCCCCCTCCCGACAATGATACAGTCGAGCTGCTGCACTCCAGTCCCCTCTCGGTCGATTGGATAATGATATCCTCGTCTGCTTCGGAAATCAGTCGCGTCTGATGGCATTTCGCTGTTTGCCCGTACCGTTGCGTCGACTCCTTTTCGCCGTGACGCCGTAATGAGGCTACGCGGAGAAAAATAATAAACGACGACAGGAATCAGAGTCGTTCGAGCTTCGTTTCGACATAGTAGCTTCGGGCTAGACTGGCTGGAGGGACTCGTTTTGTTTCAGGCTCGCTTCAATGTACAGAGACGTCTGCTTACCCCTGTGCTGGACACATTTTCTATGGCAATGTTCCCGTATCTGCGGCACTGTCTGAATGTTCGTAGCCACTTTTGTATTTCATGATAGTTTGGACGTGTTGAATGCAACAATTTTGGCCGCTGGATGACCAGGCTTCTGTTAACGTTCGTTAGTTGCTAAGGGCTGATTTTGGTAGGGGTCGCTTAGCAGCTCTGGTTAAAATTACTTGTTTATCAATATAGTTTGGGTTACGCGGTTTGCTTCGACGAAAATTTGCCCTGCGTATATATAGAGACTAACCTGGGACTTAGTGAAATGGTATGTAAAGCGATATTCCTGAAGGTGCAAAGCATTATATGTGGCCTTCTGTGTTTATTATAGGGCTGTGCTTATTTGGTCGTACTTCTACAAATCCCGGGTTCGTAGAACACTAATATGCAGAAAGAACGATGAATTTGTCAGCAAGATATGCTCTTGAGGGTTCTACAGATTTTTCCTCCCGCTGTTTTTAAGTCCCTTTATCTATATGCGACGCTATATTTGATCTGTTTGTAGGGGAAAAAGAGTCAGCCGATTGGGTGCCTGGAGTCCTGGACCGGGAATCGAACCCGGGATCTTTCGCTTGCCGGGCGACTGCTTTCATCGCTAAGCTACCTTGAGCTGACTCTTCTTCTTCTTCTTCTTCTCCAAGTGAACATACTAAACCCAAACTAACGGAGCGGCACCTATCTGCCCAAACATGAATGACAGGCCGTTTCCCATCTAAACGCCGATCGCCTACATGTTATTGAAAACTATCGTCATCCTCTGCACCGCCAAGCACCTAATTTACAGTGACTCGCAGGTTTGTTCATATAAATTCAGAAGAATAATGAACTGTGAAAGCCACTATCTTGCTTTTGCTTCTTGGTGCTTAGCTTGAAATCATTTAATGCGTTATCTGAATACGAAAAATAAGATTGCCTGCATAATGTAATCGAAGGAACAGCAAAGTATTTCGCGCAGTTCGCATTTTCGAAGAACATTTCAATCGTATTTGAATACTGCTGCAAAAAGGAGGCAGCTACATAATTTGCTGAAATTGAATTGTAGTTAGCATTGGCTATCTATGACCTTTTTCCATTTTCTGATAAAAGTAGCTACAAGTAGATGTAGTAAAAAAAGAGCGAATGAATTTTTGCATTGTCCTAATATTTTTCAAGTATAATTTCATGCGTTTCGTCCAATTCCAGCAAAAGATTATGATAGCAGTGTTACGCTCGCGGTAACGATACCACCCAACCACTTCTAAATCTCTTTTGGCTGATTGGTTAATGATACCTTCGTTCCGAAAATCAGTTCCGTTTTAATGGCGTTTCGCTGTTTGCTCTCCGCTCCACGGATCTCTTCGCCATATCGAATCAATCGGACCGTCGAATTTATGGAAAGTGGCTGGCCAAATGTTTAATTACACGCACGTCGAGCTGGTCCAGGAGTGGTTTATATTTTAATAGGGTTTACCCCTAAACCTGCATCCCTTGTTTCGTTCGCACTGATCACGAATACTGTGCGAGGATCATAGAAATATAAAGAATTTCACAAGTTTAATAATAATATTAAGAAACGCTAAGATAACGAGTTAGGAGTACAGTAATTCCGCGTTAATGTTGAAAGCGGCGGGACCCTCGATATTTCCTCTAAAGAGACTCTCAGAAAATTGTTCTCCAATTTCTTTTATCTAAGCACGCTCACATCTTTCACGCCAAATGAATAGACTCCCTTACGTAATTTGCAACTAATGCGACAAAGATCTTCAAACCGAATAGACTTCAATATTGCAAGTTAGTTACGATGCTCCTTAAACTTTTCTCAAATTTAAGGCTTTGACCCAGTAAACAACTTGCACGGCTGGCACAGCGTGAACACCATTCCACAGTTTCGAGGGTCACTGACTTCACAGACGAATTTTCGATGGTTACATTATAAATGCTAATGTTCAAGCCAACAGTGAGGTCGCTTTTAAACATAGAGGCAAATAAAAAAAGAAATAAAACTGGATAGCACGATGTTCTCGTTGCACTTTGGATTCCGCGGGGGTCGCCTTTTACGTGTGCATTAGAAAAAAAGCTAAAGTGAGGTCTGCAAGAAAAAATGGGACCATAAACTTGCCATGAATTCGCAAAAATCTTTGCGGTTTCTTCAACGGTTGGAAATGTAAGCGTTTCAAATGGAAGACGCACGATGGTGGTAGATAGACGTAACTATAAAAGTGGCATTATCCTTTCATTGTTGTGTAAGGAATAATAATTCTGGTCTTCTACCTGTTTGTGTTTCTTTCTTCTCTTAGATGTCAGTTGTTCACAACAGATTTCACGAGAATACTTTTTACAGGAGCTTTCCATCATTCTTTCCAATAAAGATTGGAACACGGATGGAAGTGCTGTCAAAGTTACAACAGCGTGTAGAAACGCATTGTCTCTTTTGCAATGGAAAACTTCAGTCCAATGTATTGCTGCAGAATTTAGCTGGCGAAGTAGAGTGACGTAGACGACAGGGGATGAAACATTGTTCCGGAACTCCATGATCTGAGCTACTTGACGCAAAATTATCTTCTTTTCCTTAAGAATACAAAGTCACAGAATATTTTGTGGGACCTCCGAGAACAAGAACGAAAATTCAACAGAAGGTGTAAGTAGTAAAAATTTGCTTCAGATATTTAAACTTTCTTCGTAACCTTTATATAGGTTAGCAAGCAAAAATTGTTTGAAGACAATTAGATAGAATTAAAAGAGAAAAAATGAGTAAACAGTATGTTTGATAGTTTAGTAATGTTTTTTTAGTTTATCTTCTTTGACGTGTATCTGTTCCTCTAGTTTCGGTTATTATTATATAAACACTATTGCAGTTTGCGTTAAACATGTTGTGTGCTAAATGGTACATGTTATTAAACACGCTTCCTAGTAAATACGACCTCTGCTGTTTATGTTCCCGATGTGCATAATCATTTGAGTATTTATCTAATGCGCTATATGTATTAATTAGAGAATTATAAATCTGTAGTTGCAAGGAACGATTAATTTGATGAATATGATATATTTCACTTTGTAAAATTGTCGAGAAGAAGACAAAAGAGCACTTTGAAGAAAAAGAAAATACAGCTGGTGTGCGGAAAGTTAGAAAAAATAGTATAAGTATATTAATTAAATTAATGGAGACTTAAATTGAAATTAACCTTAATGCAAATGAATATCATAAATACCTATTACAAGTAATAAGAAATCTTAGAAAGAAAAGTATACCAGGTCACATCGGTTGGAATCGCGTGTCTGACCAAAGGCAGTCCTTTTCCCCTTGGCTTCTTCACATTTCAGTGATGGAGATCAATCATATTTCCCTACGCGTCTTCATACGGATTAAGATATGTGTTATTTCCAAAATTATTACTACTAAAATTGTTCAGATTCGCAAAAACCTCGTAAACATTTAAATATTTACCAATTTCATTAAAAACTCTCAGATTCTACCACTCTTTATATTGTTATGAATATTTTAAAATTGTCTTTTTCATATGAAATGAAAGTATAAGTGCCAAAATTGATAAAAAAAAATTTAAGACGCTGCCATTTCTTTGTTTTTCAATATTTTTTCGTTATGCTGATTCAGACGATATCCACACGTCTACAGATTACCAACCTTTCTGAATTTTGGGTTTGAGATAACTACAATTGCTGATATCAGGTTTAGCATTCGGAAGGAAATTGTTCCCTTCACGATGCTCCTATTCCACTACATGTAAATGGATATTTTTATTTAAAATTTTTATTAATAAAGCTACAAACGCGCGAAATGATACGTGCAACACTTGTTACCTTTTTTCCGTCACACTAGGAAGACTCCCCGGTTTTTAACTCAACATGTCGTAACCCGCAATATAAATAAAAACAAAGAAGAAAAAGTGTTGATGATGCCCCCTCCCCTTTTTCAAACTATGCTAAACAATATGACAATCGTCACGCATAATCATTTGAATTCATCTAAATGTTGTGAGGTTCCCGGCAACTGATAGTATCATGTAAGAATATAATCATCTTCGAATGAGGCGCTTAATATAATTACGATCGAAATTCTCGTACCTACAGTTAAGTCGGTTTGATCGCAAACTTAAAAGCGCATTAATCACGAATATCTAGTGACGGAAGAGAAATTATCGGCGATCAGAAGAAGCCAAGTCAAACTAGAAAATTCACAAAACGTTGTCATTCATCAAATGTTGTTCGTCAATCGACTTCAATAATGCACTATTCGCAACAATCCTCGTCTCCCAGGCTGCAACTGGCATTCACCGCTGATTATCGCCGTCAGCCATCGATTTTCAGCTACCAAAGCTGGCATCGCGTACATTTGTTACCCTCGAACGTATTTAAATTTCCGAATCGTTCCCGTTGTCGGCGCTTTCAAAACTTTCCTGTCGCATACACGCGCGCTCTCCTATCCCCCTTTCAACCAGCACACTATTTTTCCATCCCGAGTGCCTGTATCGAGTGTTACTCGCAGCCTCGAACAACAGACGCGCATTTGAATTGTTGTCAGGCGAGCTAACGATATCTTTGCTCCATTTTCCACGCTGACGGGTTTTCCCACCCTTGCCCCTCGTTTTTCCTTTTGTATCTTCATTCCAGTTTGAGTTGAGAGATCGTGGCGTCAGCTCTTTCTCTTTCGGGCACGGCGAACATTCGCTTGAGGGTACCTAACCCTAATCTTGACCATTCATCGTGGAAAATTGATGACGGGGGACCATGGGAATTTCTTTCCTTTTGCGTTACTACTGAAATTGCTCCAGGAATGGATGGTAAAATTGTGTTGTCCTTTTGATTTACGTTACTTGAAATATTATTTTAAGTAACACTCAATGTCACTAGCATACTACATATTACGACATAATATTTTTTCAGATATAATTATGGAAAGAGTAATAATTTACCGTAAATACTCGAAGTAAAATATTAAAAGACATGAATTTCAAATAAATTCTTTCCCACCCATCATAAATGTGAAAAAAAGTACCATACAATCACATGCTTAGAAGCATTTTCTTCTTCGAATTACAAGCACACATAGAGCGCGCCAAATTTCTGTAAAACTTTCAAATTGCTCACGTTCGTGTGGCCAGGAAATACGTCGAATGCAATTGTAAAACGAGCAATGGGTTTTTAATTAAAACATCAACGGGTTGATTAAACATCGAGAGCAACAGTTTACCTGGGCTTCGATTTCGCGCTCGACCGCAAGCGACTGGCTGAAAACACGACTAACATCGCCGACTTCGTCAAACAATTCGAAACGAGCTCGCCACCTGGGCCCAGCCTTTGTCCAATTTATTCTTTTCCAGGCGAATGGACGCATCTCGAAGCGTTATAAAACGCTTGTTGCATCGACGGTGGAAACAATGCTGGCGAATCATAACAATTTGGTCTCGTTTGCCTGCTGTTTGCCAACGGTATACACCGCCCAGAACATTAATGCGTTCGCTGATTGAAAGCAGACGTCGATGGGGAATCGGCCGGGATTTTCGTTTTAGCCGACCAATGTGTGCAACGATCCCACGGGCACGTGTAATTTCGCGAGATCGCCACAAATCTGCTGACGTTTGCTCGTAAAGCGTTGTTAGAAACGATATGAATACCGCTCCACAGCGGGAGATCGGTTTGCGTTTGATTGATGGGTCTGGACGATGTAATGGAAATATAATATTTGGTTTGTAGTCTTCCGGAGATATGATTCCAGTCTTAATAAAATACTGATGTGCGGAAAGTGTGCTGTATAAGTACCCCGAGGTCTCTAAGAAATTCTGGGGCAATTTTATTTCTTGAAATATTTCATAGGGAGGTGGTAAATATTGAACATTGTGAAAAGTCTGAAACTTCCAAAAATGTGGAAGGTCGGATATACTATTTGGATTTATGCGAAAACTGGTTTTCAGCAGTCGAGGGATTAGTTATTCACCTCAGTTCCGTTCAACTTTCAACAGCGATGCTCTTATCCGGAATGAGTTAAATAATTTGATACGACTCGCGGAAAAATCGTGTACCTAGGGTAAATGTTTCTTTTCGGGATGTCCGAGGGGTGGTAAACGTAGAAAGCAAAAAACTGGAACATGTCCCGGCTTCGTTTTAAATGAAAATCGCGCACGGGACATGTATAAATTCGAGGGGACAACTTTTGGTAGCTTTTGTAAAAAATCACACCCTTCGGAGCCGAGCTTAATTAACCCAATTTGCAAGTTATCATCTGCCACGGGGAGAAGCGTGAAACTACTGAAACTTTCGCAATTTCATAAATCCCCAACCCCCAATTTGTACGTTCCGATTTGCAAAAACCGGTGTCAGAGATTCAGTATTCATGTTCTCGATTATCAATTAAAACGTAGATTAACCAAAGTATTGAATTCACATTCTTAAAAATCCAATTTTCGAAATTTTCTTCGTAACAAGTCGAGGAACCTCTCTAAATTTTAACGTGAATTATTAACGTTTGCTAAGAAGCACACCTAAAAAAAGTAAACGCTATGGTTTGTGGTTGTATAATACAATTAGATTTTAATTTAATTCTCAAAATGCATTCGGAAAAACTAAAGAGGCTCTCAAAGTATCCTTCAAATAACGCAGTCAATTAACTACACTTTATCATCAACATATATTTTTCAAACATCAAATGTAGAAGAAACTGTGAAGAAACGTAGACGAAACGCATTAGTGTCTCATTTAATATTTTTGTTTGCTACAAACAATTTTGCGCTTTTCAACACTCCATAGAGTTGATTGTAAATTTACAGCACGATAAAATGATGGGTTGATCCCCTCAAAATTTCATTTAAAACCGCTATTAACCTTTGGCGGTGATACAAACGAAAATGGTGAATATTAACGATAATGGATGCGAAAGGAAAAGTAAGGAAACTTGGTACACTCGTACCGATATTGTTCCGGCAATATCGTCAACTCGTTTGTATTCCGACTACCAGGCAGCCAGTCTATCGACATTTGGCCGATAGTCGAGGCAAGCTGCCGGATATGGATTGGAGGGAAATGGCACGTTGCTTCTTCGTCGATGGAAATGAAAAACAGCGCCGCGAATCCGTTTCGCGCCTCTAAAAGCGATACATTTCGCTCGGCGACTCTGAATCGCGGCTGGTTTCATCCCCGAAACCTGGCTTTTTGCGCGCGTCACTCTTTTTCGGCTCTGCTTTGCCATTTTATAATCGCGATCAAAGTGGATGTAATTGCATTTGTCGCGGACGCGAGACCCTCCGCTGGTCGGCTGTTCCAGCTGGCCTAATGTAATTTAACCTTGGCAAATTTATTCGGCTGAAACGGGACCGTGTGGTATTTATTATTAAATATTGCAAGTGTTTGTGATCATTTTTCCATTAATTTAATCATTGTTTGTGGTTTGCATTCAGTTTTAGTGACCGTAAGGATTTTATTTTCGTAAGAACCGTAAGGACTTTTTGTTCAAAGTACAATAATTCCTACTATCGCATATATCTCATACAGTTGAATTATTGTAAAACGAATATTTTTATGAAAATGAGTGTATGTTCTTTTGGGATTAAGTGTAAGTGTCATGATTATTTCGGCATGACCGAAAGGGCAAATAAAGTGATAGGTATTGAAGAATATAAGGCAAAATTAAATATGGAAAAATAAACAATTTCCTTTTTTAATTGGGATTAGATTTAATAATAGTATTTTTCACTGAATGTTACTCTTTGCTCCTACACAAATTTTTATTCCCCTTATGTTCTTCTTCCATTTTTTCTTAATAACTCTCATTATTATTTGGGTCATTTACCTTGTGTTATTTGTGTATACCAGAGGATCCAATAGGCGTTAAAACATCATTATAATACCATAATATAAAGCATACAAAATACTACAGCTGTTGCTATCTCTTTCCATATTACTTACTGACTGTTTAATGAATTTGTCGCAAAACAAAATAGGTCACTAATAATGTAATATAATAATAACGATTTTTATGCACGATTCATAACATTAACTGTATGAATGAATAACATTTTCGATTTCGATGGATAACGATAAGCGAATGAGTAAAATCACGGATTGTTAGAAGGCAATATAAATAAAAACTCGTTTCTATACGTTATCATTAATATTCTATATGTAAACGATCAATATCACTTTCTGCTATCGGTTATTCGATACTCGAGCGGTTTAAATTCAAACGATCCGAATCATACATTTATTCCTGCTGCCAATAGATTTATATAACACCGTCAGAATTTAATATCGTGTAAAATTCAATCGTCCATTTCGTTGTTTTTCTACGTTTTCCGCTGCTCTTGTGTTTATTATTATATTTACGACGGAACGCTGACTGACGATGATGATAAATAGTTAAACAAATTTGCGGTGGGCAATAATGAATATATAATGAAATAAATAAATCATCTACAAGTTGCGACGTCAAATGGGAATCCCTCCCCAAGAACTTAATACAGAAAAATTGATATACTTACAGACAGATAAAAACAGTTCACTGAGATTATGCTTCTTTGAAATATTATCACATTATCGTGATATACGCAGCAGTGTATACATAAAATATTACAGACATTCTAGCTACTAATGGAATCATAGAGTTGCAAAGTCTTTGCAAACTCTAGAATATAAAAAATGAAAGCTAAATTTATAAAAGGAACACGTAGAATATTATGAGAAAATAACGAAAGTAGCGCGGTAAGCTATCAGAAAAGCTGATGGAACAATAAGAAGCAAATAACATAAAAACAACGTCCACAGCGTGAACACATAACAGCATATGGTTTCTAACACAAACCACGTGTCATAAGAATTACACACAGGAATATAAACGAAAGTAACTCCATAAAAAAAAAAATAAACACCTACTAGTATGTACCTACCTCAGCGATGAAAAAACAATTTTAAAAGTAAGGATAATATTGTCCAAAGGAGCACGAAAACAGTCATCCCTTTTTTTCTGCGACATGAGACTACATATGTAAAGAGGAAAACAATTGTGGGCAAGCTTCGCGAATATGTCGAGAACGGCGGTTCTTTCAGACGAGACTTTTGTGGCTCCCGACTGATATTTCAGATACATTCACTCACCCCAGACATCAGAGTATTTAAAAGAAAGAAGCTCGTTTGAAAAGGCCCCACCAAAACGCGATAACAATGATCATAACCCACGTCATCGCAAAACAAGTAATTACAGGGTGGAAACGAAGGTCTACTAATTCCTGCAGCTACGAATGCAGTGGAATATTTCTTTCCACCTAGCGGCTTCATTTTTCCCCCATTTTTCCTCATTATCCTTCGCTCTTTCCTGGCGGAGTCCCTTCCGCGATGCTGTCTCTCCATATCTTGTTATGACTAGTCGCTGCCACGCGCAAAGTCCACCCTCCGCGCATATTTTCACCCCCATCCAGCACGGCTGTCTTCTTCTTTCGCCATTCCCCCTCACCAGGAAGCGGTTCAACGACTTTCGACTATTAATTTCACCGACAAGTTGAAACGACGCTTCCGCGTCGCATCCTCGTTTTTCCCCCTTCCTTCTTTCTTTCTTTTTTTTATCGTTGCTACCTTCCTGGTCCCTTTGTCATCCAGACGCTGCTCAGCTCGAAAGGGTTTTTGTGTTCGTCCAGGTACAACGTTGCCCCGTTGTGTCCCGCTAATGGCAGCTGTAATTACTGGCCGCGAACGCGATGACGTAGTATCGACAGGCAGCATTGTTGCGGCGTATTTATTATGCAATTAAACCGCGAACGTTAAACTAGATTTATAAGTACAACGCGGCGTGATGGTGTAACAAAGTTATTACCCGTGCAGTTACGATTACACCCACATATATGAATAATTCTATCGCTTACGTTCGGGGCGGTGTGAAATGGAACTTTTTTGGGTTACTTGCACGCAAGGGACGTTGCGCAAGTGTTCAGAATTTTGATCTGCCTGAAGCGTGTTGCTGATCGCTAGAGATGTGCTTACTGTTAGTTCTTTGTATTTGCGGTTGATATGAAGTTTAAGGGTTGATACAATTCCTTGGGGTCTGATCACTGATATTGCGTAAAGGATGGATTTTAGCTTTATGAACTGATAGTTGTGGATGAAGTGTATTTTTGGAGAACTACTTATGGGGTATACAGCGAACTAATTATTGTTAATTTCAATTTAAAATGGTGGAAGGGTTAACGTTTTCAATTCTTCAATTTAAGTATTGTGCTTCATATGCGTGTTAAGCATTATACTTTGTAAATGAGGTGAGATAAATGCAGGGATGTCTTATTCATTTACTATAAACCTGGGTTCTCAGGAGAAATATTTATATCGTTAGAATTTGTTGTAAAGCGTGTTACTCTTAAATCCTCCATACATTTTCTGTATCACAGAAGCAATTATAAACAATTTTCACAATTTTCTTGATACACACTGCACACTACAACTTTTTCCTAATAACTAAAGCTGCGGTATTGAGAAAATAAGTTTAGTTCGCAGCTGTTTTTAGCGCAAAATGTAGGTTGAGTTTTAAACTGTGTTAGGGAACTTGTCTATATAGTTATGTAAGAAGTTCTCTGTATACCTGTGTGTGATAAATATACGTGGAAGAAAGTCAGTCGGGGTTGAGCCGCAGCTCTCTCAACAGAAAATAGAAATGAAAATAAAAATGAATAAAAACTAGTAGTACCATTTATTTCCTACAATTATCAGGATAATCAGTCTTCACATTTTTAGTTAATTAAATAAATGCAGTATTGCAAAAGCCCTGCTGCATATGATCATCTTCGTGTGATCATATGATCTTCTCAATATTCTTGAACACGTTTGACAGTTTTTTTTAATTGTAAGAAGACTAAGTTAAAGCAACCCTTCGAAAACGAGTTTCGTGAATCTTGAAAATGGTGAGAAAACCTCACTCTAATCGCGATGAACAGCTGAATAATCCACAAATATCGCTGTGGCAGTAAATTTCTGAATAACAGGCGAGTATCGTGCCGTTTGACGCAGAAACGTATGCATGGTACGCGTTACGATTTCATTTCGCGAGCGCAGAGAGCAACTGACAAATAAGCCTAGCAATAAATACGCCAGGAAAAGGGTAGGGGCGGGAAATTCGTGAGGAAATAAGAAGACGCGGCGGAAGGAAAGTGGAAAGATAGGCTATCGACAACTCGTCTCTCCCGACGACAAGGGGAGCGAGAAAACAACGATAAAACAAATGACGAGGCTTCGTAGCTTCGCGAGACAAAATATCGTTTCGACTGTCAGGGCTGTTCAATATTTCGAGAAGTTCCAACGATTGGGAGCAAAAATTTGGCGGGTTGTCTTCGCGTCAAATGTATACAGGTTGATTCAAAATACGTGGTGCAACTTCGAAGATCATCGCCTTAAAATATTTAGTTAATTGATGAACGCCACTTAAAATGAGAAAACTGCATAAGAATCTAATGTAATTGCTTCACCTTTGAATCACTTTTCCACTCTTAAATGCTATTTTGTTTTTTAAAGAGATGCACAAGGTTTTGGATAGCAAGCGAATATAACATAGTTATTTTAGCTTATATTTTTTAACATGTTAATACTGATAATCTGTGGCATACATGTACTTAATCCATCGAGTGTCGATGTTCCATTTGCTGAACATTTTTAAATAAATTGATTCTGCTGTGTATTTGAAAAGTACAGTAAATTCTCGTTACAAAGGGGCTCTCAGGTGATCAACATATTTGACATACAACATGTAATATTCAATCGTGGACGATACGTCAGTCTGTTCTCTTCCACGTTCAATAATATTGAAAAGAATGAAATATTGGCGATATATATTGATCGTCTGAGGCCCTCCTTAAGATTGGCAGAGTTTGTGTACTATAATACCTGTTCTTTGCGTTTCTTTCAGTCAATAAAAAATGATTTTATTGGTTCATTAACTAGTTAATTATTTCAAATTGAAATTATCTATTGGCATAAAAATTGAAGTTTTAAGAATTTATAGCAAACAATATTATTTTCATAGTTATTTTACGATATTATTATTACAATTAAATAAATATCATTATATTTTCTCTAAAAGTTAATATTTCTAGGCCAAATTAATTTCCTTGTGGAGAGGCAATCATAGAGTTATAATTTCCATATCTATTAAATAGAACTAATACAGAAAAGAAAGGAAAAAGTTCACTGGAAATAGTTGATATCGAATTAATTATCTTAAGCATGGTTCAATGAACGTATCAAACCACAGACGTTCATCATATTCCTATATCTACAATATTGAAGTATTAATTTTGTAATTTAGCTATTAAAGCCAAGCTATTAAAAGCCCATTAAACGAAAGAATTATTCAAGCATCTGAATATTTGAATTCTCTAAATAACTCAATAACATTTTCTACACCACAGATTGCATGCTGCTTTCAATAATTCTCTACTTAACAATATACCAAAACCAAACCCACATTATTATTCTCAAAAAACATTAAAATATATTAAATCGATGTCTAATTACCTTGATGCACGTATAATTATCTAAAAAATATCATGTCCACATTCATAATCCATATAAAGAAAAAGCTACCTCTGTTAGGCGTATTAAATAAAAAATATATAAATACATACATATACCTACTCATAAGGAGGTAAATACTAAAATTGATCATTCATTAGCCGCATAGAAATTATTGAAATAATCCAGTTTTACCTTACACGGGTATCTAAGAGCTACTTACATCGTCCATAGTTTTTCAACCGATATTTTCCAGTCAATAGCACATCATGTGTCTTCGAGATCAAGTTTATCAAAAAGTGATAACTAATAAAAGAAAATTTCACCAAATATTCACGAATTATTTTCCCTCGAGGATCTGTCCTCTTCCAGCTCGCAATGCTGTATTTTGGAACATCCAATATAACGCGTTTCGCCTCTTGCCAGCCAGTTGTCAAAGCGTGACAGAATATGCGACAGCAGGATTGCATTTCGCAGGCCGTCTCGTGGAAAGCGGGAAAACAAGAAGAAAGGGAAAACGTTCCGACGACGGACCGAATATACGTATACATGTACTACATACGTTGTGTTTCGTGACGTCGGCCAAAGCGCATGAACGCTCTTCCACCCTTTGGTACCGGGGGTTGGAAGTTTCCTTTTGCTTTTTTTTTTTGCAAATATTTTACGGAAACATTGGCCTCTTCTACGGTAACGCGAGCTCGTGAATTCGTATCAGCGTTCATTCTTGTTTAGATACTGACCGAGTTCTGTCGACGCATTTGTTAAAAATTGCCAACGAAACGGCAAATGAAACCGTTGCCTCTGACATGACGATGGTGCACGTTCGATAACAAAATACAATTATTTTCGAATTCGCGCGCGTGGAACAGATCACGGTCATTGATGAATATTTTGCGGGGGAAAAAGATTGACGGATTTTGTTATGAAATTCATTTCACAATTTTCCTTGCTGGGAATAGCATTATGTTAGTTTATAAACTGAAATGAGCGCTGAGAAAAAAACATGGGAACGTGTTAAAAGTGACAAAATTGTAGAAACCACATATATTCGGAGTGAGTCGCTGTATTATCGAAGATGTCAAGGAATTTACTTCATACCGAGACTCACTTTTAAATTAGGATTCATTCTGACATTTTATCATTAGTTATTGAGAAAATAAAATCTCGACTTCTATTATATAATTCATTAAATTTCTATCTATAGCCTTGAGATACCCCATATACGTATTTATTGCAGCGGGAAGATGGCCTTAGCCCTTAGTTACCTATAAAGTTACCTATATATACTTCCAATGCCCATAAAATCCATTACATTCCCCAACTCCATGTCTTACCACTCCCTGTTTCAAGTTCAAATCCGATTCAGCGTCATATTAATCCAGTGCATATAAGAAATAAATTTTTTTCTTTACACCAATTAAACACCTCATAAACAATCGCCTTAGATCCATCGCGACTCTACATTTGGAGAATGGAAAATATAATCACACTCTATGTCTGTATCATACGTTTCACGAAACGACTGCTGCAAAGAAATCCACCATAATCGTCCAACGCGTTCCCGGCAAACGCTGCTTCCTCATCCACTCTGACAGTCAGCATGAGATCGGACCAAGAAGCATTCTTTTCCCGGTTCAAAGGAAAAAATCGTAAGCTTCCGTCTCTGACGGGGTAATAGCTAGATACGGCCATGAACGAGACACTATACCTACCTTGATACGAGTTACTGGACTTGTACCGTCGACAGAAAGGAACACGGGGGCGGATAAGTTATGCTCGCAGCATCGGTAAAAGATATCTATCGGGGATAATAAAAATAGTGTACTTCCTGTATCTAAGGGATCTCAGTAAAGGATGCTCGCAACTTGTCCGACAGTGGAACGTATTTTTCTCCCTTTCCAGGCCCGTCCCTCCTTCTTTTGTATTCCCTGTTCCCGTTCTCCATGGAAAACGCCACCGCGGCACATATTCCAGCGTGCTTTGATAAGTCACCGCCGCTAGATTGGAAGGCGGTGGATATATCAACTTGGGAACCGAGAGATTTCCTCTCGATCCGTGACGGTGATGGCCGTCCATTTGTTTAAAACAATGCTGGGGTCGAGCGAGTGTCGCCTACTTGAAAGCTTTCTGGCACGTTTCGTGCCAGTTTGATCGGGGCCATTTTCATACCATTACCGTTGATGTGGCGCTTTTGAGTATTTTTTTTTACGGTGGGGAATTCATTCATTGGGATATTTTGGGGTGATATTCTATTTGACAGAAAATTCAGTTGAAACGGTCAGAATTGCACGTGTGAAAAGGAAGAATGTGTTTGATGCGGAGAATTTTACTTTCAGTAGTGATGCGATGTAGGAAGCTTTGAAGCACATTGATGGTTGGATTTTTTAAAGACCTTATGGAATGTCGATTATTGGAATTTTGAATTGTAATGTAATGATTAATGTTAACTATTAATTCTAACGACGCCTTAACGCTAGAAATTAGAGAAGGATTTTTTAAAGGTAGTGAAAATTTTTGTACTGGAATTTTGATAGTTATTATCGACCAAAATTAAAATTCCAAAGTTCCTACATAAAAGTCGTCACAGTGAAACATAATCAAAGTTTGAAATTGTGCAAAACTTAAACTAAACAATACTTACTTCGGTACAGTCAACTTTATCACTTGTCAATTGTTCTTAATAACATGAAAAGATTATTAAAAAAAAACCCTTTCCAGTAAATTCCCCATTTTTACTAATTTTACCAAATTTTTAGTACTCCATCTATCAATAATTCCGACTACCCCAAAATCAAATTTATTGTCTAAACTCTCAATCTAATTCGTATTTTCCTAACAACCGTTTCCTCAAGTTTAGTAAGTTACAATGAAGAAACCTATCATCGCGCGCCGATGAGTAATTAAGCAAACGACGGCAGAACGTGTCAACGAGCTAGGCTGTAATTGATGTATGCGGCGCATCGATGTCGCAACGGCGCGAATGGCGTTCGGTTAAAGCGTTTCAACGCAAAGCCACGAGCGACGGGCCAAAGTTCTTCTATAAATGACGGAGTAATTTGCAGGCATCACTTTGTGGCTTGGTGAAAATGGAATGGCGCTGGTATTAAATTAAAGGGGAATTGGGTTCTCGCGAGAGCCGAGCGACGAGCCTCGGGGAAAAACGTCGCTGGAAAATGATAGGGAGGAAACAGCGGGATTTTTTAGAATTTCCAGTGGGCCTCTTACGTTGCAGGTTTTCGTTCCCCACTCAAAAAATCGAAAAAGCACGATCGTCCGCAGCGTGTCCGCGCGCTCGCGACAAAGCATTCGGCGAATTTCTCCTACACAGGACGAGATTGAAACGCGTTTTATTTCTTCGCTGATTCATCGATGTGCAGTTTGGTTTATCGGTGAGAAGCACCGAAAAGTTCCAAAGCCATCGCTGGGGCGAGAGGCTTGGCGTTTCACAGAGAAATTTAAGCCACCGTGACACACTGAAGCTTTCCATTCAATCGAACCGTTTCATTTCGCTGCTCACCCCCACGTTCGATTGAAAATGAACCCTTCCGCGGTAGCTTCGTCGAAAATCGAGCGGAAAGTCAAATATCAGAATCCAGTTTAACTCGCCAACAGCCGCAACGTTCATTCTTATGAGCTAAATTTAGAGGTGCGTAACGAAATTACACAATTAGTGGTACGCGTAAGTATTCGACGCGTCGTGAAGAGTAACAGTGGGAGGAAGGGTGATTTAAATTTTTGACTGCTCAAATTGTAATCGATGAATCGAAGTATGTACTAGGTGTTACTAGAAGTTTAATGAAATTAATTTGTTAAGAAGCAGATGCTGGCTGTAGCTTATGGGAAGATGTGGACAGTTTCGGAATTATTTTACTTGGAACATTATTTTATTGTTATTTTAATATAAAAATAATATTATTGTATTTGATTGTTACTTTGTTGTTTAGGTGGAATTTAGCAAAGTGATAAACAAAGTTAACAAGGTATGAATATTTGCAGATTCCTTTTCTTTCTTACTCTAGTTTCTTAATTTCCCTCATTCTTCGCGCTCTACCTAGCGAACAACTTGAGATCACTTATTTAGAACCACAATTATAATCTAAAATATTAAAAAGATGTACTTCGGTCATTATTTTCTAATCAGTATTTAAACTACCAAATAATGAAATAGTTTCATCATTCAAAATTCCAACTACATCAAATACGAAATGTATTTAATCCCCAAGAATCTCCCTGCCAACAAGAATATTGAACTGTTAACTAAATACTGAAATCTTAGTCCTCTAATGATTACTTCTTATTGCCCATTCAAATAGAATCTGCTTGCTTTTGACTTAATCAAGCATTCATAAAAGCGTTAAACGTTTGCGAGGAACAATTGCCTCCGTCCTCCCCAAAGACAGAGAAAAAGAAAGGGCACGGTAGATAAAAGGGAACGGGAGTTTTCGTGAAAAGGCGAAAAAGATGGCGGAGCATCAGCCTCGCAAAGACGGCTGGCTACGTTCAAGAGTTTCGCAGATTGAAGACGCTTTGATAAAAACTCGTCCCGCCCGCCAACTTCGCCCCGTCGATAAAAGGGGAGTTTATTAAAATAGTGCATAATTAAAACGAAGTTTCCCGCCGGCACGATGCTTATCCGCGACTTAACCCGAATTTAAACAGTCGACTTGTCGAGCTCAAAAACCGTCTGGACGAAAGTTGCGCCCAGGTTCTTTTCAATCTTCCTGCCGTCAGGAAAAACTGCAGACGGGCATCAAGGCGATTTATACTTGGAAACTAAGTTTCCCTGCCTTCAAGTGCGGCACCGCGATTCAGAAAGAATTTCAAACGGGCCGATTTTCTGCCACGAAACGACTCCATACGACTCATTGTCAGACAATGAAAGATTATATTTTATCCTTTAAAAAGGGTCATTTCACGCGAGACAACTTTGTGGCTCACGAATCGAGATTTCTACGAATTCATCCATTTTATATATTTTTTTTACCCTTTTTAACACGTTTGCTGCCACCATTCCTGTAAAAAATTAACTGCCGTAAATGATGCTACATTTTCAGTAGTCTAGCTTATTATAGTGTATATTTCTCACTAAGTTGGTTGGTACATACATAGAAAATGAAATAAAGAGGGATTCTGGATGCCACTAGATTATCTGATTCAACGTTTAAAAAAATGTACACCCTTTTGCTGTTTAAAATGTAAAATTGTGTTTGAGACAATATGGGCAAACTAAATGATAAATGAAGGGTTTGCAGAAATAAAGGAGGCAGCTCTATTTTTTACAATCCATTTAACATATTTAGAACCGTAGAAGCTTATACATTATTCCACTAAAAAGAGGACAAAGAATCTCCTCTGCATAAATTCATCGGCTGATAGGAAGCATCGGGTATTGAATAAACGGAAGATCCGAATAAGAAACCGACTGTTTCCACTCTGCTCTCGACACATCAGCGTTTCCTGTCCGCGAAACGTCCCGCGAAATGCAATCGCGTCATATCTAGTTTTGCGCTTGTCAGTCTCCTGACAGACACTACCGCGAGATTCGAGACCGTTGTACATTATATTTTTCAGTTGAAAAGTACCGATTCGTCGCGGTTTCATCGATCCATCGGCAAAGTAATGCGCGTTTATTCGCATGCGTCGTTTATGTGCAGATTTATGACAGGCTCTGATACAGCAGGGGAATAAAAGTGTTACAGGCATTGTTCGAAGAATTTTAAAAAATTTAGTTTCTCGTCTTTGAGGCGCAATAAGGGCGACTAAAATTTGGCTTGTTTAATAAGTTTCATTTTGCGATAAAATACACGAGTTATGCTATTATGTGAGGGTGATACTTTATGGGTGGGTTTAGAATACGAAGACAGGACAATTTTCTAATATGTATAAATAATCTGTTCCTGTTATCAAGTGTCGTTATTTCGTCAACAGGTCATTTTTCTAATTTTTAAAGCTATGTCCACTAGGGAATTTCATGCCCTTTAATAATCTGGCATTGTTTCTTATTTAAGACTTAGGTTTAGGTGTACAAGTTCCACCGTTTTGGATGAATTTTTCGACATTTGCACACAATGCCATTTGCAATGATTAATTACCGGAAAAAATATATTTCTATAGTTTAAGATATTCTTAATGCAATGCGAAAAGAGTCTCATTAAATCATCTATGGTAGTTTCCCTTTAGTTAACTCCTAAAGATCACCTATTTTTATGGGCTGACGAACGCGTCTGTCAGTCGGTTGCTCATTATTGGAGATGCGGATGTACCAACATTTTTCATTATTTTGGTGAGTACGTCAAAATTTTTATGCAAATTCGTTGCGGACCTTGATTAATTCAGGAAGAATTGGAACGCTAAACACACGAGATGTTTGAGGGCTTCGAAGCGGAGAACGAGTCGAGCGTATTTTTGTTTAAAGGGATCGGGGGGATACGCGGCTTCGTCGAACGGGAAATTTGGGTTAGAATTTGCAAGCGATTCGGTGGCGAATCCCGTCGCGTCGGTCCTCCCTTAACCGCGTCTCCATTTTCACGCTTTTGTGAAATGCAATTCCGTTTATACGCGGCCGCCATGTTTTGACAGGTTGTGGATTACAGAACAGGGGATCTGACACTTTTTTTTTTTAAATAACGCCTCGTTATTATTTGGCGACCCGAAAAACTTTCGCAATGAAACCAACGATATTGTATTTAGTTTTCTATCCCTCGATTTCGAATTATTGTCATAGATTCAATTGAAAGTATTTAAATTAAGAGCTGTTTCACTTTTTCTTTAAGTGGAATCTCCGGTGAGATAACTTTTATTCGTTCGTGGTAAATAAGAGCTTATTCGTTATTCTAAATCGTGACTTGTCATT
Source organism: Andrena marginata (assembly GCA_963932335.1). NCBI lineage: Eukaryota > Metazoa > Arthropoda > Insecta > Hymenoptera > Andrenidae > Andrena > Andrena marginata. Next base: position 34,069,031 of record OZ010662.1, read on the forward strand.
CGAATCATATTGTGCTTAACTCCGATCTACGCGATGGGTGAAAATGGACTCCATATCTACCAGCCGAGGGTTAAAGGATGCGGTGCCTAATTGCAGTTATGATAGAACCTAAAACAATTCAAAATGTCTTGCGTTGAAAAGATTTTGGATACTCAAGAGGTCTGAAAATGTTTCAAAACAATCTCGTGTTTGGTAGTCTTATACAATCTTGTAAATTCGATTCTGCCTTGAAAGTGTTAAAAATCTTGGAATTTTTTACTTTCGCGTCGCGATTGCACGAGTTCGTGGGATAAGCACGTGTAAATACTTCAGTGTCATAATGATATCATGCAAGCAGGGTAAAGGTTTTGAAAAGTCTGAATGTGTTAAAAATGTAAGTCTTCAGACAGTATCAAGCGGTCTCAAAACTTCGTGTTCTCGATTTGAACGAGAAATTTGCAAGAAACCGTATTAAGTCCCAGCACTAGACCACAGTGTTCGGTTCGGTTACTTTTCGCGAGAGACAGGCCCGCACACCAGCCGGAAAATCGAATTACGTACAAACGCCAACCAGGTTGAAGCCTCGTCGGGGATGGGGAGGCTATGAGGGGATGAATCGGTACTGCTTCAAAGCGACGTCTATAACTAATTACGAGTCTTATCTATGGGCCGCCTAAAAGGCGTTGATTAAACGCAGAGACGATGTTCCTTGCGAGTGCCGTGGGGATGATTTGGTCAAGCGAATCGAGTTTTTCCTTTCCCTCCAACATTTCCCCGTAATCTTCGAAGAAAGGCTTTTTTCGAGCGAGCTTGCATTCAGAAGGAAGAAGTGTAATCGTGTAGTTTGTTGTTTCAACACATTCAGCGGTCGTTGTAAATTAGAAACTGTCTTTCATTGAATGTATATACAGTGGGGGTTGATTTTGCAGGTGGACTGAAGTTCAACCATTTACTATATATTGGTGTGAGATTGAGCAGAGTGATGCTTAGTCTCCAAATGAGAATGAGAGCTCGAATTTGACGAAATTTACATTGATGACTCCCCCAGTACATGTGTGTGCTTGATTGTACAAGGTGAGTTGTGCAATTGGGATATGTAGGTCTCTGTTTCGTTAGCGATGGAAGTTTTATTGTTCCATGTTTACATTTTTCTTAAATGCAAGTATGCATACAGAAAATAACGAATTGCGGGTTCAATATCTCACCACAAATTAGTGTATATAAATATTGGAAATATGACGAATCCTAATAACACATTGGAATTAATACAGAACGAGCGAGTACATAGATTCAATTGTAGGAAAAACGTAATGTCTCGTTTAGTTGAGAGTTGCAGCAGGATGATAATATAATAACACGAGTTGGCGAATAATTTAGATCTAGTACACTTGTTACAGGGGAAATGGATGAAATATTCAGCGCTCCTAAACGATATTTGGCTGCAGGCAATTCCCCTAAACAATATTTGGATAGCGAGGCAGCATTCTCCTTTCCGAGCACATCCGACCTGGAGATGTTTAACTGTTGACTACTGACTCTAGCTTGACTACTAGCTGCGTGTTTGTCCTCCTTATGCATGTACTCTAACATGTTTACGTTCTGACATTCCATCTGGTTTATAGGCTTTCAGGAACTCGCGAATTTTGAAGTTTCCTACCTCTTTATATGTGTGTCTTAAATATTTACATCTTTATTGATCCATTTTCTGTAGTCGGGTAAATCAGTAGACTTATCCTACCTTTTTGCTATCGAGAACATTTATATCTTTGATTGATTTTTCCTTGGTGGTAAAATTAAACGAATATTAAATAATTCATATAAAAATTTAATTGCAATAATGAATATAATATTCATATTTAACGCAAACATTTCCCGATAATATACGTATTCTAATTACCTTTGGCAGAAGGCAATTAAATTGCATTAAATCTACGCCAAATTAAATTCCGTTATGAACACAATTATAATTTAGATTAATTTCAATAGAAGTTTCAAAATTAAAAATTCCTTTATAGTGACTTCTTCTGTATTACTGAAATAATTTGCGACCAGCAAAAAGCCTAAGACCATTTTCATTACTTTCGGCCCTACTTTCAAGTTATTGACGAGAAATATTGCAAATCCCTCAAAGTGGAATACACAAAATTGTACAAAATGGCCATTGAAATGTTTTGAAAAAAAAAATGATGCTTCACAAATTCGAATAAACTTTCCCCTTTATCTCTGTCATTCATGAAACCACGTTAAATCCGTAATGCTATCGTTTACATCCCAAGTGGTAAATTTACTAATTCCCTTAGTAACGGTTGGCCCTCGACCTCTGAATGCACCGTACTAATAAGCTCAGACCGTCGCAATTTTACGTTCGGCTCAAATGTTCGCTCGTAACCGGATTCAAGGGTTCCCGCGTTGAAACTGCGCAACTAAAGCATCGACAATTTACTTCATAAAGCGAATGTGACCAGAAATGTGTCCGAATTAAATCGAGCTCGCCACGTGTATGTGGGTTAATCGGTTTCGGCGTAATAACATGTTCACACATAAGTTCACGACACTGTAGACCTTTAGAGGCCGTGTCAACGAATACTGGGCGACTGTGAATCATTTTTGAAAATTATTCCCAGTTTCCCATGCTTGGTTCTCGATTTGCCATTTTCGTTAAAAAGGAACGTTTGTAAAGCTGTGATATACAGACTCGGCCCTGGAATGGAGGCACCTGAAAGTTTATTAAAATGTGTCAAACATGACCAAAAATATAAGTATAGGCATTAGGAGTTGTTAATTATGCCATAACTTATATCGAACTGTAAGTTGTAATTTTACCACAACTGGCCAGATATTCCTAAACCCGGGTCTCCACCAAGGCGAACACGAACAAAAACAGTGTTCGCGAACGTTTTCGTCTGTTCTAGCCTTGTCCACTCCGCCGCAAACATGAACAAAACTCAGTGTATGAATCGTATGTGAATGTTTTGTTCTGTTTGCGGCGGTGTAGACACGACAAGAACAGAGGGAAACGTTCGTGAACAATGTTTTTATTCGTGTTCGCCTTGGTGGGAACCCGGGGTAAGTATACACAATCAAGTTGGTATAGCAAAGACTAAGCATTGAGAATTCGGCAAAGGCGAGCTACTAATGCTGACGTAAAAGAAGTCATAATGGCAGCAATGTTTGTAAATGCAAACAGAAGTGAACCTAATGAAAAGCAAAATCCTTTAATTCCCTGCCTCGTGACGAGGAGCAGAAGAACGCGCATTCGTACACGCCTAGCTCCGCTCCTTCGCCGAGACGGGATCTTCGAATTGTTCGTTTCGGTTGCATCGCGTCAAGTGTCGACAAAAAGATATTAAAAAAGGGGGAAAAAATGGGAGGTGGAAAAAAAAAGATAGAACGGAGGAGAACCTCGGGGCAATTTGGCGTCTAGCGTGGAACGAACGAGGCATCCGTGTAATCTGAAAGGGGAGCAAAAAAGAATTTTATTTGGCGCACGCTTCGTGTTGGCGCACGGTGCGAGGCCAACCGAGTCTCGCCATGAAGGCAGCTTTAAAATCTGAAACAGCGCCCAACGTCAGAATCCGTGGATCGAAGACGCGTGGAAATTACAAGTGTCGTGTCGAACCAGCCAGTAAATTGGATCCACTCCTCTCGGATTTCGAGTGGCGTCGAATTGAATGTTTTCTTTTAAATACGTTCGAGGGTGGGAAAGAAAGAAAAACGGAACAGAAGAGGAAACGGTAAGGCGAGGCCGGAGCCAGCAAACGGGTCGACAGATATTGAAAGTATTAGCATGTTAAGAAGTTTTAAAAGGAGATCACGGGATCACGATCGTCGACATCCCTCGGAAATGGATAATGAAAATCTGTTCCACTTCTGCTTCTTTTTTTCAATTTTGCTTAAATTGATGCTTAAGTTCGCCTCCCGTCGAGCCTCGTTCGTATGAATCGATGTGGGAAATTGGATTACAAAAGACGGATTGATGAAGCAGAATTTGAAATCCTTTCAATCGCGAATGCACAGAGTTTGTTTCGTCGATTGGTACGCGGGGTAACTTGGTTTGCTCTGTTTTTAAGCATGTATCATACACTCTCACTTTGCACAGTTTTTTTTGTCCCGCTCGAGAGCGGGAAATCTGCATTTGTAACGAACCCAACAAGGTTCTGGATAATCCGAAGGGTCGGTTGAGGGTTAGATTCTATTTGTAGAATACAAAGTACTAAACTAAATAGATATAATAATTACAACATCAAAAGACTAAAAAAATTACGCCAACTACATGAAAAAGTCGAGGACGAAAAAGAGTATTATCAAATAAATCGTAAAAATAGAAGAAAATAATAAATAGATGTAATGATTATTAAAGCAGGGAATAATTAAATGTTAACTAGATGGGTTGAAGATTATATCCAAAGTGAAAGAAAATTATTATTTACTCTGTTCTATCAAATTCTACGATCACTCTATAGGTCCTACTCTCAATTTCGACCAATTCTAATTATTAATTGAACAACCTAACCGTGTAATGCACCAATACACTTCACTGGACAACACAGGTAGGTACTGAAAATGGAATTTCTAACAATAACGTCATACACGTTACGCGGAATATTTCCAAGCGTTTCGCGTTAATTCAAACAAGTTTCACCTGCCCGCGCAACTCCTGAGAACACGTTCCCGCCCTAAGCAGGCCCCATTTTACAATTCAAAAGGTTCGAGCGGAACACGGCAAATGTTTTTAAATTTCTATGTTATCAGACGAGTAACATCGTGAAATACCGCTCGAACAATCGAAGCTCGTCGTGCATCGGCTCCCGGCTAATAAGCCCGCCGTTATGAAAATCAAACCGCGCGACGCACAGTGGAACGACGTAAGGACAATAACTGGACATGGCAATTACTTCCAAACGGTTTGGATTTTCATTGTAAAAATTTGCACACTTTCAATTCATGTTAAGTAGAATAACACAAAATCGAAAAATAGCCAAATTTTCGGTGGTTAATTTCAACCCCCATTGAATAAATTTGGGCAGCAAACAAAAATTGCGTTATAATCAGGAGGAAATCCCGTATATTTACAAAGTTTCAGAATTTGTTGAATTTTCGGGGTCGGGATCTTACCTTGTACCAAAATTATTAGGTATAACTTATAGCGACGATTCATTATTAAATATAACAATTTTATTAAAAATATGAACAGAAAAATATACATTTAAAAATTAATTATGTGTTAATGTCCATTAGAGATTCCTCTTCTTCTACACTTACATCAATATCTGTTTCGGCTAAAAGTTCTATTGCTTCCGGAAGTAATGCTTGTTTTATAGTTTTAACTAATGGAGGTCGGAGAGATGATATTAATGGATCAGACGTTATAAGCAGATTGTGCAAGATATCTTCATTTGTGAATTTTCTATTCCACTTTCTTGAGTTACATTCCCGGAACTTTCTAAACTCTTTGTTACGGGATTCTTGAGCTTCCTCTGATAGCTGACCAATGGGAACTATTGCATTTTGAATAATTTTTTCCCCGTGAATTAAAATCTTGTGTACTGTTACTGGCATATAGTACCAAGGGTAAAGTGCTACAAATAATTCAGCCGTTTCTTTAGCATAGTGACCAAATTTTTCTGTATTAATTTTTTGTCCAGACGATATGGCTTGAAGAATGACAGAGAATCTATGTATAATGTTTTCTTTTCTTGTAATTGCTTTATAATCGTTAAAGTTACAGTTTAATTGAAGTATATATAAATACAGATCGTAATTACTATCAATAATTTCCATTTTTACAATTAATGTACTAATTTATAACAGTCGCGGCGTCTTGGAAACAGGCACGTGATTCATGCGTTCGTCGATATACGCGTGTCGCGACGATCGAGCATGTCTGCTAGCCGAGGTTAAATACGTATAAATTCAAATCTTTACATTAGATTTATTTTATTAATCGCAGCTAGTAGCAGGTAATTTTTCTACAGTTTAAAACCTTACCGTTAAAGGATTAAATTAAGTTATTTTAGACCTTGGGCGACTTTGAGCAAAACTTTAAATCGCTAGTTGAATTATTATGGCATCGAGTGCAACACATTTTTATTTAATACAGTTGTTTATTGATGAAATACAAGTTAATTCAGAATGTTTTTTGTATAAAATCATTAATAATAAGATACTCAGTAATATGTAAATTATTGAGAACTTATAATGTAATAGGATTTAGGCAATAATAGTTTAAAGTGGTGCAACTGAAAGACAAAAAGACTGAAATTTTCATATAGGTCAGATTCATATACATTTAAATCAAACCTAATGTGAATATAAAGTTTATTTCTTTGTGTTTTCTAATGCTACGAATACTTAATAAAGATTTAATGAAGCTATAGAACAGAATTTTGACACTTCAAATTTTGACCGATGTCCAAATAAATAGGGCATTCTCGTTCCACTGTGCGACGGTCCAAAGGGCGCGCGCGGTTCCAGGGTGGCTAGCGTACTTCCGCGTAAACTTTTTCCATTATTACGGGCAGCGGAGCTGGCTTGAAAAATATCGTCAGGCCCTTCAGGAGCAGGTATTCATCGCGTAACGCAAACCCATATTTCCAGCCGGGTCGCTGTCTGCAACGTCAGTTACGTAACACTAGCTCTCGAACCAAGGTAGCTGGGACGGTTCCCAGCAACAAGACGGAGGGGGAAAGAAGCGAAAGAAAGACGAAGGGGGAGGAAGGAATAGGCAAACAAACAAAGTGTGTACATTTCCATGCACATGTCGGGGGCGTAGTTTAAATTTTATTACCTACAGGCCGGCTCTTTCGCGATTTACATAAGCGAATTGCCTTTTGCAACAGCATCGCCACTCCCCAGTTCGGTGCGCGCCACTCCGCGTCTCTTGCCGCTTCCAAACATCATTATTACAAACGAGTCTGTTAAGCGTCGAATTGGCGAGGAAACGGAGGCAAGGAAAAAAACAAGCAGGAACGACAAAAAGATCGAACGTCGAGGGAGGCCCGGTCGATCAATGGCTTCCCATTCGAGGCGCGGGATTCGATTATTCCGTGACGACCGCCGTCAACTGGAAAATCGGATTACAGCCTGCTGATGGACGAACCAGGTCCTTGGAAGAGTGGAACAACTAATTACGGCTAATTACTCGCTTTAGTCCGCCGTAGAGAGCGCCGTCCAGGCTATATCGAGTTCGCTGCCCGAATTTCGGCGACGGCTCCCGACGAAACGAGGCAGTGAGATCTCGCGTGAGATACAAGCGCGACATACTTTCTTCCTCTAATTCAGGAGCTGCGCCTGGAATCGAGGAAGATGGCCCACTGAAATAACATTTTCACGCGATTCAGATATTTAGACTCTGGGTTTGGATGGTTTTAACGATGTCTCGGGTGTATGATGATCTTTGTTGTTGCGAGAGATGGCTTGCAAGGGAACGTTCGCAGAATTAGGATCTGCGTTTGAAGTGGGATTGTAGCGGTTAGTGAGACGAAGATTTTGATACTTTTGATGTTGCTTTTGTTGTTGGAAGGCTTTCAAGGATCGGCGGTACAGTATTTTGCAGCAGCTATTTTATGATATCAATTCCATGGCGTAGGATACGTTTATGTTTTTTCTTAAGAATAATGATTTATTAAGAAAATCATTATTAATAATTATTAATTTATTCAAGGATCCCTATTTTCTCATTTTATGTATTTGTGTTACAAATATAGTGCAACATTCACATTTGGGGGCAAGACGAGTTAACGCGTCTTTAATCATTCGTCCTTGAACGCACAGGGAGCATTTTGCTTGGGAGATTCCCCGATGAATAGGTTAACGCAAGATTAATATTTATACCGCCAAGTTGCATCACGATCTCGTTAATTTACTCGCAACGGTCGCCATAATTTTTTCGCGTAAGCCCCCGCGACGTTATTGTCAGTGTGCTTTTCTTTTCGTTGCATGACCGGACAAAAGTACTTCTAAAAGTATATTCGACCGACAATATATCCTCGCCTCTGCTTCCTATTGTTCCCCGATATTCCACTTTCCTTCGTTCAGGTATTTCATCGCCGACTGGCCTGTCTGTCAGGGGTGAGTTAATCTTCCGGAACTCGATGAAAGGAAAGTCAACGATAAAGTGGATGCGCTTCAATTCCGACCCACTTGTATCCTATTGGTTTGCATATTGACGAACGTCGAACGCGTGTTTGATCGACCTGCTTTTTCTCCCGCTGCGCTTTTTCCAAGGCACTGGGAGCCACCGCGTTATTATAGGTACTATAGAAGCGAAAAATGATTTCGCCCAGAAAATGTGAAAGGGGCGGACGAGAACGTTAATCAACGAAAAGCAAAACGATGCGTATATAAAAGCGAGCCACTTGCTTTTAATTGTTACCTTCCGTCGAGTTTGTTAATATCGATAATTAAAGGCTATTTTATTAGCCATGCCAAATTGATTGAACCCCGTCTCCCTTTATCACAAAGAATGTTCATGAAAATATATTCGAGAGCTTGATATTCGTCGCGCAAAGTGCACGGTCAATAGGGTCCGATGACAAAGTTATTTTTCTATATTTCATATTTACTCATTCCATGAACGGGTGAGATTTAAGGGTAAAATACAATAGTTAAGAATATTTTTTTAATTAGTATTACTTAAGAAATCGGAAGCAGGGCAAATATAGAAGAGAAAGCATATTGTGATTTTTATATAATTATTTTCACCGAACGGTTTAAGGTTTCAACTTCAGATCTATCTACCCCACAACATTTTCAGCAAATCTGCTTCTCACAATTTTAACGTTTTCAGAGCAGAATAAGTGTTCCTGTTTAACTAGAAATTTGTCCTACTTTCAAGAAAATAAATGTTTCTTATTTACACAAAAATGTATGGAATAAAAGTACGAGTTAACACGCTGCATTTAATAACAGTTTTCTCGGAACAGAAAAGATAATAGTAAAAAAATTGCAGTTATTTCATAATATGTAAATTGGAAATTTAAACTTTTTCATTGGACCCGTGGTTGCAATCCTTCTAAACTCCAGTGTTCGGTTGCTTGATCTACGCATAGAGGGACCGTGCTCATGATCGTAAAGCCGGGAATCCACCTGAAAGCTAAGCTATGCTGAGTTTTAAAAAATTGGCTTCAATACATCCTTAAGGAACCATTTCCACCAAAGGCTAAGCTAAGATGTGCTATGTTTTTTATATTTTATAGCACAGCCAGACATACATAGCATAGCACAGTTTAGCGTAGCTTCCAGGTCGATCCCCGGCTTAAGGTGGTAAGGAGTCACTCATTTTATACGCTAAGAAGCGCTGGAAGCAGTGCTGAACCCTCTCCAATTGCGTTTTATACTTATCAGTGTGCCAGACCAAATGGCAGGCAGGCATTCCAGATGAGGTAACGCAAGTACATTATACAAATAAAGAAAAGTTTTTAATTTAGGAAATTAGAATTTTGTTTGCCTTAGCTGAAATATCCTACTCAACAAATGTCACAGAGGAGATGATTGCGGCAGCTAACGATAAGTCGCGAGCTGATGGAAGAGCAAAGAGTTTAGTACCCGATGAAGCATAAGGTTAGACAGCAAGGAACCTATTACTTCATGATTTCGCAACGTTAATTCCATATGATTTTCTTTACACCATTCATCCAATCTAACAAGATCAAACTGGAGGTCGAGAGAATCAGAATTATTAGCGATTGTTTTAAAGATCTTGACATCCTCAGCAAACAGGGAAAGCAGTAACAAGTCAAGATGAGTTCCCTGTTAAATACCAGGCATGACATAAGCTCTCCTAGATACATTGTTGCCGACCCTAACGCTCTAGGTAACTGTCCAGTAACATATTCCATGAAATATCCAGAAGAACTATCTGGCACGATATTCCCCAAATCGTGGAGATTTCGATCAAACGGTAATTTCAATTTCAACAAAAAGCGCGTTTGTCGTGGACGATTTTAAACTCTCCTACGTCACCCTTAGTTTTCCTGATAAGTTAATTAACAACGACCCCAGGAATATGTGTATTTAAAACGGCTGAATTAAGAAAACTCCTTACATTTCTCGCCAAAACTTACATTTGCTCGAGTAATTACAATCCCCCCCCCCCTTAGATTATCATCGTTTCAAGGAAAGGTCACAGAAACAACACCTACCCTCATCATCATTAAAGAAGTCGTTTGACGTTCCCGTGCAATTTTAAGCTCGAAACGATACTCATTTGCATCGCGTACAATCACCCGGTGAAAATGTAATTCACCGCGCGCTGGAAGCCGAGCATATCTGGCTCCCAAGACGAAAGTGAACGAGCGGAAAATCCATTCGTTACCTCCGCGATTATTCCGCCGTGCACCGTAGTAATTCTCTTTGTGCTTGACAGTTAGTCAATACGGGTCATTATTCCTCTCGCGATACATTTCCCCTCTCGTGACATATTGTCGAAACGGCGAAACCGCGGAAACTTAATTACATTTTTATTATCGCTACCCTCCCACCTCTCCCGCCAGTTGCCATTGTAGCTCGAGGTACCAAGGGAGAAAGGAGTCCGACGAACGGGGCGAGTTTTATTGCGATTCTATTTACGAGGGCGTAAAGCACCAGCCAGTTAAACGAATATCCGTTTCCTTCGTGTCGTCGAGCTATCGATACACCGGCGTCCAACTTCCGCCCGCCCCCTCGCTACGCGATTTCGTGGACACAGATTTCAATCGACTTCGTCCGCGGGAAAATGAAAATTTTCGGGCGACGCGGAACGTCTGGCTCACGAAACGAGGGGCATCGTGAGTAATAAATTTAATTCTCGGTAATTTCATCGTAAGTAATAAGCTTTTCCGGGAAACGCTCACGACCGAAGGGTTGTTGATACCGTTTGGTACTAATACTACCTTACGTAGAAATCTTCTGATAACTAATAATGATATTGGTACTTACGTGCAGATTTATCTACCGATCTACCTCTAATAAATTAATAATAAGAATAAGTCAAGTACTAACAGATGTGAGTAGGTCGAATATTTCGCTTATTACAAATACTTAAACACAACAGCGCTACTGCAGTGTGGTTTTAGAAATGAAGAAAGGAAGGCAAATATGTAACTGAAAAAATTTTCAAATAAAATGGCAGGAATTTTATAAAAGGGGAATAGAAAGTTTAGTACATATGAGGATGTGAAAGTATTGCACTATACGAGGGAAAATAAGATGTACGTGGTTGATTGATCGTTAACAGAAAGCTGTTTACTCTCATCTAACATATGTACCGAAGAAACATGCTTCGTGGGCTGAACTAATATTTATTTCGAGCTTGATCGCATCGAACTCGATATTTATCTAGACAAGCGTGATCTTATAACCGTTCGTCGTGTAATTAGCATGCTGCGCATCGTTTTGGGCGATCAGCCACTGGATTCGCCAATGTCGGCCCGATTTAAACGCTGACCACGTTTTCACGGTCGAAAAATTCCAACCCTTGACCGAGTTTTCTCTGTTTGGTTTGGCGTTTTACTTAAAGGAATCCTAAAACTAGGTCGTTCGTTTTCCGTCGACAAGTATCTTAGAGTAATCTGTTTCGGAGAACCATTTCAGGGTAAAGTGGATCAACTCGCTTTCTCTCCTACCCGAGCGGCAAAAATTTAATCTTCCGTGTCTGTATTTTGCGTAGGGTGGTTTGTTTTTCGATGGTGCCAATGGGGAGGGAGTGGTTCGACACGATGAACTAAATGGAAACTAACGCAAAATATTATTGCAACTCAGCTGTCACATTCCAAAAAAGAAATTGTGACTGAATCAAATTGCTTATTTTTCATCGTGTCAATATGAAAGTAACAGCAATGGATTCCTCGTGTCGTCCTGATTAAATGCGCCAGATTCCATGTAAACTGGACTGTTTTTAACGAAGTTGGCTTGAAAGTCTGCAAAATAACTTTTTATGCACTTCCGTTAGTTCAAGTATGATTTACATAGCTATTGGTGCCCTTTAGTCGGAAAACACGAGGAATCGATTGGTGTCATTTTCGTGAAGATCCGATGAGAAATGCGGAACTTGACATTCTTCCCTTCTTAACGTCTAGTGCTATCCCTCTCTTCCCGGCTCCCTATTCTCATTATGAACCTCTCGAACCATGAATTAATAATGATCAAATTTACAAGCACCGAAAGCCATAAACCTCAGAGAAGTCTAAAATCGGAGCCGTGAAATTCGCCTACCACCCCGAATAAGAGATACTCCGCGGACCCTGAAATTATGCAGTTACTAAAAAAGAAAAAAATGGAATTTTTCGATATATCTGTATGTTATATATTTTAGTGTATTATATGACAAGAAGCAGTAATATAAATAAAGTGATACGTAAAATAATAAGAAAAATATGTTTCCTCAGCATGAGAGGAACAAATGTAAAACAAATCCGTTTTCATGGTCGGGAGGTTGAAAAGAAAATTTTATTAGAAACTAGAATATGTATATAAAATAAAGATATATCGAAAAGTGAGCTCGTTAATTAAATTTTTTAGTAACTATAAGCATTTGCAGCTTGGAGATTATGCCGCATCAATATTTTTGTCCAGCACTGTATGTATCCTACTTACCAATGAATTTTGTAATTATTTATTTTTTTCTCAAACATTTTATTTTCCCCTCTAACGAAACATTCCGTATTGAATGCATTTCTGAATTAATTAAACCGTAGCTTTTGCAAAGTAGTAATAACTTCTACGTGCAGATACTCGAAACAATTTACTCCAAGGAGGATGTTTCAGTGTCCCAGCTGGAGCACCAGGTTGATCGAAATTCCAATTTCGATTTCGACCTAATTTCTTAAACAACGAAATAAACGAAGCACGGAGAAGGGTTGAATCGCGGTTTGTTACACGTCTCTACTTGGGCAAAATGGAGCTGGCAAAGCTTGTTAACCGAACTAGTAAGTATCCGTGATACGATGGCGATCGATTAACCGTTCAAGCCTCACGAACGGTATTGAGCCACGCGGATTCATGAAAATATCACGATTATAAACATTTACCGAGCCTTCGAAGAACCTAAATACGAGCCCTCGATCCTGTGCCACGCTACCGATCCAATCAATTAACTTTACGAGGGCCTGACAAAAGCTGTTATCGTTTATAATTACCACTGCCTATACATGACAATGCAAACAACCCTTATAAGAGGCGAACTTGGAATAATGTGTACGAAGAAGAAATATTCGTAGCGCTAACAACCCTTCAGAATCAAACCCTGAAGCTATAAAGATGCTTACGGGGTCGTGAATAAGGTCTTTGCCCATCTAACAACACAGCATACGAACAGCAATGGTTCGTCCTCGGCACCTTCGCATTTTCATTCTATATACTTTAAATATGAATGCGCTCACTTATCGATAACAGCACACCGTCCGCGCTCTTCCACATCGCTTCAGCAGCGGCAGGATTCTCGGCAAGAATGTGTGCCATTATATTCTTCGCTTCCCACCCGACTCGCAATGGACAACGAAAGAACTTATTGAATTGATCCGACAATATGACATGATTCGTATAAAATATCTATAGTAAAGTTGATATAAAATACCTGTAGACTGTATGTACTCGTTCAATCGTCATAGATTATTTAACGCAAACTGGGTGGAATGAATTCAGCGAAAAGGAGCATGCCACCAGGAACTCTACAAACTTCTTTGACGATCACAGTTTCGCGAAAACAAGATGAACCATGCGATAACGAGGAAAGGAGCGTGTCTCGAACAAAGGGGTGGTTTTTTTATCGGCAGCCAAGCGACGGGCGAGGAGAATGCGCGGATTTATAATCGCTGCTCTTGAACGATGTAAAACGTTACCGTGTGATGTAATCCTGGAAACGACGGGGATAAGGGAGCCTTCTATATCCTCGTATTTTCCCATTTACGGCTTTAGATTCGTCTCGTGCCGCGCGCAGGGCCAAATCGGATTACAAACGGCGGGCGGGAGTGAAGCGGGAGATTTCGCCGCGAGCACGATAAATAATAATTACAGATAATTATGCGTTTCAAGCTTTTCTGTTCGCTGCGACGGGAGTAACGCGGTTTTAACCTTGAATCGTTGCTGATGAAAATGACAAACGCGGCCCGCTTCCATCGACTAATTATCGCGCGCAGCCTCTATATTCCATCGCGACGACGCAAACAACAGGAGCGAGGTATAAATTCGAAATTTATAGGTTACAGAGTATAGAGGATGATATCGATGCTTCATTAAACACTGGATTATTTAATCCCCTCCATCCCCGTCCTCCTTGCAACTTATAACGCCTGGCGCTGCGATGGTGGACAGTACCAACTGCGATCATTGTTAATGTTCGCTGGACGTAATGAATCCATTCTTATTGATATTAATGGACGTTTATAAAAGTGTTGAAATGTTACGGGTCATTGGGAATTCCATTGAATATTTCGATATGAAAGGCGTGTACTTAAACGCGTACGCATTAAATATCATGTTTAATTTTATCAGTGTATGTTAATGTATCTGTACTATTTAATAATGAATGGTCATCATGTTTATGTGTGGCACGCCCTCTGTATCCGCGAGTATGCAATGTGTATATGTATCGATGAACGCGATTCCAGTCATGATACTTTACAGAATTTGTACGATGTAATCGTTAGGGAATAGCTATCTATAGTTTATGTTTAGTTTCATTGAATGTTGTGGCGTGAAATTGTTGAAACGATATGGATATTTGCATTGGAACGGCTCCAATCATAGAAATATTATTTCTAGAATTAATTTCTGTTGGTACTTAATGGTACTGCGAAAACGTGCAAATAACATTATGTTTAAACAGGTATTCTCAACGTGACGAAGTAATTAACGAGGTGCTACTTGTAATCTGTCTCGTAGGTCGTATGACGTGATTTGCAATACTATAACACTACAGGTAGAGCACAAAATAACTACGTTTTCACGCGTTTCAATCGATTAGTGTCTCTGATACACACGCGTGCAGGAAAAGTGGTGAAAATCAGAGTTTTCGGTCAAAAACTATCGAAATGTGTGATATTCAGCAATTTTAACTGTTTGTAGCTCCAAGCTGCGTTAACCGATTTCGATGAAATTTTCAGCATGTAGCTATACAGCTTACTTAAATCTACAAATGACATTTTCAAAATTTTCATTACGGGCTCAGATAAAAGAGTTGATAAAACAATTGCATTTTTTTGTCAAAACGACGAAACACGTCACTTAGCAAACTAATCCTAGCTTCTAAAAAAAGCTTCAGTCGTTTGGACCAATTTTAAACAAGTTATTCAGTTTTAAAGTGTGGCCGAATACTTTTGCACGCTACTGTAGGTACGTCCATATTTACGGACCAATTATTTTTAATAGTAGGTACACTAATTGTGAGCTAGCCAAAAAGTCTTTTTATTTTCTTTCAATACGGCATTTCGGTTGCAATAGGTGAGTGCATTTCCCTTCAGCTTCATACATGCAAATAAAATTTGAAATTCTTCTCGGCAGACCGGTGGGACACCCGACATATCAAAATTCAGTTAAATATATTCAAACTTTTCATTTTACATAATAAAACTTGCTTTGAATTTCCTTAAAAAATACGAGGAAACTTTTTACACAATCCAACAGATATACATTTATTCATATACTTCATATTTAATACACTGAAAGGCGAGGTACCTGTCCTCCGCATGTCCCACAATTGCAAAATTTTCACGCCCATTGTACCCAACCCCGTGCACCAATAATCGTTCATATTAGAAAACGGAGCATCGTACCCTTTTCCTGCCATCACTAACAACTCCAAACCACACTAACGAACCAGTCTGATCTCCGCAAGAAATAAATCGATACCTTAGAAAAATTCACCCGCTAGTATACCTGGTGCAACGGGGGAAACATGAATATTTCAACGAAATAGAGTAAAAGAGAAACGAGATATCGCTTCCTCTAAATTCGAAAGCCCAGCGCCACGGAACATCCCTCGTATCATCGGGGAACTCGCCGTTCGATCGATCGGCCACCGATGGCCAACTTCCAAAGGGGCAAAAATCATTCGGACCAACTGGTGGCACTGACACGCCGAAACTGCAAGGAAAAGGGTTCCGTTCCACCTCTCGACCAAGCTGGGCCAACGAGTTTATGGAAGCGTCGCGGCTATAAAGCGGCGCCGATAAATATTTACGAGACTTTCGAGGAATCGAACAACGGCCGCCGCGGTCGCAATATCGGTTTAATTAATTAATCCCCGCGCCGCGCCACTGCCGTTGTGATTCGATCGGCAGCAGCGCGTTCTTTGAATCGTGCCGATTTAATTTATTTCGCCTTCCTTACCCCCGACTCCGCTTCCATCGTCGCCCCCGTCCCCTTTATTTCCATTGTAGGCTGACGAGTCTGTAGACGTTCCCACCCCCCCCGCGCTTTCCTACTTTCCCTATTGAAATTACGCTATTACACCTCCGAGCACTGTTGCCGCGCAATTGCTGCCGCGAGCTGGCTAATTATGTATCGCGGCGGGCCCCCGCGCATTATTCACCAACGACAGACTCGCGACGAGCGTTTCCGCGTCGCTGAAGAATGGTCGCGATAACGAATGACCGATCGCCTTGAACGTCGGTACCTACACCGATTCCGTTTCTTGGCCATTACTGGGAACGTCTGGAGAAACTTTTGCACGGCCTGCCCCCGGAAAGTCGCGGTGCAAAGGGCAATGTTGAATCTGTAGAGTGTTTTTTGACTGGAGAGTGTATAGAGATTTTAATTTGAAATTCAGGGAAATGAACCCAAAGTTTGAGATTTTGGGCTTTTGACGAAAAGGTAGGTAATGGTGGCAAATTTGCGACTGATAGGGAAAATTCGGTTACCCAAAAATTCCAGTTTTTTCTTTGTTTTTGAAACTGTGGAGGTTCGTAGAGGATTTTAATAGTATTAGGCAATTTTGATTTTGTACTCATTTTCGGGTCTTCAGGGTGAGAACTATCCTTAAAGGTTACTGTGTGATTTCCTGCTTTCTTGTGCCGATATCTTGAAAACTATAGTAGAAGTGAAAAATTCTACTTATATCATATTTCAGCCATCGATGAAATTTTAGGGTAAGTAGCTTGCAGTACGTTAGACGTCAGACAAAGCGCTTTCCAAGAGTACACCGTCGGATTTTTCTCGCTCGCCAGGTTGGAAATTGAAGTGCTTAAGCGAAGGAAGAAAAAAAAGGGACACGCGAGACTGAAAACACGAACACGGTCTTTGGCTTTCTCTGTTTGCAGACCAGCTTCGCTCGCACATGAAAACCTTTCATTAATTTCACAAAGCCTACTACTTGACCCGTTACCGCTACGATCTACGTTTTTCCTTCTGCAACGGGCCAGAAGCCGCATAATCCGGTCACAAATTGCCGCATGCCGTTCATTCGACTCATTAAACGCAAATAGGGTGTAAAAGAATAATGCACGTGCGGCCATTCGATTTCCCCTGAATTCCTGATTACGACGCTGCTTCTCCATCGCTCCTCACCATTTCCTCCTGCCAACGCCCTCGTTGCAGGAGGATTCACGTATTGGCGGCGCGCAACTGCTGCACGCGCGTGAAACTCATCGAGATCGATGGAAAAATAATTTACAGTCGCTCGCAAAAGTAGTCGCCCATCTTATAAGTATAATAAATTTAATATATTCGACTATTTAATAGATATTCCCTACAATTAAAATGATCGTGTCTAATTCACATTATTGGAAACCTTCATTAACATAATTTAGATTAGGATGGATTTATTTGAAAAATTATACACAGTGTATATTTAGAAAGGTATTGTTATTCGTGAAAATAGCAAAGCACTCCATTTAAGTATTTGCCTGAATGCAACATTTATTTTACGTATATGGATTTAATTAAGATAAAGTAATATGTTACTTGATATCCCCGTGATTTTGTTACAAGTTATGATATATTATGTACTTATTATTTTAACTAATTTTATCTGTGAAATTCAAGATTATCTTGTTTCATTGTTCTATCGAAATTTCTTTGAGCATTTCTTAGTTACAAATTATGCTAACAATAAGTAAAAGTGTATTAATCAAGATTTACACTAACCTCAACTATTACAATTGAAAATTTTAACTTTAACATTGATTAAATATGTAAAGTGTGTTATACGTATGCAGGGGACGGATAATTTCCTGAGTAACTGAATTTTTTTCTCTTAATTGGCCTCTTTTTACGAACAGTATTCTATAAATAATAGAAGAATATAATTTTCGACACCAGGGATGAAATACAGCTATTGTCGAAACTGTGTACGCAGTGGGTGAGAACAGGTGGTACAAATAACCGTAGGTTCTAACGACCGGTGATTCGTTGTGCAAAAAAAAAATCGAAAGTGGGATATAAAATGTTTTTACATGGGTCACCGTTTTAAAGCAAATAAAGTTTGAAAACTTGTCTACATAGTATCCGCGTACCTCACTAAAAATTAGCAGAATTTATTAGTCAATCTTGTACAATTGCGACGAAAATCAATCATCGTGTACAGAGAAGTCGAAATTGTGGTGTAAATTTCTTCGAATGGAGCTTTGTTCTCGAGAAAATCGATTTGAAGGTAGAATCAATTTTTAGTCAAGCCATCGAAATCGCAATCAGAATTTTAGCAGGTGCTGGGCATTTAAAAATTACAGAAAATGTTGACTGTGAACTGCATAGCGAAATTAAAATTTACGATACCTATATCTTCCTAAATAACAAGAGTCATTTATATGTAAAATTTGGGACACAACTTTTTGAACCCTTTATATACTACGTAAGATTGTAGCATTCCTGAACTAATCGCAGTGGTCTTTGTCGGTATCTTTTGAGGGGCTGCTCGATATTTGTGTTAACGCCGCGGGAGGCTGTTAAGAATACAGTAATAATATAGATATTCTGCGCCAAGTATGACAGAGAAAGCAGCGCGATCTCGCGGGGGAAAATGAACAAACAAACGGGGGCAAATATACGCTTGTATACACAGGGTGTTTCTACGGGTTTGTCGTGGCCCAAATCGAGTTGACGTCAAGATTAGTCGATTTATGGTGTTCCCAGGTGATATATGGTTCTGCTTGTTGTCAAAGTTGGATGCGCCTGTAACGAATCTGAATATTTCGTAATAATTCCACACTGTGGCCTGTCAAACTGCTGTGCCAACCGCGTGTACACGGCTTTGACACAGACGATGACTGTGCCTCTCACAATGACTGCTACGACCCCAGTGGACATGATTCTACTTGCAAAAATAAATTGAAAACACGGAATCAAATTTTTTAACGCGAGTCGTCTCTTTGGGGAAAACTGAATTAGTTTCCACTTATTATCTGTTACTGGTATTTACTCCTTTTTATACGCAACAAGTATATGAAATAATAGAAGAGAACGAAGTCATGCTGGTTTGTATGCGAAGAGGTGAAAAATTCATTTGTGAAAATGAAAATTTAATTGGTCACTTCATATTCGTTCCTATATTCATTATGCGTAATACTAAATGTAATGTCATAATTTATGGCGAATTATTTCGCGCAATTCACTTTCATTGTATAATGAAATACGGTGTTTCGTTGAAAAGGTTAATTTAAAAGCTTCATTTTCGAGCTCACAAATTTGTTGCGAATCTAAAAAATGTCTGGAAAGTAGCGAAACTATTTTCTCCCCCACCTTTCCATACGCCCGATATTTGCAAGAACGAATAGGTATTGAGTGCTGATAATTTGAACTGCGAAGTTTCAAAACACGTTATTATCGTACTTCTAAGAAAAAGTGCGAGACGTAGAGAGAAAGAGTAATTCTCAAAAATTCTATTCAGTCTATGCACTTCAATATATTTCATTATTGGTTATTGAAATTCGAAAGATATTACGCGAACTTCCAATATTCCTCATTTTACAGTCCATTTCTATAGTCCCCCTGCACCAGTAAATTACACCTACAAACAGAATCGATAAACCCTTTCTATGGAAATCAAACATTAATATACAGTACGAATCAGAAAAGGGACACAAAATATTCCCTCAAATTTACACGAATTATAAACATACAAAAGAGATCATTTTTACCTAGTTCAACCAAAAAGACATCCAAGTAAGACACTACGAAAGACAGGATAAAATATTACGCACCGCTGTAATAGATTCGTAACCGTTTTGACGATAAACAACTTTAACACGTTCTCAACACAACATAATAAAAGACGAGGTATCTCGTTGCGCGGAACGAATGTGTTAAGAAAGTGTAACTACGTGTCGCACGAGAATACCACGCATGGGTTGAGTTATGTTTCCGCAGCAATCTCTGCTCTGCTCTTACATATCCTCAAAAACAAGCAGTATTTTTGAGGAAGCAAGCCCCTTTCGTGCGGCTGGGGTGTGTTCAGACCAATATTAAAGGAAACCTAGTGCGGCTCCTTTGTCGGGGGCAACCCATTAAATCTAACGCGCAACATCTTTATAACGTGCGCCACTCCGGGAACCTGTTTATTTATGAACTACGCGTGCCTTATATTTTGCGTGCAACATGCAGTAAATAAAAAAAGCACGCTACGGCGGAACGATAAATACGAGAGACTTTCGTGTGGAGACTAGAAGGAAGGCGATTAATTTCAGATACAGAGGGGGATCTGCTAATTTATGGCTGGGAATCAGGGGCTTGGATTCTTCTTCGATTAGCAGCTTGGAGGGGTTCAGAAATAACATGGAACAAAAACACGAAGTCGAATAGTAAAGTTTCTATATGTAGGTACTTAGGGACGGATTTGAAGATTTGGTGTGCTTAAGTAAGCTAACAAGCAACTGTCGCTATTTCCGCGAAATATTATAAAAATTCTTAATTTAAAAGATTCGGCACAATTTCAAAATTAATTCCATATGGCAACTCACATCTGAGTCATTGCTAATTCGCTTCATGAAAAGATGTGATTTGTTTTGAAAGCTATCTCAAGCCATTGTGTTTAAAGTGTTCAAACCTTTTCCAATTTCTTTCGTCCAAAATTTGTCAGTCTCCACAATTTGGTCCTCTCCAAAATTTGTGGCTCCCCCAAATTTTACGCTCCCCAAAATTTGATACCTACACTTCGAAATTTGCTGCTCTCCAAAGATTATCCCCCTCCCCCCAAAAAATAATTTATTGCTACCCGAAATTGATCACTCCCACAAATTTGCCGCTCCCCAAAATTTATCACTCCCCAAAATTTGCTGCTCTAGGCTGCAGTTTACTTGGCCTATACTCAAATCCGCCCCTGTAGGTACTATGCTTTTTCGGTTTTTGCTAAGTTGTGGCAGAGTAACTTCGGAATAGAAATCGTGGTCACCCAAAAGTATTAATGATTTTCTGTTAAAAGAAACTTTGTAATCGTTGAATAATTTCGAACGTTGTTGAATTCAATGCGCTTGAAGTAATAAGATTGCATATTCAACAGCTCGTAATAAAATGAGGAATGACTGATGGGATAAATTTAATATTTAATGCGCTGGTATTAGTTTTCCAGGCGTAACACATTAGATTGCGGAACCGAGTCTTCAATTTATTGCACATTTACGCTGCGCCCATTACCATAGGATTATAATTACATAGCCCATTAAGAACTATTAAATATCACGATATTAAACGTTCTTGAGTATTATATTCAGTGATATAGTATCTTTAAATGTACATTGGAATCGGTACTTCTAAGTTTCGCGTTACCCATATTCCGTTAGAGTCAGTTTGACCTCAAATGACACTTACTTAACATTTTCCGACTTAGTCGCTTTGTTGAATTAACATCTTTCTGAATATTTTGCATAAAAGTATTTGCAAATATAACAGGAGACATTAAAAATTTATCGAAGCAAGCCAAAATTGTTTAACATATAATACAAAATTAAGCCTTGTGGGCACTAACAACCAACTTGCGACATTTATTGCACAATAAACTTACATAAGTGTTTACACTCCGGTAATTTTTTCCCCGCAAATCATTGCTTGCAAATAGTTGCGAGAGAAGTCTCAGATAGTCTTGCAGAAAATATGTCACGTGTGTACACACTGCGTAATGGCAACAGACGCTACAGTTTTCCGCCCTCGTTGGTAAAGCGTGTCATCCCCAAACAACTGCTCCCGTTTACCGTAAACATTCGTCATGTACTCAACGACCCTCTAATTTCCCGACGATGAAACGTTCCGCGTCTCATTTGCACGCGCGCGCTATCAATTTCTGTTCCGCGGAGCGAATCAGCGATTTCGCCTAACCGAATTCGCTAAACTTTCGATAGAAAGTCAATAATTGCACAGGGAGAGCTTCCACTACGTGTAATTCGACGACGAATCGAGTGACCGCTTTGCTTTCATACTGCATTTTCGCTTTATCTTGGCATTACCATGCGCTCGAGGAGCTTTCTCTGCGCTGAATCGATCGAAACTACCCATTACGTAAATGTTGTATCAGTAAACGTAACCCTGTCACTGTGTATCCCGTCCATTCCATCTCTGTTATTTGTATTCCACCCGCTGGCTATCGCGTACGCTTCGGGCTAGACAGTTGTGCAATATTTAGAAGCCACGATTCTTAGGTTATACACATCCATCCCCTGATGCACGCGTATGTATTCCAAGCACTGTAA
Source organism: Andrena marginata (assembly GCA_963932335.1). Lineage (NCBI taxonomy): Eukaryota > Metazoa > Arthropoda > Insecta > Hymenoptera > Andrenidae > Andrena > Andrena marginata. Next base: position 34,091,599 of record OZ010662.1, read on the forward strand.
GCACAGCTGAACATCTGTAATCTTTTGAAACCTCCTGTAACTTTCAATCGATATACATTTTCATTATCAATTATATTATTGTATTTAAATATGAAGCCATAAATATTTATTGCAGAATAAACTGCTCACTAAATAAAAGAGTGATCCAAATTAATTGCACTAAAAGTCCAAATGAAATTTTCATGTTTCAATATACTTATCTCATATTTAATGTTTACAATCGCCCTATTGCATGCATGTTTCTGTCAGGCATAAATTTCGGTTATAGGAGGTTAATTTCTTTGCTGGCTTATTCCACCATACCGAAAACTCGACATCGTCATCCTGCTAAGCGATCCACTGTCCAAGGGCCAAACGACTTAAGAATACTCTAGCAATTGTGTGTAATAAATTGGGTGGAATCGGCGGCGAATTACTATTCACTCAGCGATAAAACGATTTCTTTGGAAGCTATCCTGTCGTTTGTGGACGTGACGCGGCAAAAATGGGGGGATAGAGTGCGGGCGCGAATTGTTCGCCGAACCTCGAGGTCTTCGTTATCGAGGTCTTTCTTCGAGACGCCCTGATATATGCTTCTGAAAAGTCTCGAAGTCGGTCAAGCAAGAAAAGAGGGCCGTAAAAAGCCCCGGTTCATTTACTCGGTTCATCCACGTCCGTAATTTTTCCCCCGCGCGAAAACCGAACGGTTCGCTTTCGCCGTCGTTTACGCTGCCCGGCAGTTTTTCCCCAAGTTCTGGGACGCGATACCGCGTTCGACATTTCTCTGCCCTCTACATTTTCCCCGAGAAAAAGACCACCTCGAGACGTTTTCGAAACTACTGTTCAAAGGATCGCTCCGTTCGAAATTCTCGTCGGGGATTTTTTCTACGCTCCTTTTTAGCCGTGTAGAAGCGAGAGCTTCGCTGAATATTCCAGTTATGATTTATGAAACGAAAACGATAACACGCTGCTCCTCCGTCGACGCTCGTGGATTTAATAAATGCTCCCGGGGATATTTACGTTTATCGCGGAAGGCAAATTAATGTACACTTCTCTGGGTAATATATGGGAATGGGAACTAGGACGGAAAGAAGTAGCGATACATATGCTGGAAAGAGGGTTATTTTCTCCTCATTCGAAGGTGTCCGATGTTCTGTTACGCGCGGGGATATTAAGGGAAGACAAAAAGACGCTTTTACACGAGCAGTAGCGCACTCGGGATTTAATCGTGAGGAAGCCGAGTTGAACGGATAAAAATATTTTTATTGCAAACTCAATAAAATTCATTAGGTGATTATAAAAATTTATTTAAAGTGTAAAATTCAGTTTTATTTTCTTTTTACAAATACCCCTTGGCCCTCCTCACGACGCGCCACTGTATATGAGACAAAGTCAGCGAACTGGCAATGAATTTTGAAAACCCGACGTCGCAACGCGTCTAGTGCTGCCGCTGCTGAAATAAATCGATGGAACCAGTCAAGCCTGCATTTCTCCTCTTAATTCTGTGCACAGTGTGATGGAATTCGCCACAAAATTAGGGACAAAGAGATTCCTTGAAGTACATTTTCTTCGTCGCCCCCCTTTTTTTTTAATACACTTAGGAATAAATGTACTCTGCTGCATTTTAGAGGAGGAGACAATTTAAGATCCCAGCTAATAACGAGATAATTTAAAGTGAAATCGAACAGGGACATATTCAATTGTTCGTACATAACGTTTAATAATAATAATAATAATAATGATGATAACATAAGAATTTATTAAAACAAAAGTTCGTGGAACATTTACAAAATTCCAAGAACCTTCACTTTATGAAAAAAATTTTTCAACAGTTTCTCAGGAAATAAAATAACAAAACTTGCAAACATTTTCCACATTTTCTTTTACTCTTCCTATTTGTGAACTCTAAGCACTAAGTAATACACGTATCATTAAAAACTACACCTGCACAGATTTTTAAAGACAATTTCTTTCAAAACAGATCCTCGAGCGAGAAAAACATACATACTCTACAGACTAAAATAATTTTCGCCAGGAAATCCGTCTTTTTCGGCTGCACCGCGAATTTACCCCCACCCATATTTTAATACAGTGAACGCGCAACAAGACCCAGCGTAAGCGGCTCATGACTCGTCATTAAATTCGTCTTACGGCCGCCTTAAATAATGCTAAAGCAGGCACGGTGTTTATCGTGCTACTTCATCATTCATAAACGGACAACAAGATTAGCCTCGATAAAACGTACTCGACGCGGGTTTTCATCAGGATCGAGGATTAAGCCTGGAGCCCGGCTGCGTTATGGAAAGCAGGGGAGCGTGTTTCCGCGCCGTAAAACCGCATCGATTATAATCAACGCACCTGGCTGGGGGGACGAGCTGACAAAATTATCGAAGGCATTTATCATCCATTTCGATCGACGCCCAGCTGAATAGTCGTCAAGATTAATTTCGTTCGTTCGTTAAGGGAAGAGGAAGTGGCGAAAACGTTGAAAGTCGCGCTTACATCGAGGTGAAATTTGCGAGCGGCTTAATTTGTGATTCACTGTCAACGATGTCAGCTGGAGAGGTTATTAAAACGAACATACATATACATATAGTGTCCTGTAAAGAAAAAGTAAGTGGAAAGCGTGGAAGAGCATTTTTTGGTTCGGAGCTCTGTTTTTAATTAAAAAAGATGATACTGAATATCAATTATGTACTCGCGAATGTGATTCGGAATTCGAAGAATGGGGTAATAAATATAACACAGCTGCGGATGAAATCAATGATTAGGCAAAAGTGAATGGATATTGTAGATTAACATTTCTTCGAACGAGGGCAGCTTTCGAGAAAATCAATTTTGAAAGTCCCTCGAGTACGTGTGAAGGTGACTAATCGGCAGTTTTATCCGCGACACTGATTTTACCGAAAATAGAGGTTTGAAAATGCTAGTCGACAATTTTGAGTCATTTCTGCACGAGGATCCATTTGATTTTCAGTGATGTTATAATTAACAAATGCACGAGTACTTAACCCATTGGTATTCGATACATTTTCGCCAAATTTTTTCTCGGTAGGATCACCCTCTTCACAGTTGTATCACCATTTACAGGACACCCTGTATAAACTTTACCTGTTGAATTAATAACAGCTCGACACTGGTTAACAAGTGTCAAAGGAGTATCAATGTGCACTTTTAATTAGATGGTGAACGGGGCAACACTTCTGAACGCTGTAATTACGTTGATTATGATTTAATCGCGTTAGATGATGGCTCACCGCGCTGTCTCTTTATTTGTTAACGCTGAAACCGATAACGTCGACGAAGAAGCACGGAGCTTGCGACTACACGGTGTTTCGTGTCTTGAAGTAATTTGAACGAACACGAGAGAACTTTGTTACAATAATTAGCCGTTGCTGCATTACGAAATTGCTGATAAAGCTGCTGTTAACAGTAAACAAATCGTTGCTTCGTGTACTGTTGTTTAGTGTTGGAAAATATCTTAAACATTCCATAAATAATGTTACACAGACGAACTACTACCTCATAAAGTATTCAGTCTTTCGCCATAATATTTTTATACACAGAATGTAGAAGAAGGACGAATCACATAAATTGTAAATGCATTTTGCCAACCAGGACAGAGTTGATTGGGAAAGCGCGAAGGCATCTGGTTTGTTTCATTATAATCATTTAACTTCCGTTTGTATGCAATTAATAAACGTTTTCCGATATTACTACTATTAATTCTGCTTGAAACAGACGTTTCGTTTATATGAATGAAAGTATTCGCGTTAACGAGAGTCTAAATTGTGACAGCATCGCGGAAGAATTATAGCAAGAAACTTATACAAGATGTTCCAAAATTGTAGGAGAGATTAAAACAAACTAACTTGGCACCTCAAAAGGATGTAAAGGAATTAAAAATCTAGCATCATTCGATAATACACTGCACGTTTCCCCATTTTCTAATCCGTCGCTTAGAACACGTTGTATTTTTTATCGGAAATAACCGAGTCCACGTATCGTTGGAAATATTTCGCAGAGTAGGAAATGATCTGCCGAAACGTTTGACGATCTTTGCTTTTATACGTGTTCGTTTTGACGTCAAACTCGTTCGCAAAAGGCAACCACGCGTGGGAGGAATGGCACGAAAGATGAACCCGGCGAAAAGTTTACGATAAAAGAAACACAGGCAAATGCTGAGCTCAATGGTTAAAAATCAGCGTATCAGTCAGAGGAACGTCTGTTCAAAGCGTTCAAAGCTCGTCGAGCTTTCGAAATCACGCGAGCACGCACAAGGAAAAAGCAACTCGCCGCGCGCGCCCCGATTAAAAGACTACGAGAAATCGATTGATCGCGGCGAGCGAGCCTTGATTCAAAACGCCGATTTCTCTGCGGCTATGCAAATACATACATAGGAAGAGCGTAGAACATTGATTAGTGGGATGATAATTTTACAAACTATATTATTTAATACAATAGGGTTTTTAGTAAGCGAATATTGCACACAAACATATTCTTAGCATAGATAATCATCATTATAACCATTATAAGCGGTTAGAATTAAATCGGTAACAAATAAAAATTTTTATAAAAAATGGTAAATTTCATAGAAATTGTATACTTTGGTACCAATGCGCAACCTAAAGATAAAAAAGTCCTTTCAAACGCAGATTATGGCACACCTTGGGCAACATTTGACACCAACGTCGATATTGTATCTGAAAGAAAAATATTTTCGCTCTGCCATCTTGTCCCATAATGAACGTTCCACTGTAAATGTGTAAATAGCGACGCGCGTCCGAATAAACGAAATCGCGCATATCGAAAGTAGCCGCCCTCCTAAATGAAGAATTATTTAAATAACGGATCAAATAAAAGTTATTTAAATTTTATTCGTTATTCAAGGTTCGAAGTTTCGACGCATGACGAATAATTTTTTTTAAGGTTTGTTCGTTATTCGAAATTGTTATTTAAATAAAAATTTTGCCCATTTGTGGCCCTCGCGGTGATCGCGCAAGCAGTCTTGTAAAATAGTTCATCGATCGGGGGAGGAGGGCAAGAGCTCGATTCCGAGCGGACGATTCCCGGGTGGCGTTTCGGAGTTTACGATTGCGATACACGTGTCCAGTAAAACTATAAGCGTACGTGGTCACCGTCGCGGTTCGCAAGTGGTTCTCAATATCTACCCCCTATCCCAGTCCGTGATGCACTGCAATTGCACAGCACCATCGTAAATACCATTTTTGCAATACACGTTGAGAACTTTACTTGCACATCGATTTGGCAAAAAGTGAAACAAATAAACTGGCATGGAGTGTTAAAAAGTTTTGATTAATATCGGGCACCTTTGTTGGTAGAATCCAGTTTCGAGGTAGATTCGTTATGTGATGATAATTACATAGAACAATAGTCTTGCGAATTGCAGCATGTTTAAATACCCTTTGTGGTTAGTTGAATTTACTGCTTAATTTGGTCATTTATTTTATTAACGAGATTAAGAGTTTTATTGCGTACAGAGTTTACCTTAAGATTTTTGACGAATATAATATGTCCTTATTGTGAGTACATTAATGATAAAAAGTATTGAAGGGTATGTTCGAAGGTCCAGCAGACATTATTAAAATTATTAAATTCCAAATCAATTAGAATGTTAAAAGCAAAGGTGTATTTCCAAAATACCTGTTTATGCATTAATCTATAAACAATTTAAATTGTATTATTTTTTTAATTTATGTGAACGCGGGTCTTTCATCTTCAGAAATACATATAGATACTACTGACTAAAGTTTTTAAAATTTCGATATTTTTCAGAAATTTAATTTTCCATACTTCTACAATATTTAAGGCGTACTTTCGATTACAAACTTTGGTATCTGCAAACGGAGTAAAATTAGAAATCCTCGCACAGCACCAGATCCAAATAATAACTATTTTCAGGTGACAATTTTCGAGTAACGTGCTGCTGCCATTATTAATTGACTACCCTCCAAATAATCAGTTGTTCCACTTGCAACAATATTCTCGAGCCCAGGGCTCTCCATCCGCAAGAAAGCGTCGAAATAAGCGTCGTTCTTCTCCTCGCGATCCAGACCACTATGCAATACGAGCCAAGTCAAGGGGAAAAGCTTGGGAACAGCTGGAATCAACCCGACGCCATCGCGACGAGCGTTTCAATTTGCATTCCTCATGGCTACCATGGAACTGTTTCTCCTCGCGAGAACACTTTCCCCGGGAAACTTTCGCGAAACGTAAAACCACGGTCTCAGAGCAACACTTTCGCGTCATCCAGTGCATCCAGCGGAACGAGCTCGCGGTGATACACCTGGATGTTCGTGAAAAGAAACAAGTTCTGGTGGGAAAAAGCGAGCAACCACGGACAAAGTCGGCGGAGGAAAGAAGACAAGGAGGAAAATACAGGTCGAGTAGTGGTGGCTTTTCACGCAATTGTCGCCAAGCACTTTTTCTCTTTCGGCCAATCAGGGACGTGGTGTCCACTATCACGACCGGATGGAAGTATGTAAGTACGAATTGTGGGTAGGAGAAATTAGGCGAGGCTTTTAGGGTGCGTTCATGTGGTGTGCTGGGATATCAACTTTCTGCCAGATTTACGTTCCAATGGCACATTTTTTTTTTTAACAACAAACTTTGTCGCTTTGAATAGGCATTTGCTTATTGATTCTTAAATTTGAAACAGTGCGCCATCTTCTTCAAACTAATAAGTGAAAAATTACAACAATGTCATCTATGTATCAGATGATTCTTACACTATTTTAGTTTATACGAACATTTTTTAATTTTTCATGTGATCAATAGCTAAAAAATAGTGTCACGAACTGTATGAAAACGTATGCTACGCAGTGCGCACTATGTACAAAGAGTTTAAGGCTAACAGACACCTGATAACGTGCTGCATGATACTCCAAATCTTCCAAGACAGTCGAGTTCAAAACAGAGTTATTAGGATGCCTTAAAAATGGCGGGTGGTAAGTCTCTAGTACACTTTTGGATAAGCTACTGTAATGTCCAGAGGTGTCTAGAAAAGTGAACAAATAACTCCACCTTCAGGAATAACATCTTGTTACTGGAGTGAATCTCTGTTATCGCTGACCAGCCGAGTTAGCGCTAGGAATGCAGAAATTAACAGCAAACATATGCAACCATTTTGCAACTTCGTGTTGCCGATGATGGTCACCTAGTTGCCACGGGAGACCAAGGGGGAGCTGATCGTCCCGAGGGATAGACCCGGGGAAGCGTGGCGACCCTGGGACAGGAGGCATCCTCTGTTCCGTCAACAGCAGGCTTTGAATTTTCGCGGAGCCACGGATGAGAAGTGACTGGTGCAGGCGCGACTCAGAAGGGCCGTTACTGTTATCCCTTGGAAACCCCGGCCACCGAGGGAATAACGCGTTGAAGCTTCGAAGGAAGTCGAGTGGAAGTACAACGAAAGTGCCAGGGGAAGAGGGGCTGAGTTTGACTTTCCAGGAGTCGGTTCGCGGGAGAGGGATCTCCTCGGGCACGAGCCAGGGGAACGGTTTCATGGATTGCCGAGTGCATCTAATTGGATGTATTATTAAAGTTAAAGGGCGGATTCTGTGATTCGTCGTGCAAATCGAGCTGGCCAGAGTGCTCCCTTCCACAAGTGGTCTGAGCTGTAAGAGTGTCCCTTTGTGGAAGTGCTGCTAAACAGCTATGTATCGCTGGATGCTTAAGAGTAAAATCTAAGTTGCGATGCATTTACGAAAGATGCGTTCATCTCTGATGTAGTGGCTCGCGGAGATATAGCGGTGTTCTACAGGCAACGGCTTTGCCACGCAGAAAGCATCGTACCTGGTTCGGTTGAGGAAGCTATCTGACAATGCTTCGGGGAAAACGTATGATGGGAACGAGAAGTGTTTGAATGTGACTGAAGTTATAGACATATTTCATAAGGCCCACTCCCTAAGATGCTGGATAGGTGTTTTGGGTCTATAAGGCTCTGCAGTGCGAGTGTAGGAAAACGTATTTTATGGCTTTTACTTTTAACTCCCACGTTTATTCAGAGTTGGGCATTAACTAAATAAAAAATTATTTAAATTAGGATCAAATAAAAGTTACATTAACTTTAGATTATTTGATGAATAAAGTTAACTTTTGTATGCGATGAGATTTTATTCGACGAACAAAGTTAATTTTTTTATTCGATTAGATTTTATTCGACGAACAAAGTTAATTTTTTTATTCAGTGAAAATTTATTCGACGAACAAAGTTAATTTGCTTATTCGACGAATGAAGTTACTTTTATTATTCGTCGAGAGTTTCAACTTCAGCGTCGAATAAATTTTTTAACTTTAACTGTAGCTGTAACTTTAACTTTATTCGACGCGCGCGACAAGCCTCAACGACTCGGTTTTTGGCGACCCGAACGCGCGCCAGCCAATTATTCGCCGCCGAATACACCGTCGAGCAAAGTTAAACCCACAATTACAGTTAAGTTAAAAAATTTATTCAACGCTGAAGTTGAAACTCTCGTCGAATAACATGACAAATGATTTTTTAACTTTCATTCGTTATTCGAAATTTTATTTAAATAAAAATTTTTCCCATCTCTAGTTTTACTTTACATCCCAGTTTACTAGGTCTGTTTGACCAAATATAACTGATTGTATGATGACTCTATTGCTCCCGTCCGATGCCTCATATAATAACATTACCTACGCTCCTATATCTATGCTTGAATTAATTCCACATGAATTATAACAAAAGCAACTAATGCCGGATAAGAGTTACATTAATTCGAAATTATGTCGGATCAATAACCCTTTCAACTTGCAGTAGTTGATGCGACGATAATAAACGTTGAAAAAGAAATCCTCCCTCGGAGCAGAAAATTTAAAGGACGCGCTTAATCGAGTTGTAAAATCGAAACGGAGTAAAGTTCGGTTGAATCTCCGCGGGTTGATAACGTTATTCCGGGCGAGCCAGCAAGTTTTCAGCGCCGAGCGTGCAGACCCATTGACAGGGGGATGGCAATATCGAAACAGCAAATAGCGAGCAGCACGCGCGTGCAGCGAGAGGCAGAATCGCGGAATATACGTTTCAATTTGAACCTTACCCGTTGTAACCATCGTTCGTCCCGAAGAAAATTAAGTTCGTTAAAACACAGACGCCCGTAGAAACAACGTTGCCAGGGCGGAAGCGCGCGATTAATCGAGACTAGAGCCTCGAGACTGGAAAATTGCACGGGTGATCCGCGCGCGAGCTGTAGGAAAGACCGAAAGCAGACTGTAAGCAGACTTTGAAGGACCGCCAGGCTTATAGGATCCCGGAGGGAAATAGAATCTCGAGGATACCGAGGAAGCAGCGTAACCCAGCTAAGTCGAATATAAATACATGGTACATCACCCTTCGCCCTGAATGTGTCTCTCCGCGATGCAGAGACAGCCAGGGAGAAGTGTACCGAGGATATTTGCGAAGAACAGCACGCACATCGGGATGATAATATAAATATATAGAGGGCGCTGCAAGCAAAGGGTTCGAGACCATTAATTATTATTATACCTATATGGCTGAAATTTCTTTGACAACTTACTGAAATGTTAATAAATACGCGAGGATAATGCTCATCGGTAAAAACTGCTTGGTTTTTTGTGCGCCGTCCCTAAAGAAAGGCAAAAAATTGGCCTTCTAGCCGAGAATACCCCCTTAGTGGAGGGAACTTTTAGAGTTAAGAGAACTTTTCATGTCAGTAATGCAAATTATGATATTTATCTGGATTATTTACTTGTTACATAAATCACTATCCATTTCGTATGCCCCAAAGTTGCTCGAAATTAAGTCAAGAAGAATACACGATTCCTTATACGTCAGATTAATTTTCACAAACACATCGAAGGAGACCCGCAAACAGAAGAATGTCCTACAGAAATATGAATTTATGTATTTAGGCATCGCACCCGCGCGGATCCAGCGGTGTCACAGTTTTTGAAATTTTAATCGAAGCTCTAACGGCCGTATAAACATCATATAAATATCGATTCTCGCGGGGACACTGCACGAACACGTGGCGCGCGTTATTACCCGTTTTAATCTGAAAACGCGATGGTTATTCGCAGGCGATTCGCTGATAAATTCATTGTCGACATTTTGCGCGGCACGTATTTATTGGTACGATTAATAAACGCGCATCAGGAGCAAATAACACAGCTGTGGTGGACATCGAGGACAGAGGCCGGAAAAATCCGCGGGGAAATATAATATTTTTAGCGGATATCCTAGCGAACGTTAATAAACGGCGAACATGGCGGCGCGGCGTCCAGAGCCCGAGGGATATCCACTTCTTACGGGGAATCCAATCAGAATGATTAAAAAGCGGCTGGATGTTCCGTTCTCGGCGGGGGAAAAGGAAGAAACGAAACGAGGCAGACGTGATCTTTGTAATTTTCGACGCGCGTTCCCGATAATACGAGATTTTAATAAATTACCCAGGGAGACGTAGGGAATCACGTTAGCCACCGCCGCCTCGGATTTACGGAGAGAATTTAATTTCAGGACACCTGGGATACTTTAAAAACACGGGGAAACGCCACGAGCAGATAAGATATTGCTGACGATGCAGCAGCATTCACAGAGCGGGAGAGAGCGCTGGTATATGTATGTACATATAGGAGGGTCCTGTCGTTAAGGGAAACTATGTCAAGGAGTAGCCTAAGTTGCAGAGTTTCCAAATAAATATTTTCCAAGTAACTAGGCAACTGCCTCTTCATTTATCGTACAACTCAGCATCAAATTCAGCCATGTTCAGTGAACCCTATAGATTTACCTTCCCTCGGTTACTACTTTCCCCGTCACGCTTCCCTTTGACAAAAGAACTTTACGTTCAAAGTTTCGAAGGTCGAAACGGTCAGGAGAATCTACCCAAAGTCGCAAGAATGCTGTTACAAAATGCCGCGCAACCATGGTCGTGAATTTCCATCTTAAACAATCCCCTCGAAACTTCTCGCTCCGAATTCGCCCAGCCTCGATTGCGAACGAAGCGCAGCAGGAAAGTAACGTGAAATTAGCCACGCGCAAGATTGGGGGCGGGGTTCGAGCTCCCGAAATCCTAGCTCCCACGGTTTTCTTCTCGTTGGCGTGCTTCAGTGGCGCACTTTCGAGAGTCGAAGATGATTAATTAGAAAAAGAGTTCCGCGCAATGTTCTCGGCAGTCTGGGGCGCATTATTGAATCACGACGAGTAGTCTTTGAAGCAGTTACAAGGGGATACATTCCCAAGAGAAATGGGCACCACGCCCCTAGCCGCGAGGTAACTTGAACCAGAATAAACGAGGGAGATTCTGCGTGGATTACGGAAACACTCCTTCCGCGTATATTGGAATCCACGACAAAATTGCAGAAGAAAGTACGAAGTACAATTGAGTCTATGATAAGAACAATTTACGATGCTTAAAGAGCTGTAATAACAGGGGAATATTCTTGCACCCTGCGGTCGCTGTTTAATATTCTGCAACGTTTATTCATTCTTTCAAACGTAATATTCGTGGGCTAATAAACGGTCAGATTATTTAAATTACGATATTTACGGAAACGAAGGACAGCCAGTTTTACCGGTTCGAGTACAAAACGAAGTTTGAGTCGAAATGTATTCGGAAGAAATGCAGGTGGTAAATGAATCGATGATTTCGAAAAGGGGTAGATGCTAACTAATTTTGCATGAAATGAAAAAGAAGTTTAATGTCCATACAATTATTGTAAGAACAATCAAACTTGGTTGTATTATTCTGCGATTAGGTATTTTGTATCTAATAAAATTTCACTCGTTTTAAAAACTGTCAAGGTGGTGAAATTTTAGTTTCTGTTGTTTGGGGTCATCGCCTTTTCGAAATAAATCATATAGGGAATTTGAGGAATTATTTAAGAGCATAAAGTGTAGGAATGGTTATACAAAACAATTTAGTTTACTTAGAACTGGAATATCAATGCGAAGAAACTCAATAGGTACTATTTAATAAACTCAAACTCATTATACAAAAATATATAAAAAAAATCGGATAAGAACTTGGATAAAATGAAAGATATAATCAGGATCAGAAGTCCTGGGCATTTTTCACGCTGTGTGGTAGGCCAACTTGTTAGAGGTTCATAAAAATCCTTGAAGTCTGGCGGGATGTAAATCGTTGGCCTCTTTAGAGCACGAAGACTTGTGACCTTTCCAAAGGAAACGGAGAGCCAAGACCCGAAGAAGCGGGAAATGCAAAAAAGTAGACTTATCCCATCTTCGAAAGTATCGATTCAAATAATGTCGTAGTATTATCCCGGATGCTGTCAGAGACACGAGATTATATTAGTAAAAAATTACATTTGTTAGCAATATAATGAACACAGTTCACCAAGTCAAATAGAACGAATAAGATTACGGTTTCCCTTGGCAAAACTTCTTGGGGATGGAGAAAATTAAAGATTCCTTTAGAAACGGCATTTCCGTTTGAAACATCCAATTATGTTCCCGTATATTTTTCATTCCTCATGGAATTCCTTTACCCAAGTTCGAATGTTTTTACTTTCCCCCCCCCCCCCATGTCTAACATCTTATGACTTCGAAAGCTATTATACCGCGTAGCATTGAAATTACCTCTGCAGCTCGTTTCGAATAAAGTAGCCAGAAAATTGATAAATGTTCGAAATAAATTGTAACGATAAATGCTTTTTACAATAAATAAAATCTTTCCGTTTATAAAACGCAATACTCGGTAATAACGCGAACGCCCTCTGTACACGAATAAAAGTTGCCCGTTGAGTCGACCCCCTTTTACAGGGGATTGTCCTTAAGAAATGCACGAGAATATTTATATTATTAAATTCTTACGCTTCGCCGGAGTAAACTCCGTTTACATTCACAACGATTCAACCAGGAAAGAATTAATTGATAAGCCAAGGGCCTTGCGAGCCTGCAGATATTATTATTGGATCACAGGAGTGCCGTGTACAGTTTGAAGGACCTACAACCTACAATTCCCTCGGGCAATGGGCACTGCGAGAGCAACGTGCTGGCGAAGTCGAACTGAAATAAACGAGGGAGATTCGACGTGGGGTTACAAGAACAAGGCTCGGTTCCTGGATATCTATGGCGAAATTCTGGGGTACAGATCCGGGTATATTACCTACCCCAGAAATTCCTAGTGACCTCTATTATCACGTAACCGTATTCCATATAAAGGAACCACGTTTGACGTATTCCATTCGACTGTGTTGACAGATGAATTGGACGCCCCTTATCGATTTTGTGGCCAGCCATTAACCCATCACTGCGGGGGGATTTCGGACGTGGAAGAAATTCATTTGATAGGGAATGACATGATGGGCTAGGGAAACGATTAAGAACTTCCCGATTTGGTAGTTTCCTGCCTCCCTTTATGATGTACGTACTTACTTTTTTAGCGGTCGCGACTTTTGATGTACATGGGGTATTTGCTGTGAATTTTTTTAGCAAAATGGAACTGCCGCGTAACTTTATATGAAATGGGTAACGGAAATAGACTCGAGATTTATTTCATCATGTGATTTTCAGGTCAGTTTGGAAGTTTTATGAAGTTTAATATCTTTTTGAGGAAAATGAAATTACCAACTGGTTGAAACGAAGTATTCTTCTCATTGTCTAAAATTAACAATTCCTTCAAATATCACGAGGCAATTAGCTCTGATGGCGATTAGCTCTTCTTCCTTAAACAGATGATCAAATAAACTTAAGCAGACAGTAATGCCTCTAACCGCCCTAATATGATTATTATTATTCTTCACAATTATAAAGCCATAGAATATCACCGATACCTTCAGGCATTTCTCCTCATTTGGACTATTTAACGGATCCTGAACAAGTCCTCATTACCCAGAAATATAAATATCTTCAGACATTTCTATTAGCTTTCTTCGCTGCCTCATCATTACGATTAACATACCTTCCCCGTCTACCTAACACGTATACATTTAATCGCAAACGATTTTACAGCCGAAGAACAGGGAAAAATTTATTTCTGATAGACACACCAGCCGAATCCGAAA